>JAVGWX010000006.1:80833164-81398164 GCA_036924085.1 Ariolimax columbianus
CTGACCAGGACGTCGCGTCAGGGTCAGGCACAATACACTGACAAGGACGTCGCGTCAGGGTCAGGCACAATACACTGACAAGGACGTCGCGTCATACTGGCACAATACACTGACAAGGACGTCGCGTCAGGGTCAGGCACAATACACTGACAAGGACGTCGCGTCAGGGTCAGGCACAATACACTGACAAGGACGTCGCGTCAGGGTCAGGCACAATACACTGACCAGGACGTCGCGTCAGGGTCAGGCACAATACACTGACAAGGACGTCGCGTCAGGGTCAGGCACAATACACTGACAAGGACGTCGCGTCAGGGTCAGGCACAATACACTGACAAGGACGTCGCGTCAGGGTCAGGCACAATACACTGACCAGGACGTCGCGTCAGGGTCAGGCACAATACACTGACAAGGACGTCGCGTCAGGGTCAGGCACAATACACTGACAAGGACGTCGCGTCATGGTCAGGCATAATACACTGACCAGGACGTCACGTCAGGGTCAGGCACAATACACTGACCAGGACGTCGCATCAGGGTCAGGCACAATACACTGACCAGGACGTCGCATCAGTGTCAGGCACAATACACTGACCAGGACGTCGCATCAGGGTCAGGCACAATACACTGACCAGGACGTCGCGTCAGGGTCAGGCACAATACACTGACCAGGACGTCGCGTCAGGGTCAGGCACAATACACTGACCAGGACGTCGCGTCAGGGTCAGGCACAATACACTGACCAGGACGTCTCGTCAGGGTCAGGCACACAGACACAGTACACTGACCAAGACAACAATCTCTCTTCCATGTAGCTTTTTCTTGAAACAGGCTGTTTTGAAATTAGCCTGGCTGACGAGATGTATATTAATGTGATCCCCGTAGTAGTAAGCGCCACGCAGATGAAGCCTAGCATAACACAACCACCTGGAGGACCTGGTCCACCTTCATCAGCATGCTCGGGATGTGAGGACAGCTACTACAACCCACCACTTAAAATCCTTTTTATGGGTGCACAAAAGAGTGAACTAACTAAATGTAACCATTAAACAACAACAACAACGTCTTCTTCTTCATCCTCCTCTTCGTTTGCTGAATAATCATCGTATCTCATAACTACTTTGTTTTAACTAGAGAACAGCTAGCTATCATCTTCAGGCTGAGAACTGGTCATAACAGACTCAAGGGTCATCTTTACAACAGAATGAGGATTAGGACAGATGACTTGTGTCCATGTGGAGAGCATATCATGGCCATGGAACACATACTATAAAGCTGCACGCTCACACAGGAAAAGAGAGAAAGTGCCCTCGCGATGTAGTTAGTTGTTCATCGCAATCAATTATCACGCAAACATCAGTTTTGTTGTTTGTTGTTGTGATATGTAATTTGTGCTGTATTTGGATTATAGTGAGGAAGTAACTGCGCTGGTCCTTAACCTCACTCAATGGTCCCTAGCTACCTTGGACCAGTGGCAAGACGATCAGCCGAAACCACTGCAGTTAACTTAGGACTCAGCACTTTCTTAGTCTCTGGACACCAGGAATCACTTTAGACGTATGGGATTCAATCGGCCACCGTTTCAATTCATCGTTTTGTAGAGGCGAGTGCTTTACCTCTCGACTACAGCTACCCCAACATTCATACGCACACGGACACACACACACAGACGTACACACACGTAGACACACGCACACACACACACACACGTACACATACGCAAGGGCGCACACACACATGCACACATACACACTCACACACACATACACACACATGCACACACGCACACACACTCACAACCACACACACTCACACACACACACTCACACATACACAGACATACATACAAACACATACACAATCACTCACACACACACGCACATATACGATGAGAGACAACAATTGTACGGAGAGAAAACATCCTTACAAACAACGATGATCTTTGCTAGAGAAACCTTGAACTTGGAAACCCACAACCATCACTATTGATAACTACGAACTGGCAACTGTGGACCAGTTCACTAACCTGGGGTCCCTCATCAATGATAAGCTTCCCATAGACCCCGAAATAGGCAATCCCATTGGCATGGCTGCTGCCATATTTTTTCGTCTCACAACACGAGTCTGGGAAAACCCCAAACGTACAGCCAAGACCAAGGTCATGGTCTACAATGCCTGTGTCGTCAGTAAGGCTTGTCTTGGCTTGGCCTAGTTTGGCTTGGCTTGGCTTGGCTTGGTTTGGCTTGGCTTGACGTGGCTTGGCTTCGTTCGTTCTCAATCTCCCGCTATCAAATCCTGAAAGGGCTTAAGTAGCAGAATGTAGTCTAGAGAACGGAATGCGTTGTGTCGTAGTTTACAGCTTGACTGCGATATTTGCACCTTTCGGTCAAACAATAATGGACCAATCGCCGGCCGGAAAAGGCACAGGCAGCGGCCGCTGACAGAGAGGGATGCCATGGGTTTGTGGGGGTGTCTTCATATGTGTTCCAACTACCTCACCGGTTACTGGATGACCCGATCTGACATACATACATACATACCATTTGGTTGCTAAGTTACAGACAACTGCAATGGGGATTAAAATATATAAACTACATATATACAAACAAGCAATCATATATGTATTTGTTTTATAAAAAAAACTAATATGTTAATCCCTGAAACATGAACTGAGTATTTCATTTTTAAGCTTTGTAACATTTTTTCTATAGAAATTATACTCAAGCCACTCAAACAATCTTAACTTTGTGTACACTTGTTATAGCTATGTATTCTATATGAATCATAAAATGAGCGCTTAGAAAAGTGTAATGCTCGGAATAGATAACAAATAAATTTATTTATTGTGTTTTCTTCTTTCATATTTTAACACTTTGACTTTCATTAACTTAGCGACCCTTCAGATTCTGGGCTTACATCAACTAGCTGGTTTCCTTTCAGGGTGGATGTGATCCCTGTGGTCCCATGAGCCAATCTTAATGCACTTAGAAGTTTATAATGAGGAGTTTTTCTGTAGTTGACAAATTTTACTTGTTCTGCTAGATAGTCGAAAACTTCACAATGGTGCCTCGGGTAAAAAATAAATTCTTCCTTCTCTCGATAAAAAACTCTTTTAGTCTTGTGTTCTGTATCTTCGCTGCTCTGTTTGAGTGCTGCTAAAGTGAAAATGGTAAAGTAAAATGTACTGATCAAGAACCACACCTCACTTTCACGAAGTTTACCCTGGATACTGACTGTTTTCACGGAAGCCAGGAAAACGAGGTAGGAGATTGATTTGATCCACATAATTTTCAGCAACACGTAGATGTAACCACACATAAATATAGCAGACCTACCTGAAGCATAACGTTCTACCTTCATCAGCACACTTGAGAAATAAGTAGAGCTACTGCGACTCGCCAAAACGTTCATTTCAAAACGCACAATAACAACATCAACTTCCAATAAGATGACACCCCCTTGATATTTCTAGAAACCGAACCCGGCATATTTGAATTCTGAGGGCTGTCACTAACCGTCTTTACACTTGATCCACTGCTATCATTTTTGTTAATATCAGTTAAACTATAGATATAAGAAGATTTTTCTGTGAAGATTACCGTACTTTCTTCTGAAAGTTTATTCAAACTATATTCGTGTGTTGACCTGGTCTAGGACGCTTGCGGCTCTGTTCTCTAGAAAGTGGCAAATCCATGTGTACATTCCCCCCAAAAACATGACATCTGCGTAGTTTGACTTTCAGTTCTTCTGTGCGTATCTCATCGAGCGATTTTTCTTGATCCACCCAAATCAGCAGAGAATATTTTCTGCCCTGGAATGTATCTTCAATTTCCTGAGCAATGTGTAACATTTGATCTTCATGTGATCTCTGTTGGGCGAATCCCGCTTTATGCAGAATCAAAATATGTCTTTCTTCCAAGTGCCACACTAGTCTAGTATTTGTCATGGGTTACATTAGTTTACCAACACAGCTAACTAAAATGGAGGGCCTGTAGCCATGTAGATTTGTTAGGTCTTTAATCTTCTTCTAAATTGTTTTCAATATGGCAACCTTTCACGTCTGGAGTACAATACCATATGCAGCACATATGGAGCAGAAAGAGAATCACGGAAACAAGCGACACGAAAGGTGAGAGAATAGTGACTTCCGCCTGTCAGACAAGTGTTTTTCTGCCCTCCGTGTGACAGACGCTTTCCGGCTCGAATTGGTTTGATCAGCCATCTACGAACCCACTGCAGGTTTGACAGATGACAATGCCGTCCACTTTGGAAACGATGGACAAACAACAAGAACAATACCATTTTCCAACTGCATGTTAGGACTTCCAGAAAGCCCTTCTTTGCCTTTGCGACAGACATATTACCCTAGAACAAGGTGTATCCAAAAGCGGTGTCTTGTCATCCACATTGTTCCTAACGTATATAAATACCATAAAATAGAATATTCCAAAGAGTGCATACAATTCTGGTTTTGTGGATTAGCTTCATAGATATCAGCATAAATAATTACAGCAGATAACATTCGATGCATAACTGAATAATATCTTTGGGGAGTTGGGCAAGACATGGTTAAGAAGTCAAACGATTACAAAACTACATATAGTATGCTTCACCTGGATGAAAACCACAACTTTTTAAGCATTGCCTTTGATAGTTGTCTGACAAGGAGAACACACATTGAGTTAAACCAGATTCGATTACGGCAATGAATGCCCATTATGAAAAAAAGAAAAACTTGCTTGCACATCAAGGGGAGCAGATGGACATGTTCTGTAGAAGCTATGCACTGAATATCTGAGACAAGTGCTATAATATGGCATAATGGCGTGAGCTATTACAGCGAATTCAAACTTTGATAGAATCAATATTGTCCAGAATCAAGCAATGAAACTCATGACAGCGGGTATGAGGTCCACAGTGATTAAAAAACTAGAAATGATTGCAAACCTGCAACCAATGGAAGTCAGATGCGGCAGTAGGATCCAATAACAAGGTGATACATTTAGAATGCTGATAGATCAGCCAGTGTGCCAGCGAATTAATAGATAGAAAGTATCATACGGAAGAACTGTGTGGCATCAATTACAGAGACGTTGCGACCATATTATGTAAATGACTGAGGACAAATTACATCCATCCACGCTGTTCACATAATTTCCATTTGGGGGAAACAGGCGTTTCTTAGAACTGATATACTGCGCGCATGGTGAAGAAGAACAGACATACATAATCAGAAAAATAAGCCACAACTGAAAAATCAAAAGAGAAACACTACCTAAGAAATAGATGTACCCTGGTGAATACAGATGGGTCACTCAACAACAGATGCCACATAGAACGGAGGTGAAGGAATCTTACTGAACCTAACAAAAACAAAAAAACTAGAAAAGTTTTCAGTGACAACTGGAACATTTTCAAGTGACGTCAGAGCAGAGGCAGAGACGTTGAAAACTGCAGCACAAGTGCTTATGATGGAACTTGTCACAGACTCACTATCCGGGGTGGCAGGTCCTTGAAGCCGAGAAAATACATATCTAAAAGAACCCTGGGAGGTACTCCCTAAACTATTTTCTAAACTATATTCAACAAAGTGGCGATTTGGTGGATTCCTTCCCATTGCAACATCTTTGGCAATCAAGAGGCGTACATACTGGCAAGAAAAAGGCAGAACGCTGTCTCAATCTAAGCTATATGTATTACTTATTAAGAGGCCAAGCGGTTTATCAGGTGCAAATACAAGAACAGGTGGTTAGCGGATCATCTATGATTTCAACAAAATGACGCGTACTGAAAGCTAAACATGGACGAACTGGTGGTGATTTCCGACTCCGCACAGACCAAAACAGGTTACAATATCATCTTTTCAACAAGTTCAAGTTAGAACATCCCAATGAATATGTCTACGGAATTAAAACAAATGACTGGTGAGCATCTGCTGCAGAAGTGGCCAACATACGATATTCAGAGAAGGCGTTTTTGGTTATCTCCCGTTCCAATCCAAGACAAGCTCTATGGAGACCACTATAACCTCATGCGGACAACATTCAAATTGACGTCTGAAAGCTAAAGACGACGACGAAGAATATTCGTGGTGAGCTTACGTGACTGCTGTATCAATGTGATGTGCATTTCTTGTTATCAGCATGCCCTATTCCCACAGCTGACTTTCTAATATCAAGAACATGATTGACACTATTCCTCATTATTAGCATAATAAGCATAGGTGCAGTACTAGAGCTAGCCATCACTTATTATTTAAATATCATTGGCTAACATTATGATGATGCTAATCTCATCTACATACATCATTAGTCTCCATGTAGGTCCTGATTGGCAGGTTATACGAAGTCCTATTCTGTCCATTTCTTGTACTTCTCAGGTGAAAGAAGATAGTATATAAATAATCACGTGAATCTCATACAAATATATTGTTAGTTTTTGTGTATTTATTGTCAAACATTCAAATCATTTTGTTTAATATATTACGTATATGTGTAAAACATATCCTTATATCCACGTAACTGAACGTTTGGTTTAAGCAACTGAAGCTTGTGGGAAGACAAGAGTAAAGTGGCTATGGAGCATGGAAAGAAAGAAGAGTAGCAATTGATGGCAACAAGCTACAATAACACCAGTCTGGAAAAAGGTACTAAACTAAACAGGGATATATAAAGACCTATGGATGTTAGGTAATAAATGAAATATGTATACTTGAAAAAAACAACAGAGAAACGGACCAATTGTTGAACCTCCAACTGAACGACTCCAATTTGAATTCCGTTAAGAAACGAAGTGTGCTGGTGCTTTATTCTCCTTGGGACAATTAGGCAGAAGGGACATGACAGACATGTCATTTATAGATCTTGAGAAAACGTTTTATAAAGTTGATAGATATAACCTCTGAACAATACTAGAGGAATGAAGATTGCAAAGGCAACTGTTGTATAATGTGATAGGTGTGCACAATGTGAAGACAAATGTAATAAGAACAACTGATTGAGCCACAGGCGCAATTCATTATATTAACGGTATCACCATCCTTTGTGGCTTTTTCGGGCCTCAGTATTACACGGGCTTCCAACCTAGCTATATAGAGTCATTATGATCTGTTTCACAAATACAGCATCTGCAATACTGTAATGATAACACTGGTACAATAATGCTTAAAAGGCACGCCTAAAAATACACGCTGCCTATAAAACATAAAGAAAATACAATATACACATTTTTTACAAGTATATAAGAGCTAATGAGCCGGGCTGTTCTCGTACTGTGATACTGGCAAACAACATGGCTGAAGCTGAAAAGGCGGCGACGGATGAGATCTTCCCAGATGAGGGGGAGATTTGTATATTATATTTTATTACTTTATATATATATATATATATATATATATATATATATATATATATATATATATATATATATATATATATATATATAATGCATATTAACGCTTTATGTTACACTTTCTGTTTATCAAAAATATTACATTTTTGTTTACTTTGATGTCATTCATCATGTGCTAGCTGAAGTTTCATATCTAAGGTCATTTGTGTTGTTTGGGAAGGGCCATTGTAATCAGTTTGACTATTAGATGCATTTCTTAAACGGGTGCTGGTATAGAATACAATAATATGATGATGTCACTAATGTGGAATCATTGATATAACCGGAAAAACAACATTGAAACACCAGGTGAAGATAATACACTGGTGATAGTTGAATACACATTCAGGAACCCAGCGAACAGTATTAACATCCGTTATCTGTTCCGGAATTCACACGGTAAGAGATTTACAGGAAGAAGAAGAAAAAGAAGTAGAAGAAGAAGAAGAAGAAGAAGAAAACAAAAGAAGAAGGAAGAAGAAGAAGTATGAGAAGAAGAAGCAGGAGAAAAAAAAGATGAAGAAGAAGAAAAAGGAGACGAAGAAGAAGAAAAAGAAGAGAGTTCAAGATAAAAACAAAAGAAATAATGAAGAATTAGAGAACCAGCTGGATTGCATGGTTCAGGCCAAGCAGATTTGGCGTGTATTGTCTAAAGACATGTGCTCCATAAATACATAAGGATTTCTTCACTGCAAACCATAACCCGCTGAATTCTCTGATAACATTTAAATTGGTAATTTCCCTGCGTTTGGACGATATGTAAACATCAGTAACCATTATAGACAATCGTTTGTAAAAACAACGAAAATGAAGGTAGACACGCTCTATGAAAATCTGTTTAAATCATTTCCTGTCTATTGTTTGTGCTAGAGCAGGGTACAAGTTGTAGTTTTTTACAACAAAATCTAAGATACGACAAATAGATATTCGTTAGCATAAGGAAGAAGAACCATCTAATTTTAACGAATAAGAAAAGAGTTAATGATATAACGTGACACAGTTGTTATCTGATAATATACCTGTCAAAGTGGACATGTCTAAACAAACTGGGGACTGAAGGAATTTATTTGAGAGCATCTGACATAAAATAAAAGAGTGGATAAAAGAAGTATTAAAAAGGTTGTAGTGAGATAATATAAAGAGAAAACGAGAGAACGAGAGAGAGAGAGAGAGAAAGATGAACATGAAAATCTCTTATGTAAGGCGCATCAATTATCTAATGAGACATCATATTAGAAAGTTGAGTGGTTGTCAGTTGTAAACCCGACATCTATATTTAAGAAAATAAACTTCAATATTATCACCATAAACTAATTGTACAGTATGCTAGTAATGATGAGTATAGTTGAAATGAGCAGCTGCAGTTGTGTAAGAACCTCGGGAGATGCATTATAACTGATGTTGGTTGATATTGTTTATTCTATGTAGGTTTTGTCCCACAAGATGACCATACTATTGTAAGCAAATTTTGCTATCTTAAGGTAGACTTTCTTTTTTTTTGGTCCTATGTATTTTGTTGTCTTCTTCTTCAAGTAACCATTGTGGCTGTTTTTCTAGATTTTCTAGCTTCGTGTTTTGGTAATAAAAATGTATAATTTGATGAAAAATGTTTTGAGAAAATAAGGTCACAAACCTTCCTTGACATTAATTTGGCTTTTGGAAGTAAACAAACATATGATTTAATTAGTCAAAACCTTCCTTGGCAATAATTTGGCTTGGGAAGTAAACAAATATATGATGTAATTAGTCAAAACCTTCCTTGTCAATAATTTGGTTTGGGAAGTAAACAAACATGATTTAATTAGTCAAAACCTTTCAGCTCCGCGTGGAGCACAGATGTCCAACAAAAATGCGACGTTCTCCTATCCTGAACCATCCGTTCCATTTCTGTCCACCTCATAACCTTTCCATTTGTGCGTGTCTCGAACTCCCTTCTTTATGTTCTCTTACCGTGGTGTTTCCAGAACGATTACCGTCTTGTAAGGATATTTATTGTTTTCACAAACGTATATCCTATCCTACGCCAGTATCTTTCCATGTCATATTCTATTAACATCTTTGGGACGATGAGGTTAACATCTGGTAAGGCAAAACACACTGATCAGATAATGTAAGGCAGGGTAAGGAGAAATATACTGGCCAAGACCCTCACCTGACCTCCTCGTTGGTCATCCTGGAAACGGGCTGTTGTCGAGGACCACAGTCTGGCTAACAAGATTAAGGTTTGACGTGATCCCCGTAATAGTGAGTGACACAGAGATGAAGCCAAGCATAGCACAACCGCTTGGAGCACCCCGGTCTACCTTCATCCGCACGCTCGGGATGTGAGGAAAGCTACTACAACCCGCCACTTAACGCCCTTTTTAGGGCACACATAAGAATAACCTTCTCATTGCTGGCATTCGCAAACAACAACTAACATATTTCTGTATCTATCCAACAGTTCGACATCAATGATGTTATCATGACATTTCAATCTGTCTATTTCACACATATTTCAATTTATGAAAGTATGTAGTGTTTTCGTTGCTGTTGTTGTTGTTGTTTGTCCATGTTTCAAAACCATACAACAGAGTTGACTTTATATTGTTTTAAAGTTTTTTTTTAAACTTGCTGTATTTAATTTCTTTTGATTTTCATTAAGTTTATAAATGCACTGAAAGCATAAAACGTCTTTTGTTTTATTTTTTTGAATGTGTATTTATATCTTCAGCTTTGTCTGTATTGCAATAAAGATATATGAATTATTTCACATGTTGTAGAAGTTTATCTTTCAACACAATCTGATTTATCGTTAGTTGCATATAATTTTCCCAACCACTTTTTAAAAATATATGTGAATTCTATGTGATCTCAAATCAAGTATACATATTCTATTGTATATCTGAGTGTCGGGATAGAAGAGCTAACTCATTGCCAAAGTCAAGGTCATCAAGCTGATTTATCAAATTCAAGTTAGTTCCATTCTTTGTGATTGATGTTAGTGTCTTCGTAATCCAGTCAATAGTTAGAAGAAAGAGAAATGGTATTAAGACTGCTGAAGACGGATGTGTCGGACCGAAAGGTGCGACAATCAACAGTCAAACAGTCAAGCTGTAAACTAGCGACACAACGCAATCTGTTCTCCGGACTACATCCTGCTATTTGGAAAGCCCTGTCCAGGGCTTGGCAGCAGGAGATTGAGAACGAACGCAGAAGAAGAAGAAGGTATTAAGAGACATATTTCTTACAGCAGTTCTTATCTTAAGAGGCTGAGAAGTTCAGCTTCTTGTTGAACGCTACATTTCATATGTCCATTTACTTTCTATATTATGTTAATGGAGTCGATAACGCAGTAGACAGGATGATGGCAACGACTGGTTACATCAGGGTCAGCGAACAAGAACTGGTTAAGACCCTATTCTATTTCCAAGAGGAGGGCCTGGAAACAGACTCCGTCTGTTCAGCTTAGCTCAGACAATAGGGATAAAGAAGGAAGGCAAATCTTGTTAGAAAATGTGTAGTGACGAAACCACTCGTGTTGGGTTGAAAGGCACAGATTTCGTAGCCTCGCTGTAAACTACCATACCTTCGTACCAACAACGTGTCTTTTTCAGGCAAACAATTTGAGAAAGAAGAAAAGCTAAGTTAGCGTACCCCATTGACACATTATAGTGCGTGAGTTAAGTTATGTTAGCATACCACATTGACATTGCATAATACCTGAGCAAAGTTATGTTAGCGTACCTCATTGACACTTTATAGCGTCTTGGCAAAGTTATGTTAAAGTACCTCACTGACACTCCATAGCGTCTAATCAAGTTTCATGGTGATTATCTATCCAAACTGTTAAATGCGTTCATTATATATCATGAATCCGATATAAAGTGGTAACTCCCATTGCATTCTTTGCTCAACTATCATTCTTATTGTTACTATCTGGAGCTCAAGTGGTCTGCCTGGGTCTTTGTGTATGACAAGGACAAGAATAGCACTACTGCCTCACAGAGAGCATGTCGTAAGAGGTGACTAACTGTGTGACATGGCATAACACTACCCATGGTTAGGTGTTTTGTTAAGAGCATCATAGATGGCGCCTAACATACTACGGGTCTACTTTGCTCTAGTGTTTGAGTTTACTAATATGAGTTCGCACATTGGTTAACAACGCCCCGTAAGCGATTGTCTCAACGCAGTGAAGTATTAAGCTGCTCGAGCCTAACCCGCTAGCAGGAAATCCTTCTCCCGGCTACATCCAGATCATACCCGAGCTGGGACCTGCACATGGGCATCTGCCCCTGTAGAAGTACAGGTTGACTAAGAACTGAGAACTAAGAAGAACTACCTGAAACTATTTCATTTCTTAGTTGTTTGTCTATGGTCTCTTTTGATATCTGGTATGATATTTTCCAATATTTTGACAGGTACAGATAATAATATCATTCGTCTACTTACTTACTTTCCTTGTCAAAGCACCACGTCATATAGTGTTCAGCCAGTGTTCAGCGACTTGCATTGCTATGTCCTTCACCTTCATCATGTCGCTCTCGTCACAAGCCCTGTCATTTGTCTTCATCATGTCGCTCTCGTCACAAGCCCTGTCATTTGCCTTCATCTTGTCGCTCTCGTCACATGCCCTGTCATTTGTCTTCATCTTGTCGCTCTCGTCACAAGCCCTGTCATTTGCCTTCATCATGTCGCTCTCGTCACATGTATCTGATAGGTTGGGACAAATCAACAGACGACCTGGATTTTGTACTGCACCGTAGTAACATGCATTGCCGTTCGAGAGACCCCATTTCGTCATGTTTCTCCTACATCGTGATACGCCAGCTCGAAGTATATTATTGTCCATCCGGAGGACTTGCCCAGTGTACTTCAGTGTACAGTGCCCAGTTTTGGTTGAACTGTAACCATATTTGCTCATTAGTCATGAATTCTTTCCATCCAATGCCTAATAAACGTCTAAGATATTTATTTTCAAACACATTCAACCTATTTTCAAGTAACTTTCTCAATGTGCAACTTCTACAACTATATGTGAGAACTGAGATGATGTTAGAGATAAATAACTTGAGTTTGACACTTTTTCTCAGTGATTCAGATTTTCACATTTTTTTTAGTCAACTACTACTTTACACCTTTTTACAGCCAGTCAAATGTAATCAATTTCGTTATTTCTGATCTCCTCTACCACTTCCACATCCGTATGTATACTGTGCAAAGATTCCAACACTAAATACGGCGGTTTTTCTAGAATAAAACATATGTCATCAATATAGATTTCTTGCGGCTTACTCTGCTTTGCGTTATTAGCCCTTTTGAAAAAAGACAATGCTCTGTCTTGGATGGTTCAGTTGTAAATTTCTTTTTAGCTGACTTGTCCATATTTGTTAAAGTATTTGTATCCAAATTACTACAGATAGCCGTTCCCATGTCCATCATATCATAGTCGCCTCTTACAACATGTTGGCAGGTTACAGCGTTGTTATTCTTGTATCCCATTCCCGGACCTGGCAACACTCATGATTATTTTAGAACAGTTATGGCTAATCATCTCGGTCTACGATAGCGCAAAAACAGGATCGTTTAGATTATCTACTATGTCTTTCAATAGCAAGTAACTCTTTTATCCAAATGTTGAAGACACATCTTCTATGTCCATTGAAAATCACAAATGGCTGCCTTAACAAAACGCAATATTTAGTCAGCCATGCAAATTACTGCATTTTCAGAGGCAGAAAACTGATAAAATGAGATGCACAATTATGAAAAAATGATGGAACAAAATGATGTGGTTATAGAGATGTAATTAGAACGGTTGTTTTTGATCAGAAGTCTTAAAGGAAACAATCATTATTGTGGAGTTAGGGCTAGTTAATGTTCCCATTAGATAAGGTCTGTTTAACGGGTTAAAGGTGACATGAAGTCAACTTCATGGCAATATGAAGGCACGTTACTTGGTAAATGACTGTATGAAGTCAATTTAATAGATCAAAGGTCTCATGGAGTCAAGTTAATGGATCAAGAGATACATCAAGTCGATTTGAGGGAACAAGGGTCACATGAAGTCACGTTAATAGATCAAAGGCCACGTGGAGTCAAGTTAATGGATTAAGGGCTACATGAAGTCAAGATAATGGATCGCGGGTCACATGAAGTCAAGTAAATGGATCACGAGTAACACGAAATCAAGTTGATAGATCAAAGGCCACATGAAGCCAAGTTAATGGATAGAGGGCCACATGAAGTCGATTTAGTAAACAAATATCAATGTAAAACACCAGGGTCACACATAATCTAATTAATGACCTAAGGACCGAATCACGGAGTTTAGTTATTGGACCACTGGTTGTATAAAATCGTGTTAATGGTCCAAAGATTGCCTGTAAAAAATTGTAATCACCCAACAATGTAGATAGTTCGTGAACCACGGTACAGTAATTCCTAAATATGTTATTGTACATGATAAAGACTGTTTGATCAAACAAAAACATTTTGTTCCCCTACCGTGTGTAGGAAACACTAGTCTACAACTTGTTTATTTTGTCAGTCACCCATGATGTTATTCATTCATATTAATTTCTTTCCCCGTCTCCTTAATTTCATATTTATTTGCTGTGTTCTCTGTAATTATCTCTACCACTAATCTTTAAAATGTATTAAAATGTAATGTTTAGTAGTGTATACCTTTCTTCTGTAAACGTTTATTTTCAGTTTTAACAATGGTTCTCAACTTGGGGTTTGATGTACTCCTGGGAGACCACAAAGAGTTTTGATGAGGTCTTGGATTTACATTTTAATCTCAACAATTCTTTAATTTTGAGACTGAGTGGTCTCAAGGAAAGACCTCAGCCTCGGGTACTGGAGGTCGCGGATTCAAATCACATGGAAACTGGATTTTTTTTCACGAGGACTTTCTTATATTTCCCCCGATGTCTGGTAGTAGAAATATGGCGCCCGTTTCGACCACGTTAAAAATTCCTCGGCATTTAGAACTTCGACAATGGTATGCCTTAACGGTCGCTGCTCGGGCAAAATTCAAAATTATGTTAAAAATCTATCCATCTATTACGGGATCCTCGCATATGTTATAGAGTTCGTGCATTGTGCTGAGATTCTCTAAAAATATAGAGAAGAATAGAACACGTATGTGTTAACTGTGTGCAACGACGCTGATTATTCAACTAAACTGAACTCAACTTTAATTATTTTTTTTTTTCTAAAAATACAAAACTGTTTCGGTAAGTAGTCGCAATTTGCTGAACTCTATACTTTGTTTCAACACATCATTCAATTAATTCTTTTGTATTCCTTATTGATCGTAAGTGTCTATTAAAAATTTATAACTCGAGTTTCTAAAAGTGCATTTAAATAATGAATGGTGCAGAATGTGTATGTAATATGTTTTAAAAAATTGTTATTAATATGAAATGGTTAAATAAAATAATACAAATATGTTTGTAAGTTTGTACTTCCACCTGGACTTGTGGAGATAAGCCAGGGAGTTTGTGTGCGGCAAATTATCATTGGTTTAAGGCTGCCTTCAGCTGGATAAAGTTGAAAATGACGGCTTCCAACACATTATGATCTCATTGAAGCTGTGGGCACTAGAATTAAAATTGGTTCCCTGAAGAATCGGGGTGTCGCGGTGAATTAGCATTAGCTTAGGGATTGAGGGAGAGGGGAGGGGGGGGGGGGTCATGGCTACGGTCTGGAAAATGTTGAGAACTGCTGGCTTATCATACATTGTGATACCACTCAAGTTGTGGGTGTTATGACACAAGCTGGCAAACATCATGTGGCCCGTAGAGTGTGTGCTTGAGACTCCTGTTTTACAATATTTAAACTTGAGACATGTAGTAATGAAATGTTAAAGATTAGCAGTGTTTGTTATTTTGTTGAGCGCTATTATTTCCTCCTTCACAGGCTCCGCCTGCGCATCGGTGTTGGAATAACGCATCTGTATTGTTCGATGTTCGAGGCACTTTAGACAGTCGTATTTCTTCGACAGAATCCCCCTAGTGAATATTGCATTTGTTGCTAATGATACAAGAACAATAGCCAATGTCCCTACCAACATCGCAAATGTTCGAAAAGGAAACAGTTGTGTTTGAGTTTCTTCGTCGAAATATGGATACTTGATGCCGGGGGGCATGCTCAAGACAGGTTCTCCACCCAGAAGTCGCAGGGATACTGATATAAAGAAACCCACCAAGCAGCCGTATGCGTTGGATTGAGGCATCCACAGGACGAGCGTCAGTTGAGGGAACAATACCACGTACATGAGATCCGAACATAGGACATATAAGCCGTAGATTGTATTTGAGAATACAGCGATGACTGTGCCAAGGCCACCTATCACCAGGATGGAGATTCTCAGAACCCAAACTAGCTCTTTCTCCGAGGCCTTAAAGAAAATAAAAGTCAGATTTAAAACATATTTTAGTTGCAGTGATCAACTAATTATTACATTTAAACATTAATATATAAGCGAGGACGGAGCCTGAAACCTTTTGGTAATACGGGCAACATTATACAAATAATGATATTATAGGCAACATGATACAAATAATGATAGTATGGGTAACATGATATAAATAATGATATTATGAGTAACATGATACAAATAATGATATTATGTGTAACATGATACAAATAATGATATTATGTGTAACATGATACAAATAATGATATTATGGGTAACATGATACAAATAGTGATATTATGGTAAACATTATACAAATAATGATATTATGGTTAACATTATACAAATAATGATATTACGAGCAACATTAAACACATAATGATATTATGGCAACATTATACAAACAATGATATTATGGTCAATATTATACAAATAATGATATCGTGGTCAACATTATACAAATAATTCTATTTTGGTCAACATTATACAAATAATATTATGGAAAACATTATACAAATAATGATATTATGGTCAACATTATACAGATACTGATATTGCTACATTACCCCTTTAAAATAGCTCAAATCACTATATGTACTATTGACCAGTGTTGTTGTATAATGCCCACAATGAATATGTTTATTCCCTTCTCCGTCCTGAATAGTGCGTAAATGGGCAGGTGGCAATAACTTTCTTTCCATCCCTGACGTGCCGATGAAGGTGGTCAGGGTCCTCCAGAACGTTGTGCTATACTTGGCGCCATCTGCGTGACGCTGACTACTACAGTGGACATCGGATTCTCACTTCATTATCAAGGCTGCCATGAAACAAACTGTTTCTAAAGAGAACTGCGTGGAAGTGTTGTGGGGTATTGATCAGTATGTTTCACCTGACTTTGATTAATATAGTCTAATCAGTATGTTTTATCTGACCATGACTAACTTTAGTCTGGTCCGACCAATATTAACATAGTCTGATCAACATGTTTTGTCTGACTCTGATTAACTAAGTCCGATCAGTATGTTTTCAATGACCCAAGCTAACATAGTCTGATCAGTGTGATTCACCTGACCCTGACTAAAATAGTCTGATAAGTATGTTCACATGGCCCTAACATACTACGAACAGTATATTTTAACTGACCTTAACTAACATAGTCTGGTTAGTATGTTCTGCCTGACCATGACTAACATAGTCTGATCAGTATGTTTTGCCTGACCATGACTAACATAGTATGATCAGTATATTCTGCCTGACCATGACTAACATAGTCTGATCAGTATGTTGTGACTGACCAGAAGTTAGTCACCTCTCCTCATAGCCAATGTTTAGAACTAATATTTCTTTCAATAAATAATTATATATTAGTCTTATTCGATCTGTACTTCTAGAGGGGCAGATTACTCGTGTGCAGGTCCCAGTTCTGGCTTGAGCTGGATATAGCCGCGAGTAGGATTACCTGCTTAGCAGGCTAGGCTTGTGCAGCTTATCACTCCACTGCGTTGGGACATGCGCCGCGGAAGTTGGTTAGCCGATGTGCGAGTCCATCTTAATAGACTCAAACACTACAGCAAAGTAGACCCACAGCCTGATAGGCGCCACCAATGCTGCTCTAAATAAATCATCCTAACCATGGCCAGTGTTATGCCATGTCACACAGTTAGTCGCCTCTAACGACATGCTCCCTATGGGGCAGTTGTGCTATTCCTATCCTTGTTATGCACAAAGACCCCGGCGGAGCACTGGGGATAAAGATCTATATAGTTCGATTAAATCAAATGATTTTTTTAGTGTTATTTAATTGTCAACAATGTGTGCATGTTCTGCTTTAGTCAAAATAAAAATGAACCTGACAGATTTCACTTACATGTGGTCTTAAAATGTCAGCGTAGATGTTCTTTGCAAATACAGAGCTGGCTGACAGAATACAGGAGTCAGCAGAGGACATGACAGCGGCGGAAATAGCCCCGATTCCAATAATACTGACCGGAAGTGGTGTCAAGTATGTCAAGGTCATCGGTAGAATGAAGCTTTTCATATGATCAGGTATAGGCAGCTCTCCTTTGTAGTCAGTTGCATTCCAGTCTGAACAAATATATCATGAAATGAAATTGACATATAAAATAATTTTTTTAATTGACACTTCTCAAAATAATCTCAGCTCTGTAGCGCAACCGTTTCTCAGATGTCGTTAATAAAAGTAGGTAAATCTGACGAACAGCAGATAATTTTATAATTCTACAATAGCGACATTTTCCACATTCTTTCCACACTCTTTCTACACTCTTTCTACACTCTTTCTACATTCTTTCTACACGCTTTCTACATTCTTTCTGCATTCTGTCTACACTCTTTCTGCATTCTTTCTACACTCTTTCTACACTCTTTCTGCATTCTTTCTACATTCATTCTACCTTCTTTCTGCATTCTCTCTACACTATTGCTACACTCTTTCTGCATTCTTTCTTCACTCTTTCTGCATTCTTTCTACACTCTTTCTGTATTCTTTCTACACTCTTTCTGCATTTTTTTCAACATTCCTTCTATATTCTTTCTGTCTTCTTTCAACATTCTTTCTGCATTCGTTCAATATTCTTTCAACATTCTTTTTACACTCTATCTGTATTCTTTCTATACTCCTTCTGCATTATTTCAAAATTTTTTCTATGATATTTCTGCATTTCTTCACTATTCCTCCTACACTCTTTTTGAATTCTTTCCACATTCTTTCTACACTCTTTCTGCATTGTTTAAACATTCTTTCTACATTCTTTCCACATTCTGCCCACGCTCTTTCCATATTTTCTCCACACTATTTCCACATTCGTTTCAATTGCAATCTTTGAGGATGGGACTTTAACTTTTAAAAAGTAACCTTAATTTGACAATGAATATACGAGGCGTGTTTAAATGAAACCGGACAAAACTGCAACAAGTGAGCATACGTACGATGCGCATTATGACGTCACTTCTGGTGTTAACAGCCCATACCAACCGTCAAGTTTAAAAATTTCATTTTCTTCCGACTCATAGTTCCCTCAGCACACCGTTTAAAACATAGCGAGTGTTATACGAAATCCGTCCAGACCTGATCAGCGAGCGGTGATTCGGTTTCTAGCAGCTGAAGGATGTCGACCAGTTGACATTCATCGCATAATTCAGGCAGTGTATGGTAACAAGTGTTGGTTTCGAAGGCAAAAAGTGAAGATTGGACAACGCTGTTTAAAGAAAGACGTGAGCGCAACAATATGCGTCTGAACTGGTCTCAGAAGATCTTTCTTTAACTCACGTCTTTCTTTAAACATCGTTGTCCACACTTTTGTCACCATACGCTGCCTGCATTCTGCGATGAATGTCAACTGGTCGACATCCTTCAGTTGTTAGAAACCAAATCTTGAGACTATGAAACTGGTATACTAACATACTGGCCAGCTACTCTTTCAACACATCGTAACTCTCTTATATAACACATATAAATTAAGTTTGAGGCTGACAAAATCGTGCCTCAACTAATAGTCTGCATAACTTTACAAACACAACAACACATTGTAACTTACCAGCAGCAGCCCCTGCAAAGCCCATGATGATTGGTGGAACAGCTAGCCCTAAACTGAAGAAGCTGGCGATAAATGTAGCCACCTTTGCCACGCGTAAATTTTGACATGCCAAAACCCTTTGGTATAAACTCTGTGCAGTAAAAATAAATAAAATATAACACATTTTCTGTCAAGTTTTAGCAGTACATGGGTCGTCTGTTTTACTAATGATAATCGGTTTTAGGGGAGTTCTAACACACTCTCCAGCGGACTCCAAGTCATCTCAAATCATAAACAAGATAGACTTCCCCACGAAATAAAATATAACATCGTGTTGCTGTCCTGAAAAACAAAGCTAGTACTACAGTAGACTCCCACCCACTAGGGAGGTCATTGGAAACGAGAAGGCAGATGAGCTAGTCAAAGCCGGAAGTGGCTAGCCCTGCTTGCCCTCTACTTTTCCTTGAAGTAAGATTTTGGAGAGGTGTTCTTTCGTCTACTATTACCAAAACTAAAGATAACTTAAGTGTCTGACTTCGAATTAGTTTTTCTGTATTTTTACCTTAAACCTCTGCAAGACTTCCTTGTTTGTTTATTGTGAAGAAAGGCTATGGAAAAGAGAAGTGCCTGCAGGATCTTGATTTGGGAAGGGTAATCAAACTCACTACCTTCTCATATTAATGTTTTATTGTTTCGATCATGATGGGAAACAAATTAGTGATGGATTTCATCATGTAAAGTTTTATATTGTAATGTAATATTTCTTTTTTGATTGGTTGTATGGTTTTAGCACACACACAAACAATTTAGATAATAGTTATATGTATTAGGAAGCGGTGGCAGTAATGCTATCGTGACAGAATTACTCATCAGATAATGGGATTAAAAGAGATTTGCGACAATGGTGTGTCATATGACCTTGCGGGGACAGCGTGGCCTAGTGGTTTAGTGGCACGGCTCACAACAAGAAGGTACTGGGTTCGATATCCATCACAGCACCGGCCGTTATCCCGGGGAAGCAAACAATTAGAAAATGCAGGAGGAAGCAGACCATTTCATAATATGCATGCTGAAGTCGGATGCACTGGGCCGACAGGCGCAAAATAAAAACGCAGCGCAACGCACACAGCCTTGGGGATTAGAGAGATAAGGCGAACGCAAAAAAAAATGTTTAAAATATCACCTTGCCTTTTTGACATCTACACAGAGATAATTGTCAGACATATTGTAGGGATTTAGACATAAATATCAATGGCAGGGAAGCAAGCAATATTCGTTAAGCTGATGATACTGTATCGTTGGCTTCCCCGCTGCTGTGCGGGATACCTGTTTACGGTAAAGGCTTTGGGAGTTTTCCCTGTGAAAAAATCTGCATTTTACGCTATTTCCAGTCATCTCGATAATATCTTGCCACTGGTTAAAAGCAGCTCATGGCGAGAGAGTGAGGTTGACATATTTTGTTATGTTGTTATTGTTAAGGATCCAGTAGCATCCGGGCTCCCATCCTTCGGCCCAATGCCATGTAATGGTATCTGCACGTGCTTATCAGCTGTTGTTTAGTGCCAAAAAAAGTGTTCCATTTATCTGGCCTCGGAGGTAAAATAATTTTCCTAAAAACGTTGAGCCTTGAGCATCCAAAGAAATGATGACCAACGGTTTCGTTTGGGTGTGTACACAGCTGGCACTCAGGAGTATGTTGTAGTTGGATTCTGTTCATGTGCTTGTTTAGTGGGATGTGTCGAGTTCTCAGTCGGAAAATGGTGCTCTGATCCTTCCTTGTGAATTGATTTATACTGTCACTTGGATTGGGACTTGCCTAGTGTCTGTTTCTCAAAGTCCTTCTGTTCAGACAAGTTTTATTATTTGCTGTTTTTATGAGCTGTTTGGCTGTTTATAAAGTTGTTGCTGTGTGTGGCTATTTTTGTATTGATCCTTTCTTTGCTAGTCTGTCTGTCTTGTCATTGCCAGGTGTGTTTGAATGACCAAGGATCTACTGCAGAACTATTTTGACAAATAATGTTGTCCGTGTCTAGAGTTATTTGGATCCGGTCAGGCCTACGATGACCGGCAACTTCTAATCCTCAAAGGACTGACATCGAATCTGTGAAAATAACAATGTAGGACTTTGAAGGAAGTCATCAAAAACGATCCTCAGATGGTGCAAAACGGATTCATGTGCAGTGATTTATGTTTCATAGTTGGAGCAAACCTTCCCGCAAGCGTCACACAGTTCATCAACAGAGATATTCTACATAAGGGCTATCAGATTACTTACTGCTGATTGAAATCATGTTTGTTTACCTGCCAGGGTATACCACCCAGTGTAAGAAGCAGGAATACATCGATGTATGAGCCGATGGTGTTGGTAGGAATCGTCCCAACCCACGTGTCAGCTATACTAGAGAGATCAACTGCTGGGTGGGTCAGTGCAAACGGGAAGGCAATCACCTAAATAGAAAACAGGTATAAATGATCATCCGATATTTGTGCATATCGGTAAAGTTATCTGCAAGTAGGTGTTAATTGGTGGTGGCGACACATACAAAAATAACAGGGAACGTTGCGATAAGAATGTCTTTGCCAAGAATTTAAAAAATATAACATTTCATGTTGTTATTGTTGTTGATCTGTCTGTTGTTGGTGTGTCTGTTGTTGATGACTTTTGAAGCTTACTAGTACTGAGTTGAGTTAACAACAATTATTCGGTATCTGGATACAGGGGTTCTTCTTACATCCCGATGCGTACTCGAGAAGACGGACGTGCGTCTAGATCGCTGTAGTGCAATGTAATCCTCGGTAAACTCGTCACTATCGGTATTACAGTGTCGACCCCCCCCCCCCCCCTTTCTATCATCTCGTTCATCAGATTGCTGTAACGGCATGATTTTATGAGGTAAGTATGTGTACTGTTGTTGTTGTTGTTGTTGTTGTTACGGATTTAGCAGCATCTGGGCTCTTGTCATTTGGTCAAATGCAGTTTTATGTTATCATTGTCGGTTTTTTTTTAAGAGACATACAAAGTGATCTCGGTGGAAGGCGCGTTTTCCTAACATCGTTGAGCATCGAGCACTCAAATAGATGATGACCATCGGTATTTGTTGTATATATACTGATGTTTTCCGGGTTTGCTCACTCAAAATTCAGTTCATGTTAAGTTGGAGATTCTTTCTTCACATTGTTGGTGTCCAGACCAACAGATGTCCCCATCATGTTTGATATCGGTACCTCCAGTGTGATTGGTATTTGACTGTTTGCATACATCAGTAACAAAAGTAGGACAAGAAAGAACAGTACTAGACGATCGACAGCAAGCCACATAGAACAATACTAGACAAACGACAGCAAGCCACAAAGAACAATACTAGACGAACGACAGCAAGCCACAAAGAACAATACTAGACGAACGACAGCAAGCCACAAAGAACAATACTAGACGAACGACAGCAAGCCACAAAGAACAATACTAGACGATCGACAGCAAGCCACAAAGAACAATACTAGACGAACGACAACAAGCCACAAAGAACAATACTAGACCTTCGACAGCAACCACAAAGAACAATGTTAGACGATCGACAGCAAGCCACAAAGAACAATACTAGACGATCGACAGATATATACATATATCATCATCATCAGTCCCGTAACCTAGAATATCTTTTAGGTACCGTTATTACAGAATGTCGAGCGTCTCCATTTTTCGCCTGGGTTGTAGAATCAGCTATAAGTCTTCTCGTACTCTCTGTTTTTTGTTGTCTCCCTCTACCGCGCTTCCCAGACACAGTGCCTTGCAGGATGGTCTTGGTCAGCCCCACCGATATTTACATATGTCCATACTATGAAAATTTTCGTGTTTTTATTATAGTCTAGAGGTTTTTTAAATTGGCCTAACTCCTTCCTAACAGCTTCAAGAACACTTTCGTTTGTAACGCGAACAAAATATGAAATGCCAAGAATTCTTTGCAAGCATCTCATTTTCACTTCGCACATTTTAAGTTTAAGGGCAGCCGTCAGAGTCCAAGCCTTACGCTCGTAGAAGTATACCGAGATGACTATTGTATACATTAAAGTCAGCTTTGATTTAAGGCTAATGTTTTTGTCTTTCAAGATTATTCGCAGTCTTGTCAGGACGACCTAGCTATCGCTGTTCTTGACTGATTGTCCGCTCTAGACCCTTCCGTATTCATATCTGCTTCCAGATATTTGAACCGTGCTACACTTTGCATAATCTGGTTTATAATATCCTCTGGGTCGGTTGACCATGATCTTACTCTTCCTTTTATATATATATATATATATATATATATATATATATATATATATATATATATATATATATATATATATATATATAAACACGAAAGGAAAATATATTTCATATAGACAAGTTGATCCAAGAGCATGGTCATTCGTGTTTGAGACTGCCATCTTACCATTCACACTTATACCCAATCGAAATCGTTTGGACAAAAGTTAAGGATGAAGTGCCATAGAATCTATTGAAAAGCCGTTTTGTTCTGTAAATTAAAATTTTGTGGGTGATTGTGAAAGTAAAATCAATCTTCTTTCAAATACAACATGAATTTATTGTATAGCATCAGCAGTTTTTAAGATACAGACTGTCAAACAGGCCTGTGGTCGGTCGTAAAAATGAAGAGAACAAATTCAAAATGGCTGCCAGTTATTGTTTTCAAATTATTACTCCCCTAGAATTGATTATCACCAAAACAATGAGAGGTTTTTAAGCTACCTTAAAAAATATAATATAATCAGTACGCCCCACTTAATGCATATGGTGGTATATTTTTTTGTCACAATTCTAGCTGATACAAATTGTAATTTTCAAAGAAAAATAGTTTTGTGAGGATTTTGAGAAATAAAAACATGTGACGCGAAGAAAAGAAAGAAAGTTAATAGGAAATGTAAGTTCTCTGGTGATAAGTCTACCAAAAGAGCAGATGTCGAGCTGTGTGACAATTTAGTTAGTGGTCTGTAGATTAGTTCTGTGATTACGTTCTGGTAAACTTAACAACATCAACATTGATTCTTTTAAAAAGTTAACTGACCACGCCCACTCGGTCATAAATAAAAAGATGTAAATTTTATGACCTTGTGAATCAGATTAAATTTTTAAGTGATCATGACCATGTTCACGAAAAGCTGGATGAAAGACAGAATAATTGACATTTAAAAACTAAATTTCAAAAACAATAGTTTTATAACGTGTTTGTCACTTTTGTTATTCCAATGCACAATTGCTAGAGACATAGAGGAAGTGTCTAGGCAGTGAGTTTGAGTTTTATTGTAGCAGAAACAATTATAATATACATAATTTTCTTCATGTAATCAAATATATATGGGCAATTTGTGTATGAATTCAAAAAACAGCTGGACTGTATAAGCATTTAGATGTGCTGGAAAAAGGGATTGCAGACCTGCAGATGTTCTGTTGGTTTATGAACTTATCACTACCAAATTAGAAAAACAGCCATAACAAATAGTGTCCATATAAGAAAGCTGTAGCAGATGAAACTGTTCATACAAACACACCAGTAACCTACCTGCTGTTATTATGGCTAATATAAAACAAGTACTTTAGAACCGACCACGACAGGAAAGAACTACTAAAAAAGTGTCTTGAAGAAAATACACAAAATGTCAATGATTGAGTAAACAGTGCTGTCTTGAAATTATGTCCCTAGAATTCGAACCATGGTCTAACATAATTTGAAAGCTGTTGCTGCTATTGTAGTTTCTGTTTATAATGATGGGACAAAATCTCTGTTGTTAATGGAGGAAATGGAATTATATACTTGCAGGTATCTGAAAAAGTCATATGAACAAAAAAAAAAGGAACTAAGAGAAAAGCTATTAAAGCATCCTAAGATGCCTGGTGGGCAAAAAAGATGAAAATATTTGTACAGGATGATTAGCAGGCAGCTACGGAAAGGTTTATATATCAGGTTGAAGGTCTTTGATAAGAATCAAGGTATTTAATCATCAGAAAATCGTAAAAAATAATTTCCAAAACAGACAGTTTGTGTGATAACATTTTTGTTTTTAAAGTAATTGTCCTGCAACTTTGCACATTACTTATAGGGAACAAAAATTAATGGAAAAGAAATGTTAAAGTTGATTAGAGGTAAGTTTAATCAAAATTAAAAATGGATATGGTCATATACCGCACCGAGACGAGAACACAAACAAAACCCACGTTACGACCAATAGGCCGTCAGCAGGAACAACAAATAGCAACAATACTGAGCTAGCAAATCAATCTTTAAGGAAAAAAATGGTCTACTTTTCTGATATAGTGTCTATCATCGCGACTGGTAGGGTTTGAAGCTCGACTGTAAATGAAGGACAGCGGTCAACCAAAGCTGCTGGCTACTTACATCAGGGCTAGCGAACCATAGATGATCAAGACCGTATTGCACCTCCAACTAGTGGCCCTGGAAACCAGATGCGCTAGTGTTTGCTTGACTAAAGATATAATGATCTAATTGAGATGGTAAACCAAGTAGAGAAATTTCGTGATGAAACTGAATGTGTCGGGCCGAAAGACTCAGATTTCACAGTCACGCTGTAAACTACAACACAACTTCAAAACGTCCTTTCTGATAGAATGCACAGAAAATGATTTGTAAACCTTAAGCAAGAGGAAACAACCAAAAGAATTACAAAATGCTTTATTTTTCCACAAGGGTTATCTCCTAATTAAACGTTAGCGTGAAAGGAGTTATTTGGCCGTCAACTTTATACAAAGGGAAACAGCTTGAAAACACAAACATCGCAAAATCATATTTTGAGCAGCGTTGAGAAATATTAAAGTAATTTTTTATACAGAATTATTAGAAGTAAATGAAAACACTGCCAAATTTTGCAGGCTTGCTCTAAATGTATATTCTTAAATAAATCAAAACCTAGGCATTCACATTTTAAATGTAGACCGAATAATAAAATCATATTTATGTAATTTTTAAAACATTGCTGAAAACAAAACACAATGTGAAAACATCGACTAATATAGTGTAACAGTTCCAGTCAGAGCATGAGCGTTTAGGACAGGGATGATGTGGTCGGCGACTCTGAGAACAAAGGCACCTGAATGTGTGCCAACGTCACTCTCCATCTCGACACTACGCCAAGGTCACTCACCGTCTCGATACTAAGTCAACAAAGGAAAACAGGAGGTTGGGGGAAAGAATGTGTCTAGTACAGGTAGGGGCTAGGTGCTGACCACTTTGGCGATCCGATTAGGGTAGTGTGGGATTAGTGACAGACACCAGACAGAGGCCAGCAGAGCCTGCTGCGACATTTTGAGTGACAGGAATTCAGGGAGATTCGTTCCAAAACAACTAAATGGTGGTAGATCCAAACTAGGTGATGGCTGGAGCAGACATCCCACAGAGGTCGATTGAACAACTCTGATACTGCTTGAGACTACATAATCCTAGTCTCTCTTTATATGGCAGACTGACCATGGAGAGAGAGAGAGAGAGAGAGAGAGAGAGAGAGAGAGAGAGAATTTAGCTAGGAGTGGTTAGCTCGCCGACATTATAAAAGAGCGATTGATAGGCTGTTTTACGAATATTAATGAGATATAATGCTTGCTGAACCAGCATACGCCTTTGAGTCTGGGCCAGTCGCTCTATAAAGTGTGTGTTGGGCACCCTGTGTCTAGTAGAGATGTGAATGTGTGTTGTACGTGTAGGACACTTTGTGAACGATGTATGTTCTGAATGGTTACAAGAGTATACAGATCGCCTAGGAGAGATCTGGATGTGTGTATGGCGTGTGAAGGACACCGAGGGAACGATGTATGTTCCAGAATGTGTGTATAGGCAGATCGATTGAGTGTGTGAGTATGTGAGTACACGGTGAATGGATTTAATCTATAATATTAAGATCACCTGCCTAAGGGAATTTGAGTGTGAGGGAATGCGCAGAATAAGATAGTGAAGACGAGTTTTTGAGAGTGTGTTGAGGGCACAGATAAGGGTAGGGGAGTGTGCGGCTTAAACTGTGTTGGGGTAGTCTGGAGCAACATTCAATACCTTATGCTTATAATCTCCACGAAGTTGTTAACAAATTGTTAACAAGTTGTTAACGAAGTTGTTTAGAGATAAATTAGAAATATTATTATTTAGTTAAGATGTATTTCTTGTGTTGTTTGTAATCTCCTTGCACTCACTTTAATAGTTGTTGTATGAGTATGATGTCATAAATATGCCACCTGCTGTGTGCTGTTATTTTCTGTGTGTGGTCGTGAATAATGTGGATACATGTGGTGACATTCTAGATAGAAAAACCCCAGTGAGAACCTAGACTCTCCTACAATGGCATAGATCAAGATCACGCCTTTTAATTATTAACCTTTCGGATAGAATGTTCTGTTCTGAATTAATATTGATTTTGTTTAACTTTACAGTGTTAAAGTTAAAATGATGTGTGTTTCTTCGTGAATTGTTCGAGTGTAGGATACATAAATAGTATGTGTAAAAAGATAAATAGGTAAAGTCAGATACTGCTTTATGACGACAACACAAATCAAACCGACGTTACGTCCATTAGGCCTTCATCAGGGCCGAAGGAGAACAGTAGTAATGAACTAGCTAGTCATGGAAGAAGCAAAGAATACATTAATGGAGGATATGAACGAATTAAGGTATAACAACTTGAAAACATTATCCCCAATGATTTTCGTCTTACTATGGTATCAGACCAAGCAAATGTATGTTTTTATAACACTTTTTCAAACAAGAGATCCTCTATGTTTTGTTGTTGTTGTTTAATGCCCACAATGAATAAATTTACTTTTTTGTACGCCTCGAAAATGACGTTAAGTGGCGAGTTGTAGTAGCTATCCTTACATCCCGAGCATGCTGATGAAGATGGCCCGAAGTGGTCAGGCAGTTGTGCTATGTTTGGCTTAATTTCGGTGGCCCTCACTACTACGGGGATCACATTTTGTCAGACGGAATGCTTTGAAAACATGACTCTGACTCGACCACTTGGTCAGTATGTTATGCCTGACTGGACTAGCGTCTCAATTCCTCATTCTCGTGGGCAAATGGGAGAAAGTGTAACAGATAAAATAATTGATGGTTAAAGTTCAATACTTCATTGGTCTTCACACAGAATCGGTGCGGTGGTAATCGAATATGCTGTTAGTCATCACTTGGCTTAGGAAACATGCTGGGACTAGGTGGTATCGCTGGAACAAGAGAGATCGTACTGTTCTGAAGCTGAAATACGTTATTTGTCAGGCTACATTTTACTCCTTGTCGATTTATGCCAAGCATCGAGCCACTATTACAGCTTAGCCCTCCCCCCCCCCTTTCCCTGTTGTCTCTCCCCTCCCACCCCCACCCCACCCCCCATTAAAGGAAGCCTGGCGATGGCATTTTCTGACACAACAATGTGTCCCTGACCTGGTCTCAGAAGATCTTTTGTTAACTCGCGTCCGTCTTTGAACATCGTTGTCCAGTTCTTGACTGTTGTCTTCGACACACTTTTGTCACCATACACAGCTTGCATTCTGCGATGAATGTCACCTGGTCGACATCCTTCAGCTGTTAGAAGCCGAATCAACGCTCGTTGATCAACTATGGACGGATTCCGTATCAAACCCGCCATGTTTTTAAAGGTCTGCCGAGGAACGTCGGAGGATAATAAAATTTTGCAAACTTGACGGTTTATATGTGCTGTTTAAATCAGAAGTGACATCATCGTGCGCATCGTACGTATGTTCACTTGGTGCAGTTAGGTCCGGTTTCATTTTAACACACCTCGTATTATTCTCCACTCTATCAACCACACTTGGAAATCCATTGGGCAGAATAGAAGGTCAAAACATATGAAGAAGAATTATTTTACAATACTATATCTCAGAGAAAATGTTGATGGTGTTCTCAGCAAATTTGTGAATTAGTGAAAAGTTGAAAGTGTGAATGATTGCATAAGTCAGTTTATCTGAACGCGTGAGTAATTCTATTTGTAAATGGTTGCATATCTGGGTTTTATGTGAATGGGTGAATAACTTTATTTGTGAATGAGAGCGCAGCTGAGAATGTGAATGAAAGAGTCACTGATCATGTGAGCATGCTATTTTATATTCAAGTGTTGTGGCATTTAACCCTGGCATTAGATTCTGCTGTGTCGGGAAGTGGCATAGAATGCCATGTACAGTCCACCCCTACATTTACCTACGTGACATATAATCAGTTACACGCCGTGAAGGTCATGAGAACACTTATGTTTAGTTGGTTGAAAGTGGTTAATATGAACGGTGTCTGGAGGCATGGAAATAACACCACTGTTCAATGGCATATTATATGGCATATATGTATATATATATATATATATGTACACACGAGGTAGCTACAAAAAGGTACCAGAATTAGTGGATTGTATAGAAATAAGTTACAATAGAATTATCTACATTACATCTCCTTCAAAGTAGTTCCCTCACACTTTTGCCAGCATGCATACAGCTGCTAGAAACATTCGGGGAACCCATTCTTTGACACCTCTCTCAGCTCTCAGCTGCTGGAAACATTCGGGGAACCCATTCTTTGACACCTCTCTCAGCTGCTGGAAACATTTAGGGAACCCATTCTTTGACACCTCTCTCAGCTACTGGAAACATTCGGGGAACCCATTCTTTGACACCTCTCTCAGCTGCTGGAAACATTTAGGGAACCCATTCTTTGACACCTCTCAGCTGCTGGAAACATTCGGGGAGCCAATTCTTTGACACCTCTCTCAGCTGCTGGAAACATTCAGGGAACCCATTCTTTGACACCTCTCTTAGCTGCTGGAAACATTCGGGGAACCCATTCTTTGACACCTCTCTCAGCTGCTGGAAACATTCAGGGAACCCATTCTTTGACACCTCTCTCAGCTGCTGGAAACATTCGTGGAACCCATTCTTTGAGACCTCTCTCGGCTGCTGGAAACATTCAAGGAACCCATTCTTTGACACCTCTCTCAGCTGCTGGAAACATTCGGGGAACCCTTTCTTTGACACCTCTCTCAGCTGCTGGAAACATTCGGGGAACTCTTTCTTTGACACCTCTCTCAGCTGCTGGAAACATTCGGGGAACCCATTCTTTGATACCTCTCTCAGCTGCAGGAAACATTCGGGGAACCCATTCTTTGACACCTCTCTAAGTTGTCTTGTCGCATTGGTGATAGCATCCTCAGCATCTTTGGTGTCCATGTGTTGACAAACACGGTGCATGTGCAGTTCATTGTGGAGAAAACTGTGCCCCCTTCCAAATGATATTCAAACTTCTGAGGCTATTTTCTCTACACTAAGTCTTATGTCAGCACACACGCGCTCAACGTTTTCATTGTTGATCGAGGTTGACGGTCGTCCACTGATGCATCATCATCATCATCATCATCATCATCATCATCATCATCATCATCATCATCATCATTACTAACACGACCTTCACGGAAGCGTTTGTGCCACTCAAATACTTGCAATTTCTTCACTGAAGTATCACCCTATGCTCTATTAAGAAATATGTGTGTCTCTGAGGGGAAGTTCTCAAGCTAAGAACAGAATTTGACATTTGTACGTTGTTCAATCAAGGACATTGTCAACTATGACGATGCAACGAGGAGTTCAATCTTTTTGCAATACTATTTAAAATAACTTATAATAAACTATCAATTTATTTTGGTAATAAGAAAATGAAAGAGAGGAACGGAACTGATAACTCAATTTCATAAAAACCCGAGGCGTTGGATAATGACATTTCTTACAATTAATCCCCAATAGCAGTGACTGATGTTAGATTACCTTGACCTTCTTACCCTAAATATAAAAGAAATAATTACCAGTCCGATTGCAATAAAGAACAACTGAATGACGTCGGTGTAAGCCACGGCATAGAGACCCCCAAACACAGTGTAGATTGTGGCAACAACCGCAGAGACAACTATAGACAGTGTTGAGTCCATGTCCAGGATGATTGAGATCGTGGCACCTAATGATGATAAACACAGTCAGAGAGAAAATATTAGAATAATCAAATCGAATAACATGATTGGTGAGGTAATGTATATTAAAGCTTCAATTAGGAGCAGGTGGTGCAGCTGGTAGCATTTAGTTATCACAGTCACAAGAATCGATCAAATATTTAAATCAGTTATTGAGGGAAGTTGTTGAAGGATATAGTGTGAGTTACATCTGTAGTTTTCAGTAGGGAATTGAGATAATCGCACATGATGATGATAAACACAGACAGCCACCCAACGTTTGAATTATTTTCAAGTATTAATTATAGAGGGGATGTAATGTTACAACTGTAGTCCAGCAATTAATGGATATTGTGTCTCCTGATGACGTAAAACACAAGCGGCAACAAAATATTCAATAAATACATGGAAGATCTCGGGTACAGTAGCTGGAGGTACTTACCTTCCGTGACAAGCAACATTCTGGTGTTCGAACCGAAGCCAGCCACCACGGATCGTCTGCCACATCAGATCTCCATTGAGGTGAAAGGTGCAGCAGTTGCCAGCAGACAGCGACTCATAGCTGGACGCTTGTGTGAAGGTTAACAAACCACAGCTGACCATGATCCTGTTCCACCTCCAAGTGTCGGCTCCGGAAACAGGTTGCAATAGCAGTCTCTCTGAAAGATCAGGGATCGAAGAGGAAAGGCGAACCCGGTCCCTAACATGCTGTTCTGAAACCGGATGTGTCGGTAGAAATGGACAGCCTCGCTGTACACTACAACACAGCGCCACATCATTCTTTATTAAAAAGGAACGCCATAAAGAAAGATTATTGTTTCGAATGCTCACAATGAGAAGTTTTACTCTTTTGTGCGACCAGAAAAGGACGTTAAGTGACGAGTTGCAGTAGATTTCCATACATATCGAGCGTGCTGATGAAGGTTAACCAGGATCCTCCAGGCGACTGTGCTATGCTTTGCGTCATCTGCGTGTCGCTCACTAATGCGGGGATCACGTCGATTCCTCGCCTCGTTAGCCAGGCTGCCATTAAAACAGCCCGTTTCCAGTGAGAACTACTAGGAAGCCTAGGTGAGGGTCTTAGCCAATATGTTTTGCCTGACATGACTAACATGTCTGACCAGTATATTTTGCCTGACCAAATGTTAGTTTTCCTTCCGGGAAAGAAAAAAAAGAGAAAGATACAATCTTTCATTGGTTAGCGCACTGGCCTCCCAGCCCAGTGATCGAAGTTCAATCCTCAGTGGGTGGAGAATTTTTTTGTCCGATCGCAAACCGGAACAATCCTGTGATCGACCCAGCCACATAAATTGGGTTACAGAAAAAAATCTGGGAAGTAAAGGCGGCCGAAGTGTTGCTGACCACTTCCTCCACTGTGTCCCATGAGTCACAGAATAGTATGCACCTAACACCATATTTGATATGCGTCGAATGGACTACGGGGATCTTCATTTTACTTTTAGAAATACGCCTGCACTCTGGTACAGTTAAGCTGGTGCTGATTGGTGCTGAAACCCCTACATGATCTTCTACATACTCCCATTTGTTCAGGTTCGTCCTACACCTGGACACTGGAGTTCTTCATATGTTTAGAATTCTCTACGTAGTGTATGACTTGTTCTACCACAAGTTCTTCTTTAATCTCCTTCCAATTTTCACAGCACTTTTGACCAACTTTTCAGTGTGGTTTCTCCGGGATTGTGTTCAGATAGCTGCTCAGTTTGCTAAAAGCTTTTCCTTGATTTCAGTCGTCCTCTTTCTGAATCATATCCAAAAACATAATATCTCTGATCACAGGAGGCATTTTTCCTTTCAACTTCGGACGCAGCGCATCTTCTAGTGTCAGGTGGTGCATTGCAAGCAATTACGAAAACCTTTTCCTTTGGAATCGGTTTAAGACATGCCGTCATAATACTGCACGCCACATTTACTGCAACATCAACGTGTTTCGTGTGTGCATAATGGTTCCATACTGGTGCAGCGTATTCTGCTGTTGAGAGACATACTGTAATGGCTGTTCTTGTTATTGGCATAAATGATTCTCCCCGTGTTTGTCAGTTTGATGATTATATTGTTTATTGGGCTGATTTTTTGTTTTACACCCTTGGAGTGTTCCTTGTAGTATAATGTACGATCCATTACAATACCTAGGTACCGAGGTGTGCCACCATCTTTAAATACGTGTCCCTCCCATTTAATCTAAATCTGTTTCTCTGTAAATGGTTAGAGAAGGTCAGAGAGCATGGAGACATGGATGACAACAGAGACATTTACGAGACAGGCACATATTTTCGTCAATAGTTGCCTGCACAGAATAAAAGTGTAGAAATGGTAGGACAAGATTACAAATGTGGAACTGTTCAACAGAACGTGTTAGATACCAGTGGAGTATGACATACGGAGGAGCCGCTGACCCTGAATAGGCCACACATCAAGGAAACCAGTTGATAGCATTAAATGACAGTCTCGGCTCTGGAATTCACAGGGCAGGATGAATAGGGGACGACCGAGACACTCATTCAGAGGAAGCTTGCTGTCAATATCTTGGCGGCAGGTAAGACATGAACAGAACTGTCTCGGATGGCATGATATTAAGGAGTAGCTTTTGATTGATTGATCGATTGGTTGATTGATAAATGAATTAATTGAATGATTAATTAAAGGAAAGACATCGAGATGGGGAACTGCGCACACTACCCCCTCATAAACAAGTTGTGGTCTCGCACAATGAATTCTTTAACACTTAATCTCCGACAGCATTGTCTGCTATGGGACTAACTTAAGTCAAACCAGTTGCACACTAACGTCAGGGACAGGTCAAACATGAAAATCGAGACTCCCACCTTACGTCCTGGCGTGCACCGGAAAGCAGAAGCTATAATAGCAGCCTGGTCAACATAGTAGCGACCAATATTGTAATACCCGTAGAAGTTAATCTGCTGAAGAACCTTGCATTGCACAACAGTGAGGAAAATTCAGGTCCATCTTCTTCAGTACAGCTCAGGATCTAAGTTTAGCCACTACAGAGACGCTACCAGAACACATTCGTCGAGATTGAAATAAATCAGAGCAAAATAGTTCAGGGTACGACAACCCCAGGACGACAGGTCGCAATGGCGCCAAGAAATACTGCTTTGACGACTTTCAATTTAAGAGCAGTGTTGTACCTCCCCCACCCCCACCCCCACCCCCCAACCCCCTCTCCACCCCCAAATCGTGTAGATCTTCCCCCCTCCCCTTCCCACCTCGGTTTTAATGGCCACGTGATATATAATGTTCCGGCTCCTTTTCCTCTCCTTTCTCCGATTGGTCTACGGCATCGGCGATGAATGATCTCCGCCGTGTGTGGAAGAACAGTAGGCTCTCCATGGTCACACAACTGCGCATCTACCAGTCGTGCGTGATCCCGGTCCTCGTGTATGGCTCCGAGACCTGGACTCAGAAAAAAGCGACACCTCGAGACTTGAGGCCTTTCAAATGCGAAATCAGCGACACACCCATGGCATTCGTTGGTACGACTTCGTCCGGAATTTTTATGTTTCTGCAAGGACACATCTTCCCCCTGTCTCGGTTATTCTGGAACGTCGCCGCATTTCCCTGTTCGGTCATGTTGTCCGACTGGACAGGGAGGTCCCAGCTCACCAGATTCTTCAAAAGACAGGCAACAGTGCTAACGGCCTCCACCCTGCTGGCTGAAAGCGCCGGAGTGGTCGTCCTCGAAACACGTGCCTCCAACAGATAGCAGCCTCCCCATCTGCCTTAGACGAGGCCTGGCAGCACACAGTTACAACTGGACATGGTGGTGTCCATCCAACGCAACGGGCCTCAGACGCCGAAGCAAACATTATTATTATTATTATTCTCCGACCAGCTCACCACCTTCATGTTCCACAACCCTACCAGGATTTCTTTGATCCAGCACTATGTCTGGGTCTACCTTTTTTTGTTCCTGGCGCCTGGATCTGAAAAAAAATAAAACGGGCCACACACCCCTCTGCCTGCACAGCCCTCAGCCCCCCCCCCTCCTTTCTCTCCCTTTTTTTTACATCCGAAAGAAGCTTCAGGAAAAACAACAACAGTCCCAAAGTCAAATTACAGTGTAGTGCAGCAAACAGCCTCCTACCAAGACTCAGCGTACGTCTTACCTACCTAGAGCAGCCAACACGGCAGCCGACCAAAATAGGTCACCGAGTAAGTGAGGGATGAACAAGATGGCCCCGACCTTCTTCCCGTACTTCAGCTGGAACGGGTCAAACATTGTAATGTAGTTCCCATTCCTTATCTTGGGAGTAAAGAATATGGCAGCTGAGAATGTGGGAAAAGCAAGGTCAATTATGAAAAGATAGAAATCACAAAGAATATAATGCATCATTTTCTATATGACGTGCATTTATTAAATATGAAATGGAGGTGCTCATATAAAATTATTAAAAATAGTTTCTCATTATTTCATCTAATAGTATTTGACAGATCTAATTCAGTTATACCTCATTCATGTTTGTGCGCTAATGTTGAAAATAGTTTAGAATGTGTTGGTGTTGTTGTTGTTGTTGTTGTTGTTGGTGTTGTTGTTGTTGGTGTTGTTTTTGTTGTTGTTGTTGTTGGTGGTGGTGTTGTTGTTGTTGTTGTTGTTGTTGTTGTTGTTGTTGTTGTTGTTCTTGCTTCGAAGGCCCACAGTGAGAAGGTTACTCTTATGTGCGCCCTAAAAAGGGCGTTAAGTGATGGGTTGTAGTAGCTTTCCTTACATCTCGAGCGTGCTGATGAAGGTAGACCGGGGTCCTCCGGGCGGTTGTGATATGCTCGTCTCATCTGCGTGTGGCTCACTACTACGGAGATCACGTCGAACCTCACCTTGTTAGCCAGACTGTTGTTTCCAACAAGGATATCAAAAGGGATATGGCAGATAGTTGTAATTCAATGTGCAACTTTTTCATTTTGTGTTCTCGAAATGTAGTGTAGCTTCTGATATCATGTATGTGTTTGATTGCGCTCGTATAACCATACTTGCGTATAAGTGGGTTATCACCTACGTATCTCAAATGAGTAAATGATTTACGTAATCAAGTCAGATATCGTAAGGGGCACTTATTATATGCTTTAGCAGGTCCAGATGTGATGGTTCTGTTTTGGAATGATGGCTTGTAGGCCTCAGAATGTCGGGGATGTATATGGGTCTACTCGCATGATCTTGTTAGGGGTTAATGACAGTGAAGACGTTTATTTGCTGATTTCAAACGCTTCCGTAGTGCAGACATTAGATAAGGTATAACATAGTGGTACATTAGAGATAGTATAACCACAGTGGGACATTAGATAAAGCATAACATAGTGGGACATTAGAGATAGTATAAACGCAGTGGGACATTAGATAAAGTATAAGATAGTGGGACTTTAGATATAGTATAAGATAGTGCGACATTAGATATAGTTTAAGATAGTGGGACATTAGATATAGTATAATATGTGCATATTGAAATGCTCTTAATTTGTACATGGATGGCAGTCTACATAATTCGCGCAGAGTGAATGTAATAACCAAGATGTTGAAGCTAATTGTTATTTGTGAATATGAATTTTATTTGCATGTAGGCATACCTTGGTTTTCTGCATCCTGTGAGAACTTTGGCTTGACCATTGGCGCAATGGAAACCAAAGTCATTTACCAACCAGCATCATGCCAAACGTATAAACTACAACCGATGAACTGCTGTTTTAAATGTTTCTTGCGCTTCAAGCGTTCTTTCTGATGTTATGTCTAGAGTGGAAGAAGTAGGTGTTCTGTACCGATGTTTATTCTGTCGTGCCTCATTTAGGTCGAAACTGTGGCATGCCCGCACTTGATGGTAACGCTCTCTATTTGACAAAAGGTGCAACTAATCCAACATCCGTGAAGGCTCGAAGGTTGGAGAGTATGTGGACTAGTTCATGCGGTGCTGACCGTTTGGGCTGAAATGTGTCTTTTTGGAGAAACTATTGGTAGAAATGATGAGCCTCCCAGAAGGTTGCCGGTGTCTCCTCCATCTCGTTTCGTCTTTCTGCAGAGTGTAGTTCAATGTGGGTTTCAGTTTTTCTTTTTATGGGTCCAGTGCGGGCGTTGAAGTCTTCGATGACGACTTTGTAGTGGGTACGGCTTTCTTGGAGGGGGTGATGAGCTGGTGGTAAAATGCATTGTGGTTCTCCTCCTCTTTTTGTGCAGCTGGGCCGTACACTTGGACGATAGAGATGTTGAATCTAGCGTTGATGGATAAATCTAGTTCCGAGATTAGATGACTGATGAAGCGAACTACGCGAACTCGGTGGACTGCTTGTGGTGCAACGATGAAACCGACTCCAACAGACGTACTTCCTGATTTGGGCTACCGAGATACACTCCTGTTCCATCTTGTCATCTTGATGTCATTCGGTCTTTTCGCTTCGTCTAACTTAGACCAATCACGTCGTATGTGACTTAGGTGATCTCCTCAATGAGAGTGCTGTTGCGCTGCCGAGTTGATAAAGCGGGAGTTGAAGGTGCAGATTGAGAGGCGTGTTGTCTGTGTTCTTTTCCTCGCTCGATTTCATTGGTGGCCTGATACCCCGTGATTGGGTCGCCTCTGTCTCCTTGTGTGACCAAATATATCCTCATGGCCGTTGCTGGGTTGCAGGGTCTGATGCTGTTTCTTCCTGAGTCGTTTGCAGCCATTATGCGTCTTTCCTGCTCAGCGGGTTGGGCTTGAGAATGACATAACGTTGCCAGGGAACCTACTGGCTTCGATGTCATTGGTAGATCTTAGTTCTGTGTTGATCTGGTAGTTCTTTTTTCTCTATTCATATTTCCTTTTCCTTCTCTCATTCTCCTGAATTTCTTAAAACGGATCTATGATACACATCTAGCTTGCAGAACACACGCAGTTCGTGTCCCGAAGTATAATTACCAAGCGTTAGCAGTATAATTATGTATTTAAAAAACACGGTAGTGAACGTGAAAACACCAACAAAACGTTGTTGTTGTTGTTGTTGTTGTTCAGTTGCCCTCAACGATTTAAATTACTCTTGTGCACACTCTGAAAATGGCGTTAAGTGGCGGGCTGTTGTTGCTTTCTTCACATACCGAGTGTTCTGATGAAGGTGGGCAGGGGTACTCCAGCCAGTTGTGATATGCTTGGCTTCATCTGCGTGTCTCTCACTACTGCGTCGATTTTCCACATGGTTGGTCATGTTGCCGGAAAAAGGCTTATTTTAAGAGAGAACTGCATGGAAGTTAGCTGGGTGTGGTGGCGAAATGGGTGTGGGGGGTAGATTAAACTTCCTTGATCAGTACATTTCAACTGACCATGACAAACATTGTTCTACCATCTATTCTACACCCTATCCATGGAACATCCTCTAACTAACTAGATCTGTAAGATACGATTCCCTCTCTCCTCTCTACTCTACAACCTAAACCTAGAACCGCCTCTGACTACCTAGGTATGTGGGATAGTGTAACAGTTTCAGCCAAAGCATCAGCGTTTAGGGCAGGGATGATGGGGTCGGAGACTCTGATAACAAAGGTAACTGAATGTGTGCAAAGGACAATCTTTGTCTCGACACTACGCCAAGGTCACTCACCGTCTCGATACTAAGTCAACAAAGGAAAACAGGGGGTTGGGAGGAAGAGTGTGTCTAGTACAGGTAGGGGTTAGGGGCTGAACACACTGACGTTCCGATTAGGGTAGTGTGGAATTAATGACAGACAGATGCCAGCAGAGCATGCTGCGACATTTTGAGTGACAGGAATTCAGAGTGATTCGTTCCAATAACGACCAAATGGGGGTAGATCCAAACTAGGTGATGGCTGGAGCAGATATCCCACGAATGTCGATTGGACAGCTCTGATACTGCTTGAAAAAGGCACACTTGCCATGGAGAGAGAGAGAGAGAGAGAGAGCGAGAGAGAGAGACAGAATTTAGCTAGGAGTCTGTTTAGCTCGCCGACTTTATAGAGGAGCGATTGATAGGCTGTTTGACAAATGTTAGTGAGATAGAATGGAACACAGGGTGACTCAACCATCATACCCCTTTGAGTCTTGGCCAGTCGCTCTATTAGGTGTGTGTTGGGCCCCATGTGTCTAGAAGAGATCTGAATGTGTGTTGTACGTGCAGGACATCTTGTGAAAGATGTATGTCCTGAATGGTTACACAAGTGTACAGATCGCCAAAGGGAGATCTGGATGTGTGTGGGGTGTGTGAAGGACACCGAGGGAACGATGTATGTTCCAGAGTGGGTGTATACGCAAATCGATTGAGTGTGTGATCACATGTGAGTATACGTTGAATAAATTTAAGGTATTATGTCAAGATCACCCGCCTGCACAGAATACGATAGTGAAGACAAATTATTGAGAGTGTGTGCAGATAAGGGGAGGGGAGTGTGCGGCTAGACCTGGGTTGGGATAGTTCGTAGCAATATTTAATAGTTCATGCGGATAACCTCCGCGTATTTATTTAGTTAAGATGTATTTCTTGTTTTCTTTGTAATCTCATTGCCCTCACTTTAATAGTTGTTGTATGAACATGATGTAATAAATCTGCCGCCTGCTGCGTGCTAAGTTATTTGCTGTGTATGGTCGTGAATGATGTGGATGCATGTGGGAACATTCTATATTTTTTTTTTAAACCAGTGAAAACCTGGACTCTGCTATAACAGGAGTGCGCTCTCTCTCTCTGCCCTCAACACTATACCCGAACACTAGAACTCCCTCTAACTAGATCTATGAGACAAGCGTGCTCTCTATCTCTCTCTCTTTTTCTCTCTCTCTCTCTCTCTCTCTTTCTCCTCTCTACTCTACACCATACCCTTGGAACGCCGTCTGGGAAAAATTAGATTGGTTAGTTCCATAAAAAGCACCTTAATTCCATGAAAAGGCGAACGAAAGTCACTTTCATATGCAGACGACACAGTTTTCTTCCCACCATACAACAAGGGAATACAAAACGTTTCCAGATTTCGGAAGCAGTAGCTGAGCAAATATTAACTTACACAATCTCAACAATAATGAGCCTAGGCCAATGAGAAATCAATTCAGACGTTCCCTTTGATTTAATAATAATAATAATGTGCACATAGGTGTCTGAGGCCCGTTGCATTGGTCGGCCACATCCATGACCCACTACTGTGGCGTGGTTCCAGGCCTCGCCCAGGGCGGAGGAGGAGGTCACCATTCGCTAAAGCCATACTGTTCGAGGACAGCCTCTTCTGCGCCTCCAGTAGGTCGAGGAAAGACATTTGAGGAACGACTTGTGTAGTATCTGGTGGGCTGGAGTTTCCTGGTCCAGCCGTACAACATGACCGAACAAAGAAACTCGTAGCCGGTTACGCCTTTCGGATATTATTATTCAGCAGAGATTTCCACGTTGCGGATGTAGTCATGCCATCGGCTGCCCAGGATACGCCGCTGGTTTCCAGTTTCGACATGTCAGGTTTCAGCAATGTCCAGATTTCGGTGTCGTAAAGCAGGACTAGGACCACGCAGGACTGGTAAATGCGAATTGTTGTCCCAAGGGAGATCTTATCATTACTCCACACACATCGGAAGTCGTGCATAGCAGACGCAGCTAGTCTGATCCGCCTCGAGATATAGGGACTGCTGCACCCATCGGATGATATCATGCTACCGAGATAGATGAATTCGTTGGTGCCCACTGCAGGGTGACGGCAATCTAGATCACGTGACTTCCTGTTGTGTCATTCGCGGTGCTGAGGCCCCTGCCAACACTGACCATCGCTTGCTGATGATCAGGTACTCCATCAGCCCATATGGCACTCCAAAAACTGTACCGATCATCTTCTGACTGCGCACAGGACACAACAAACTGAGATGTCATCTTTAAAAACCATTCAAGATTGACACTACGGATCTAACAACTACAGTGCACTAACCACTACCCCACTTCGGCCCCGCATTTTGTACTGTTAGACTCGCATACATATATTCTGCACTGGTCTGCTAGTCAGGTATTATAACGTCATGCAAATAGTGTTCTTTTAAACGGGGGAAAAGAAATTATTCAGTTGAATTTGATCAAAATTGATCTTTCTTCTTCTTCTTCTTCTTCTTATGCTATCAGACGTCGACCTTTATTTTTTCGAAAAAAAGCAGCGGTCATCCTGAGGCTATCGACACTGCCGTAGAGCTTGTCTAGTGTTGCCACTGGTGATTGCCACATCTGCTCTCTCTGATCCTCGTATATCGGGCAGTTTTGCAGCAAATGCTCAGCGGTCATTTCCCCGGTACCACACGAGCATTCGTCAGTGCCACCTATCTTCAATTTGTTGAATAGTTGGTACCTCAGTCTATTGTGGCCAGTGCGAAGTCTGAAGACCACACCACGACCTGCTCTCTTCTGTTCAACTGGTAATAGGCATCGTTTTTTGTGTATCCAGTATGTTCTGTTTCCCATTATTCAGTTGAATTTGATCAAAATTTATCCAACTTAGACGCAATTTACATTTTGTATTACAAATACAATGAAATGAATTAAGTGTCAAAATAAATGAAAATAAAAATAACTAAAAAAACAAATATATATATATATATATAATTTGAAACTAATCATGCCATCTCATTTGTGGCCGTCCTCAGTGTCTCTTTTTGTGCCAGTTTTGGCTTGGCTTGGCTTCGTTCGTTCTCAATCTCCCGCTACCAAACCCTGAAAGAATGTAGTCCAGAGAACGGAATGCGTTGTGTAGTAGTTTACAGCTTGACTGCGATATTGGCACCTTTCGGTCCAACACATCAGACTTCAGCAATTATTTTTTTTTAGTACCGGGTTAGCATTCCCTCTTTGATCTCTTCCCCTTAGTCAGTCTGTTCTGTTACAGCCTGTTATCCAGGATCACCGCGTGGAGGTGCAGAAGGGTCTTGGCAGCTCTGGTTTGCTGGCCCTGATGCTAACAGTCAGTTATGGATCGCTGACCACTGCAGCTCACGCGCTGCTCAGCAGCTTGATCTCGTGCCAGTTTTGGTTCTGATGTTAAACGTAACATTTTAAATATACTTACAAAGTAGGAGCGACCCACAGTAGCCAATGGGAGCCTGTGTCTGTATTAAACCATTCCAGGCCGCCGATTCCGCCGAACCATTTATATAGCCTCCTCCTACCAGTGTAGCTGTGATAGAGATGAAAATGGTAGCATTACATTCTGAAGTTCGTGGCAAAGAGTTGGATTTCTATGAATTAACGAAAATTACAAATATCAGATCTTTGTAATGATATATACAGTGCATGATACATTCTCAGTCGTTTAGAAGGCAATCGTCACTATACACGTCAAAATAAATAAAGAGCGAGAGACGTTTCCATGTCTGAGAAAACGCCTGACTTACAACTATTATTGATTACCTTGGCATCTGGCGTCCAATTTGTAACATGTTTACAAGAACATAAGACTAAATTATATTTCCACAAAACGTAGACCAATCTAGACAACAGAATCTAGTCTTTAAGTAAGCGCTACATGGTGTCTGAATAGTGCAGTTGTAGAGCTCCCGCTTTTCACGCACAGGTACAGGGTTCAACGCCTGCAGCGGGCACGATCCAATAGACTCAGCTGTAAATATGTACATGACTCACGGTTTGGAAAGGAAAAACAGCGAGGAAGGTAACTGGTGACCAAACCTTACACAAACTGTGGCTTAGTATACGGAAGTGTCTAACACTTCATTCTCAACTAGCGGTCAAGTCTGCCGGGGGACTATCTTTACCATTCCTTTAATTCTTTAAAAAAAACTATTCTGTTTGCAGAATTGAAACATAGACTATCACTAAACAAACAATGGAAATAGTGGATTTCAACAGACATTACGTTAAATATAGGAAAGGAAAAGAAGAAAGCTATACTCAGCAATGATCCCGAGTCGGCAAAGCAGAAGAAAAGAAAAAAAAAACGTGTCAAGGAAAAAATATATAAATATAGGAGACAGAAAAAGCAACAGAGAAAGAGGAAATGTTCATATTAACAAAGACAATTGCAAATATCTATACATACAGAAAGACAAACCAATGAAAGATAGACAATGCAAATTATTGGCATCATCGGAGGAGCAACAGAAGGGATGAATTATGCATTTAAAAGAAAGCATTAACAGACCTCCACTGCACAAAACACCAACTTCCTACCAGCAGAGCAGATCCTGGACTTAGACTGCAATCCATCTAGTAAGATATGCATTCCTTAGTCCATACTGAAACTCAAGAAAGATAAAGCGACAGGTACAGACGGAATAACAGCAGACACTTAAAGGACAGATATAAACAGTAGCAGACTTAGCCATTCTGTGATAACTGACTACAGAAAGATGCCATCTTGGTGTACAATTTTCTTCTTAGTTTTGGTTTTCCTTTTTTTTCTAGCATCGTTGTCTTTTCAGCCTGAGATGGTTTCTTTAGGTTAGTTCTCCATTTAGATTGAAATGGAGCTATGTCTACCCAAGATGTCAAATCCATATCCAATGTCTTTATACGTCTTTAAACTTCAGCTGTGGTTGACAAACTGGGCTTTTATCACACGCCAGCTGTCCATAGAGTATATCTTCAGTATTACGACCATCTTCCATGCGACCAACATGACTATGTCATCACAGTCGTTGATGCCTAAAAAGAGTGTACATGCTTCAGAGACCAGTGCGCGAATGCAACTCTGCGTTTGTTACCCTGTCTCAAAATGTAACCCATATTATTAACAAAGATCTGTTTTCTGTCCTGGATGGTTGAGTTGTAAATGTTCTAGTAGATGACATGTTCATGATTGTTTAAGATTTTGTTGTTTAAATAGTTCACGAGAATGAGGAAGTCGGTCAAATGCCAAACTCTCCCAAGACGCCTTTACCGACAAGTATTTCAGGTCTAAAAAGTTTTATACACACGCACGCAGGCACACACACACACACACAGACACACACACACACACACAGACACACACACACATTCATACATGCACACATACATACATTTTAATGTTATGTTAGATTCCACACTTAATCACACAATATCCATAACGTCATTTCACAAAATATAACAACTCGTAATAGGACATTCAAATGTCTGTAGGTCAAAACGCTTGTTATCGTTCCCCGCGTGTGACATTTACAAAACTTCAAACCGTTCAAAATTCAATGTGGCGTTTGGGGTCCTTTGAAGTCTCAAATAGAATGACTCAACGATTAATTACGTCCATTTTGCCAGTTTAAATGTGAAACCGTTTGTAGATGATACTTCCGGTCGCAGATGGTCCTTCCAAACATGCTTGAATGTCGCGTATATGTGCTGGTATCGCTGTAGTTGGTTCTAGCCAACAAATCATCTTACGTTGCGACTTTGTTCAGGATGTACTTATTCGCTTCTCTTGTACCCTGGGATGTGGGTGAGAGGGTAACTAACGTTCGGTCAGACATAACATACTGATTGGACAATGTTAGTCACGGTCAGGTGAAACATATTGATCAGTTTATGTTAGTCAGGACCAGGGAGAACATTTTGATCATATTATGTTAGTGAGGGTCGGAGGAAGCATACTGATCAGATTATGTTAGTCAGGGTCAGTGGAAGCATACTGATCAGATTATGTTAGTCAGGGTCAGTGGAAGCATACTGATCAGATTATGTTAGTCAGGGTTGCTGTTGTTGTTATTATTATTATCGCATGGCTGCTGAGCAAGCCTGCTCTTGGTAGCCTAACGTAATTTTAATATATATACAGGTCTTCTTCAGTTGTGTCACTGCTCCGTACAGTGTGTTGGTAATTGCCAACAGTGATGGTAAGAATCGTTTCCTCGTGTCCGCAACCGTCTTGCACTCAATGAGTAGATGTCGAACTGTTTTATCAGGATGAGAGCAATGTCTGTTCAAGGGCAGGTGCTGGGGATTGATTCTGTTCAAGTGGCTATTGACTCTGTTGTGCCCTGTTCGGAACTGAAAGATAAGACTTTGATCTCTTCTATGTAGTTTATTTATATCATCGTTACTTTTTGGCAGTGACATTTCGCTAAATACACTCCGACCTGTTGTTCCCGCCGCCCACCTGTTCATCCAGATTTTCCGGTTATTGTTCTTAATAATTCGTTTTAATGTGGGATTATTGCAGGGTCTATCCAATTGTTATTTCACGGCTACTGTTTTTGCCAATCTGTCGGCCATTTCGTTCTTTAGTAGCCCAATATGTCCAGGGATCCATTGCAAGGTGACATTTATTCCGAGGGCAGTGTTATGTTGTTGAACGCCCTCCCTCCACAAATATTTCCTTTTGTTTGTATGGGGTGTTCTTCAGCGCCTCCATAACCGACTTGGAGTCACTAAAATTACCAAATCCATCGGCAACAATTTGACATTTTCAAACTGTTGGTGCAAAACCTCAACTGCTGTCTTGATAGCCTCGGCCTCATCGTTTGAACGGGTTTCGCCGCATGAGTGTCAAAACTCGTATATGGACCCATACGGGTATTTCATATGGATACCATAACATGCAAAAGAGGTAGATTTTAATGTAGAGACCAGGACTGCCGATTTAGTCAGTGGAAGCATACTGATTGGACAACGTTAGTCAGGTTCAGGTGAAACATATTGATCAGATTATGTTAGTCAGGGTCAGGGGAAACATACTGATCAGATTATGTTAATAAGGGTCAGGGGAAACATACTGATCAGATTATGTTAGTCAAGGAAAGGTGAACCATGGTGGTCTGACTATGTTAGTCAAGGTCAGGCACATTATACTGACCAAGAATCCAACCTCAATTTCGTGCGGCGCTCTGTGGAAACATTATTTCAAATTAGTCTCGGTAACAAGATGGGAGCTCCACGTGATCCCCGTGGTAGTGGGCAACACAGATGAAGTCAAGTATAGAACCACCCCCTAAAGGACGCCGGTTCACCTTCATCAGCGCACTCGGAATGGGAGGAAAGCTACTGCAACCCGCAACTTAACGCGCTTTTTAGAGCACACAGCACACGTCACGTGGCGCTCTAATCGTCCATAAATACGATGAATCGCTGGGGTGGGTGTGGGTAATATATATGCCCCCATCCCCCTTTCTCTCCTGACATTCTACATAAAGGAATACACTTGTACATTGTGGGAGGCTCAACATAAAGGGACTTAAGAAGGTCATACTATTATGATGCCAGTACACAAATTATCTGGAAATAATGTTATTATCCATACTTCTGAGGATATTGAAATAGATCATTCTAGACAGACTGAGAAAAGTCTTAGAGGAACAGCTGGGAGACGAACAGGCAGATTGTCGACGAAATATGTGCTCTGCAGAACAGACAATGTGCATAATTATTTAACAGAATTTGCAACATGCCCTTGAAGAGTTAATGAATGAGTAAATGCCTCAATGCAAAGCAGCATAAACAGCTATTTATTAGCAGTGTGGAACTCCAACTTCTCATTGTTGTAGGACATTCTCCAACACGAGGCCCTGTGAGGGATGATTATAAAATGGCAAAGTTGGGAATATGAGACAATTCTGAATGTTTGATGAGTAGATGTTTGAAAAGGAATAGGGTTGGTTGAAAATTGTGGGACTTTTGGTGTGTGTGGACGGGGGTGGGATGCTGAGGTGAGCGGAAGTATGTGACAAGAAAACTTGTGGGTTTATTTCACCTAAATTAAAATGTATCCCTAACAGTACCTTAGCCACACCGCAGTAAAAACAGAAATAGATCATACATATTGCAAGATATACAACATTAAAACACAACAAAAACCATCGAAGGAAAGTCGAGACGAAAATTATTCATTGTTTTAAACAGAAATTACCAATTCAAATATTTAACAGACCATAAATTACATAATTCCCAAAAACAGGTTTGGCGTCACTGCTCGGCAAATTTTTGTAAATGAAAAGAAAGCAAACCGGATGTCAAATCGGGATGAAAACCGGATGGGTTGAAAACCGGATGTCAAATCGCGTTAAAGAAACAAATTTCCTAGAATTGCTTTAGCCTCATGCGCCTTTAATCAGCTCACCAACATCTGGAAATCGACGACACTTAGCAAACATACCAAGCTCAGACTATTCAACTCAATCGTAATATTAGTCCTGAAATATGGATGTGAAAACTGGAAGACAACAAACGCTCTGGGGGGTGAAATATTACTTGTTACACTACTGTTTATTTGAGATTCTACTTTTAGGGATCAAGATGCTGAGCAGCGCACTAGCTGACTGCTAGCTTAAGGGCCAGAGAACCAGAGATGTCAAGACCCTTCTACACCTCCACGTGGTGATCCTGGATAACATGCTGCAACAGAGCAGGTTGGCTAAGGAGAAGGGATCGAAGAGGGAAGGCTAACCTGGTACTCAAAAATGCCTGCTGGAGTCGGATGTGTCGCACCGAATGTGCAAATATCGCAGTCAAGTTATTAGTTAGTTGCCCATCGCAAGTGACAGTGTCAGACATGTTTATTCAGATGTGACCACATATGGCTGTTCAGTCCGATCTGAGTGTGACAAACTTTACCGCACGTAGGGCACACGTGAACAGCATTAGTAGTTGGGCAGTCTTGCATTCTTTCCTTTCGTGCAGCTCGCCTTTCTTAAGCCTCCGTGATGGTCCTCTGCTCAACGGTGCAATCACCATGTGTGACGGCAGTGCGCCAGGCTGAGCGGTTCGGATCAAGCAGCTCCCAGTCAGCAACATCAATGGAGAAACTGTTCAAAGAAACATTTAGAGTGTCTTTGTATCGTTTCTGTTGTCCGGCCTGCGAGCGAAGTCCATACATGAGCTCACTGTACAACAGTTGTTTAGGGAGGCGCTCATCTGACATGCGAACAACATGCCTGTCCATCTGATCTGTGGTCTCTGTAGCAGCGTATGGATGCCAGAGAGTCCCGCCCTACTGAGGACTTCAGAGTTGGGCACTCCGTCCTCCCAACCGATCCTGAGAAGTCTGCCGAGACAGTTTCCATGGAAATCATTAAGTTTCCTGAAATGCCTGCTATAGACTGTCTATGTTTAGCATGCGTACAAAAGGGTGGTTAACACGACAGCACGATACACACTAATATTGGTGGCAACACTGATTCCCTGCCGGTCTCAAACATTCTCTCGTAGTCTTCCGGAAGCAGCACTCGCCTAGAAATCCTGTTGTGGACCTCAGAGTCTATATTTCGTTCTCCGGTGAGGGTACTAACAAGGCAGGTAAAGCTATCAACTGCTATTAGGCGATGTGCCTGTACAGTGACGTTTGGTTCGTGGTAGGGCTACCCGTGTACAGGTAGAAACATGACCTCCGTTTTCTTGGTGTTTACAGTAACACCAAAATTAGTGCACGCAGGTGAGAACTCATTCATGATTGCCTGCATGTCCTGCTCTGAGCACGTGTTAACTGCGTAGTCGTCGGCAATGAGGAGATCTAAGATAGTTGCTTCTTTCACCTTTGGAAGGGCCTTTCGGAGTGAACAGTTGTCCTTCCGTCCAGTATCTGATCTATATGCCAGTGTTACAGTCACGTGTTGCATCAGAAATCTTGGCTGCAAATTGCATACTAAAAAGTTTTGGGCCCAGTACACAGCCCTGTTTGACTCCATATATGACTGGGAATGCTGTAGAGAGTTGATCCTTTTACAGTACGCGGGCTGACATGCCATTATGAAACTGGCGGACAACTGTGATGAACATTTCGGGATAACAGACTTTCGCATGCATTTCCCGAGTCCGTCCCTGTTGACGGTGTCAACGGCCTTTGTCAGGTCAACAAAAGTCATCTACAGATCTCGATGCTGTTCCTAACATTTCTCTTGGATTTGACGAGCTGCACAAATCATGTCAGCCGTCCCCCGACCAGCTCGCAAACCACATTAACTCTTTGGGAGCAGCTTCTGCTCAAGATGACTTGTTAAGCGGTTGAACAAAGCTCGAGCTAAAATTTGTTCTGCTATCGACAGGAGGGTGTTTATCACAAGATTTACGATTGCCCTTGTGCTTGTACATGTGAACAATGGTGGTATCTTTCAGTTTCTGCGGTATATAACCTGATCCCAAATTGAGCAAAAGAGGTCTGTTAACTTGCGAATCAGCACAGGGCCTCCTGCCTTGTAGAGCTCAGCAGGAATAGCATCTGAGAATCAGTTGCAGAAATCTGCCGGTCTGTTCATACACTGTTTGTAGGTCGTTATCTACAACGAAACCCAATAACTCAATGCAAGATTTGACTTTGTCTTTTGAGCTGTAAATATTTATCAGTTCATTGTGTAGTGCTAACAAGTTAAACACATACACGTATGCGTTTTTAATTTTTTTTTAAATTTACTGTCAGGAAAAGGATTTTTGAACTGTGTAAATTGCATAGAAATTTGTCCTTTCAGATACACTTTTTGTTCAAAAGTCAAACATTGACATCGTTTTTGAACAGAAAGTCAACTGAATCATTTTCTAACGGTATTTTCACTATATCCTAAGTTATGACTAATATAATATCAGATTTGACACAACTCCACCAAACTCAATAAAATAATAACATTCAAATCGCAATCACAAGACTAAGCAAAACCGTACTGAAATAACATAAAACTGTTAGATAGCATTATAGAAATATAATTATATGAGATCTCAAGTTATCTAGTAGAACTAATATCATCAGTCACACGCGTTACACAGAGTTAAATTTCTCACGGAATACTTTTTTAATTTTCCAACTGTTCTAAAAACAGAAATCATGTCAGTGAATGCCGGCCTAATTTGTGGCTATTTGGCTGTGAGAACAAATAGCGCCGTAAGGACCATCTCCTAGCTACCACCTCACATTATTTCTATGCTGAGTTAAACTGAACACAATCAGTTTTGCCGCTTCGCGCGTTTGCTAACATGTCACTACGCTTAAACAAAAATGGTCTTTACAATTTAATTTGTAATTTATTTCACATATGTGTTGTGCAAAAGAATGTCTTTCTAATTCTCAAAATCTTTTGTGATAGCTCAGCCTATGCTGTCAATTCTAAGGCTTCGTACTATGAATATGTGACAAAACAGTTGGCGTGCCTGGGAAACGTATAAAGAATCTAACTAATGGCATAACGAGCTCTCCCGTAGGCATTATGCAAGCTACCGCCAGCCAAATAGCACACTTGTTCCTGCGAAACGGGAATATCACTTAAAAAACAGAGTTAAATAAGATCCAGCTGGATTGTAAAAATATGAATTGCTTACTGGCGAGAACCTTCTCTATAGAGGAGTTAAATGATGCATTACATCTAATAGAGGGAAAAAACAGCTGGTCCTGATAATTTGAGGACAGAGCAAACATAACTTTGGAGCAGGAACCACCATCAAATGGCTGCTAGAGCTTTTTTTTTTTTTAATAACATGCATCGAACATATGTAAATCCCCAGCAATCTGGAGGGAATCCGAAGTGGCTGCGCTGATAAATCCAGGAAAATTGCAACAGAACCTAAGAGTTTCCAGCTAGTGTCGTTACTTTGTAAAAGATTTTTGACAGAATTATCATGAATCGAATCGCCCCGTCAATTGCTAAGAAGCTTATCGAAGAACAACTAATTTCAAACAAGAAAGGTCCTGTTACAGTCACATCTTCAAACTGACTGCTAGCAGTACACGGAAGTGACTTTCGTCCATCTAAGTGCAGCATTCAACACGATAAACCTCGAGACGCGGCTGGCAAAGCTATAGTTTTAGACAAACGAATGACGCCTCAACAGCTTCGTCAAATGTTTCTTGCAGAACAGATGGATCTATGTCACTTGAGTGGGCCGGAGAAGGGAGAAGAGAGAGAGAGAGAGAGAGAGAGAGAGAGAGAGAGAGAGTCGATGGATGGGTAAACCAAAAAAAACGGCATTGCACAATGAAGCGTCCTATCAGCCATGTTGTTTATAACATATATATCAACGACCAAACTATAAACAAGGAGGTGACTACCTGCATTTATCGACGACACAGACGTTGCTGTCCCAAGTAATTGATTTTGAAGAGATTGAACACAACCTGACAAGCGATCTTGATGCCTCGGCCGTATATTACCAGAATAATCACCTTAAACTCCAGTAAAACAAAATATATGATGTCAACCTCAGAAGCAGAGTCAAGGATACACGGAAGAAATAATACGAACTGGGAATTGAATAGTACTGGATGAGAAGAAAAATCAGATGTCCTCCAAACACCAGCGCTCATCGTGTATTTCTACGTTAACAGTTAGGAAAGACGTTACATGTCAAAATGATTGATACAGCAATAAAATAGACAGTCCATATAGTTACAGGGCGCCTAAAACATACTCCAACTGAATAAAAGAAATACCCCATAGCCGGCGTGGCACTACATGAGACACGAAGATCTGTTGCTTCAGAAATGCAAAGAAAGAAACAGATAAACGACCCCAGTCACCATATGTTTGAATCACGTGCACCTTATGTTTGGACCTCAAGCACCCAATTTTTGGATACACGGTGCAGCTACAAGGCTGAAATCTGGGCGAAATTTCTTGGTCAACACAGCCCATACAGACTAGTCCTGGAATACAACGCATCGAAAAATGAAATAAACTGACGCATGTTATCTAGAGCGAGCTGCTTGAGAACCTCACCTTGTATAACCTGGCACTGGATACGGCTTGCCTTACGTAACATGGCACTGGATACAGCTTGTTTCACATAACCTGGCACTGAATACAGCTTGCCTTACGTAACCTGGCACTGGATACAGTTTGCCTCACGTAACCTGGTACTGTATACAGTTTGCCTCACGTAACCTGGCACTGGATACGATTTGCCTTACGTAACCTGGCACTGGATACAGCTTGCCTTACGTAACCTGGCACTGGATACAGCTTGCCTTACGAAACCTGGCACTAGATACAGCTTGCCTTACGAAACCTGGCACTGTATACAGCTTGCTTCACATAACCTGGCACTGGATACAGCTTGCCTTACGTAACCTGGCACTGGATACAGCTTGCTTCACATAACCTGGCACTGGATACAGCTTGCCTTACGTAACATGGCAGTCATTAAATAAACTCAAAACTGATGTATCACAATGGAGGAAGTACTTAAGGCGATAGTGATACAAGGACTAAACGATTATTGAGCAACACAAGACCTAGACCACTTGATGATCTGCCCAAATGTTTTGGAAACATGCAATTTGGATAAATTTGTTGATGGGGGAAAACAAGGCAATTTATGTGGCCGAACATTGGAAACTGGATTTCTGACATGCTGCCCAGGATTGGTAAAGTAAGTAATTTCAACACTCATGTCAAGAATTTTATCAAGGACTTTCAACCTGCACGGATGATGTTTAATAACGTATTATATGCCTTGTCTTGTCTTATCCATTTGTGCCGTGAGGCGTCTTCCGGAGCCGTAGATTTCTGTCCAGGGCTAGACGTTGTCGCTGAAGTAATCGTCATCTCATGACAATTTAGAATATCCGCACCATTTTCTATCCGTCTAGTTCTCTGTCTACCACGGTTGTGAAAGCCCGAACGTCATGTGTCATAGGTACACAGGGGTAGTTGGGCAGGATGCATTCGCAGTAGGTGGCCGTACTAATTGAATTCCAATTTATCAATGTATTCAGAACAGGGTCTTGCTTTATCTATCCTTCTCACTTCTTCATTGCACATTCTGTCTCTCCTAATTACGTTGATTGTTTTCCGGAGGCATCTCATCTCACATGTCGTGATCTTTCTCTCTAGAGTATTTGTTAATGTCCATGTTTGGCGCTGGTAACAGAGAGTTGGCATGAATATACTGTTGATTAGCATTCTTTTTATTGACATGTTTATGTTTGGGTGTTTCAATAATGGTGACAGCTGATAAGCAATCGCATTCGTGTTTTTTTAACACTTAATCTCAATCGCTCTATCTAATCCTCCATCCTGAGTGAAAACACTGTCCAAGTACTTTGAACTCCTGCACTTGTTTGATCTTGGTCCCGTTTACCGTAATGCTCATGTTTTCAGACGCTTATCTCCAAAGTTTCTGTTTTGAATGTGTTAATTCTCATACTGTTTCTTTCACACACAGATTTGAGCGCAGTCAGATATTGCTGCAGATCATCTTCACTCTCGTAAAGTAGACATTGATCATCTGCAAAAAAAAGTTCGTTTAACTGATCAGCCTATGTCCTTTCTTCCTCTGTATTTCTTGACAGATGCTCTCATTTGGCCTCCAGCGTTACTCTGTCCGTATATATGTTGAACAGTGGTGGCGACAATACACCCTTGTCTCACACGGCTGTTATCTCCATTGTTTCGGTCAGACCATCTGTTGTTCTCACTATACTTTGACACCCGTGATACAGTGATCTAATGTTCTCTAACAGACAAAGGCAAAGCCCGCCGTCCATTGTAAACGTTGATGGCATCATTAATTTTGCTAGCGCTATTTTTAGTAAGGAATAGCTGCGCTACTTTTTATCATTACTCTCTCGTTTCGAGCCGCCCGACCCCAGTGGCAAGTCAAAGACAAGACGACTAGCGTGCGACTACGAGATGCAAGTGACTCCGCATCAAGCACCCGTGAAAAAGACGGCGCCCACACCACATGATCACGAGGCCGATGGCTTAACCACTTCGCCACGGAATCCCTCTAATAGCTTCCCTCTGTATTCCGTAGCTGTCTAGCATGGCCCATAGTTTATTTTTGCCTACTCTATCGAAAGCCTCTTCTTGATCTATGAAAGCCAGATTTTCGCGAAGTTTTACTATGTGGCTTAGAAGCAGGGATAGCACTCTTTTGTGCTGCTTAGTTTTTCCAGATTGGTTATGATATGTAATTCCTAACATATTGTAGTTCCCCAGCAGACACTGTTTAAGATTTATTGTACGCCATACTTTGTTTATTAGGTGTGGGTCGGGGGCGGGGGTGGGGGGTCAGTTCCCTTCATCTCTACCCTTCCATCCCTAACTGAAGGGGAGGAAGTCTAGTGTTTAGTCAGGCAAACTATGCTGATGAGACATGTTAGTCAGGGTCAGACAAAATATATCGGTCAAGACCTTCACCTTGACTTCTCCGCAGTCCTCTCTGGAAACGGGCTTTTTTCATGGCAATCTGCCTAACAAGGTGATGGATCGACGTGATCCCTTTAATAGTTAGCGACACGCATTTGAAGCCAAGCATAGTACAACCGGCTGGAGGACCATGGTCCACCTTCATCAGCAAGCTCGGGATGTAAAGAAGGCCACTGCAAGCCAACCACTTAACGTCCTTTTCAGGGCGTACAAAAGAGTAAAATTACTAATTGTGGGCATTTTCAAACAACAACAACCATCCCGCACTGACAGTAAGTTGACTACCCATATACAGATAGATTGACTGGAGTATATCGTTAGCAGGAGTTGAACCCTTAAATCTTTGCCGTCTAAGGCGAGGGCTCTGCCACTACGCTAATCAGACATTCTAATCATATATATACTCACGGGTTCTAAATATGCAATTAATTGTAGTCTTTGTTTGAGAATGTTGCCGCTCTCACGGTAAGACAGCCATTGATCTGTATTCAATACTTAGACACATCAAGGAATGTTTGTCTTAAGTGTTCAACTGCGCTCGTCATAATTGGGAACGAACGCCAAAGAAGAAGAATTCGAGGCGACTGTAGAGTTGAGCATGGAACTAGACACAAGTGACGACGCGACTGTAGAGAGTTGAGTATGGAACTAGACACCATTTCCTGTAGAAACTACAAGTTCCGAGAAGAAGAAAGTCATGTACGTCTCAGTGGAGACGGGAAGTTTCAAAGTGTAGGAATATAATAATCGGTACCAATTTACAGCAAGGTCTCTTTTGGGGATCCCGGAACCCTTAATTGGAGGAGAATAATATGGTAAATAATGTCAATGATGATGACATTGGTGATGGTAAATGTGATGGTGGTGGTGATGGGGACATTGGTGATGGTGATGGTGATGGGGACATTGGTGATGGTGGTGGTGATGGGGACATTGGTGATGGTAAATGTGATGGTGGTGGTGATGGGGACATTGGTGATGGTAAATGTGATGGTGGTGGTGATGGGGACATTGGTGATGGTAAATGTGATGGTGGTGGTGATGGGGACATTGGTGATGGTAAATGTGATGGTGACATTGGTGATGGTGACATTGGTGATGGTAAATGTGATGGTGACATTGGTGATTGTGACATTGGTTATGGTGACATTGGTGATGGGGAAAGTTATGATGGTGGTGAGGGTGACATTGGTGATGGTGAAAGCGATGGTGACATTGGTGATGGTGAAAGCGATGGTGACATTGGTGATGGTGACATTGGTTATGGTGACATTGGTGATAGGGAAAGTTATGATGGTGGTGAGGGTGACATTGGTAATGGTGAAAGTGATGGTGACATTGGTGATGGTGACATTGATGACGGTGAATGTTATGATGGAGGTGAAGGTGACATTGGTGATGGTGAAAGTGATGGTGACATTGGCGATGGTGACATTGATGACGGTGAAAGTAATGATGGAGGTGAAGGTGACATTGGTGATGGTGAAAGTGATGGTGATATTGGTGATGGTGAAAGTGATGGTGACATTGGTGAGGGTGACATTGGTGATGGGGTAAGTTATGATGGTGGTGAAGGTGGCATTGTTGATGGTGAAAGGGATGGTGATATTCAGGTCATCCTGTAATCGATGATGTCGTTGGGGCACACATGATGTCATCCTCACAACACCACGCCACCCTTCTCTGTCAGCGGCCACTTCCTGTGCCTCTTCTGGTCGGAGATTGATCCATTCTTTTATTTTGTCCTTCCATCTTTTTTTGGGCCGGCCACTTTGTCGTCTGCCTTGCACCTTTCCGTGGAGGATCGTATTTGTAAGACCATTTTATCTCGATATGTGACTGTTCCAAGCGACTTTCCTTCTTCTGACAGTTGCCAAGAGGTATTCAAAAGGCCCTATTGTAGTTGTAATTCTATCTCGTATTTCCTCATTTGTAACTCGATCTTTGTACGTGACGTTTAAAAGTCTTCGGAAACATCTCATCAACAAGGCCTGTATCCTTCGTTGAAGGTCAGCTGTAACTGTCCATGTCTCACAAGCATAGAGGAATATTGACAGGACCAGTGTATGCATTAATCTGATTTTCGTGCAAAGTGCTAACCGTTTATCTTGCCAGATATTGTTAAGCCGTGCAAGCGCCACTATTAAATGTGCTATTCTGGCCAACACTTCACATTTTGATCCTTCATCACTGACAATCGATCCAAGATATTTAAAATGGTCAACCACTTCGAGTTCCTGACCGTTACCTTTCATTCTGCTTTTGAAGCCCTCGGCGTTGTTGGTCATTAATTTTGTCTTTCCAGCGAACATCAAGTGCTGTTTCATCGAACCTTCTGACCCATTCCTGGAGTTCTGCCTCTGAACCCGCCAACCCGTCGATATCATTTGCAAAACGAAGGTTGGTAATCTTTCGGCCCCTATCTTGATAGTACCAACGTAACCTCCAAGTGCCTCACTCACAATTCCCTCAAGGAATATATAGAAAAGAGTTGGAGAGAGTGTACACCCCTGTCTCACACCAACTGATGTGCGAAACCAGTCCCCTCGCCTCCCATTCACAAGAACTACCCTGGACGTCTTGTCATACATGTGTTCAAGGACCGTTATAATATTTCCGTTGATCTTATACATCCTCATGGTTGCCCATATTGCGTTATGCTATACCTTTCAAACGCCTTCTTAAAATCAACAAACACATAATACAGTTGTTGCTGTTGTTCTAGATATTTCTCGCTTAGCAGCCTTAAATTAAATATATGTTCTGTAGTGCTTCTTCCCTGTCTGAACCCTGCTTGTTCCTCGGCAATGATGTTCTCTGCTTGGGGTTTCAATCAGTCGAGGATTAATCTAAGCATGACCTTGCTAGGGTGGCTGGCGAGGCTTATTATTCTGTAATTTTGGCACCGCTTTAGGTTTCCAGACTTATGTAACGGTATATATAGGGAGCCGCGTAGCGCAGTGGTTAGCGCTCTGGCTTCGCATCTGAGTGGTCCTGGGTTCATTCCCCAGTTGAGGCGGTAATAGTTTTTTCAGATCGCAATGGCTCCCGGATCGACCCAGCCTTAAATGGGTACCGGTTCAGTCCGGGAAGTAAAAGCGGCGAGGGAGAGGAGATGGCTACCGCCCTCATATAGCCGAGCCTTTGAAATATGAGATCGCTAACACCTCACACCCCTACGGCAGTAATGCTATGGGATACTACTATATCCATTGATTTTGTCCATAAGTCCGGCGAGTTTCCTGTCGCCCATATTTTGTTGCAGATGTGTGTCAGGCCTTCCACCACTACCTCTCCACCTGCATGTAAGAGCTCTGCTGAAATATTGTCCACGCTTGCCGCTTTCCCTCTTTTAAATGTCTTTACCGCTGCAGTAACTTCTTCCTTTGTTATCAGTTGGGTATCCTCTATAGTTTTTGATGTTGGAAGGACTGTTTTCTCAGGTTCGTTTCGTCGCTGATAGTTATATAACTCGGAATGGTACTCTGTCCATCGTACCAGTACGTCATTTTCCTCAATAAGGCACTTGCCGCTTTTATCCTGGATCATAAAGCTCCTGCCTTGTCTTGGTGTTACCAGTTCTTTGACAACCTTGTATGCTCCTTTAGCGTCATTTCTGTTTAATCTCTCTTTGATGTTTGTACACTGCTCACATATCCACGCTTCTTTCGCCTCTCTCATTTTTTGTTGTATCACTTTCTTGATATCTTTATATCTTCCGACCTCATCAGGTGGATGATTTTGATTTTTCAGTGACCTTCTTTTATCACAAAGGTCTAGAATTTCTTTGGTCACCCACGGCTTCTTTTTCGTTTGGTGGCATCCCAGGATCTATGTTGCTGTATCTATGAGAGCTGCGTTAAGAGACTGTTACTGTATCGGTATCCAGTCCCTCTCTGAGAGCCAACAGTGGAACAAATCTCCCTCATTACCTTTGATTGGAACACTTCGATGATTGTTGGGTCTTTTAGTTTGTCCAGGTCAAACTTTAGTCTGGTCACATTTTTCTTTGCGACTTCGTTCAATCGCAGACGCATAGTCATGATAACCACATCGTGGTCGCTTCCTATATCCGCTCTGGGGAAACTTTTCGTTTTGTCGGTGTTGATACTAGATCTAAACCTCCTCTGGACCAATATATCAGTCAATTTGGCTGAGCACTTCATTGTTTTGGTTATGCCATGTCCAGCGTCTAGACGGCATGTTTAACCCAAACGTGTTTGCTACTACCAGCTTATTTTATTGCATCGTGCCAATTCTAGGAGTTTGAGACCCTGGTCATTGGTTTCTTTGTTCCCTTATGGGCCACATGATCTCCTCCAGTCATGGACTGCATCTTCTGCAATTTGTACATTCCAATTACCCTGGACTACCAATATGTCTTCTTTTTTTTTTTTGCGTTTCGGTTATCAGACTCTAAAGTTGATCATAGAATGTCTCTATTTCACAATCTTCATAGTCTGCAGTGGGAGAGTAGCACTGTTGTAGTAATATTAAACGGTGCTGCCTTTAGGCGTAAAATGATAAAACGTATAGATATTGGGCGGCAACCCAATATGCATCTGGCTGTGTCTTTATGCACCAGTATCCCCACTCCATATAAATGTTTGTTCTCCCTGCCACTGAAGTAGAACTTGTGGCCCTCCTACGTGGTAAACTCTCCAAAGTTTTTTCATCGAGCCTCGCATATACCAAGGATATTCCACCGATAGTTCTCCATGTCGTGCGTTAGCTCATTGCTTTTGCCACATGGGTTCAGTGTTCTAACATTCCAAGTATCTATTGTTAGCTTGTCTTTCCTCAGTTTAATGGTTCCAGCAGAAGCACACATCACCTCCGACGTGGTGTGGGACAGCAGGCGCGGTCATTGTTAACCAGGGCTGCGACTGAGCCGGTATATTTGATTGTAGTTGTGTCTTCATGGGTGAATCTTGGGCGGTTATCTCTTGGCGGAGCCCATCTCCTCTCCAAGCCGGTGCGGGCCAACACCTGCATCTGACCTAGATGAGTCCATCTCCCCAGGCGAGCCATTGCCTCGTTTGCCTACAGCCTCGCGGCCATAGTTTCCGAGTGTGCACCACTTGGAGGTGAGGTTGACTTGTGTGTTGACTTTATCGGCAGGCTACTCATTTCACTTGTTGCCCCTCAGAAGAAGAGCTAGCCGACCCCGACATCGCTGGGTTGCGATGCCGAGGGCAAAACACACCATTGCACACCTGGTGATATTAGTGATAATGAAAGGGATGGTGAGGTGGTCATGACATTGATGATGGTGGAAGAAATTATATTGGTGAAAATGATAATGCCAATAATGGTGATGATAGGGAAGATAATGATCAGGACAATAGTTGTGATGGTGTTGGTTGTAAACTGAATGTGAACGAATAATGAGACAATGTAAAGTTTTCTGAAAAGAACAGAAGAGAAACATTACATACATTGAAGAATTTAACGGAAAACACCAGAAGGAAAGTTACCAACTGTGTTTCACTCTTCTGTAAGTCTAAGTAGTGAGTTCCAAAACCCAGCACGTTCCAACAAAAAGAAACTATCTATATTCCATCTTCGTAGTTACACACACTCTTCCCACTCAACCAGGCAGTAGATTGCAGCGTATGTTACTGCTGTTGAATTCCTTGTTTGCTAAATGTGGCCAAAAAAAATTGTCTTGGCAAACTAAGTTTGCGTGTTTTTCCTAATTGCGTGCATTGACCTGACCTTATCTTTGTTTAAATCATTGTAGGTTTCGTGTTACTGAGCACATTAACCTTATTTTATTTCAAATTGCTGATAATACGGTTAGCGCTCGATTAGTCAAAGACGGATTAACCGGTACGCTGTATAACAGTTGATTCTTTGACTAATGTTGTTGTGAAATGTTCGAGGGGTGTCGTCATCACCACAAACATCACTTTCACCAACATCACTTTCACCAACACCAATGTCACCATCACATCCCCCTTCACCAATGTCACCATCACATCCACCATCACCAATGTCACCATCACATCCACCATCACCAATGTCACCATCACATCCACCATCCCCAATGTCACCATCACATCCACCATCACCACCATCATCGCCACGATTTCCCTCTAGGTAAGGTATCCGAATCGGGTGCCGGAGGTCGCAGGCTCGAATCACGATGATTCCGGATTTGTTTCCACGTGGATCTTCCGGTAAAAATGTCCCTGATCTCAGTGAGATTGAACTCCCGTACTGGAAATCGAAAAGAGTAGGCCATTGCCTGGACAAAATTCAAGTTTAAAATCTACCCAGGTTATTTATACCTAAGATGTCTATTGAGATCGGCTCGCACATAGATTGAACCACCCTTCAATAAACTGGTTGTATACCAGTGGAGTTGCAAACGGTGTTAAGTGGCGGGTTGCAGTAGCTTTCCTCACATCTTGAGCGTGGTGATGAAGGTAAATCGGTATCCTCCATGTTTTTGTACTACGCTTGACTTCATCTGAGTGACGATCACTACTAAGTTGATCACGTCAAACCTCGTCTTGTTATCCAGACTCTTTCCTGGAAAGGCTCAAATGGAAGTGAGATGTTGTATTTGTCAGTTTATTGCACCTGGCCCTGGCGCGATGCCCTGGTCAGTATTTTGTGACTGACCCTGGCGCGATGCCCTGGTCAGTATTTTGTGCCTGGTCTTGACGTGATGCCTTGGCCAGCATGTTGTATCTAACCCTGACAGTATGCCCTGATAAGTATGTTGAGATTGGCCCCGACTCGATGTCTTCGTCAATATGTTGTGTATGGCCCAGTCGCAATACCCTGTTTAGTATGTTGTGCCTTACCCTGACGCGATGCCCTGATCAGTACGTTGTGCCTGACTCTGACTCGATGTCTTGGTCAGTATGGTGTGCCTGACTTTGTCACGATGTCCTAGTCAGTATATTGTGCCTGGCTCTGACGCGATGTTTTGGTCAGTATTTTGTGCCTGGTCGAGACGCTATATCCTGGTCTGTATGTTGTGCCTGACCGAGACGCGATGCCCTGCTCTTTATGTTGTGCCTGGCCCGGACACGACGCCCTAGTCAGTATGTTTAGCGTGACCGGACTAACGTATCAGTTTACCTTCCTTCTATGACTTGATATTATTGTAAGTAGTTACAAATCATGGATGATTACCAAAACTTCCAGAAAAGAATCGAATACTTCGAGTTAAAATGTTACAGAAAGATCCTCAGAATACCCTGGACAGAGAAAAAGACAAATGTAGACATTCGGCAAGAGTTGGGCATAGAGGAGGACTGGTTTATCAATTCCATTTTGGCTAGAAAATGCAAATATTTTGGTTATATCAAGAGACACAGTGGTCTTGAGAGAACAGTGATGGAAGGTATGGTACCAGGTAAAACAGGAAGGGGTAATCCAAGAAGACGATGTCACCAAGATATCCAGGAGTGCCTGAGTATGACTGTGGCGGAGGCTGGAGTTTTGGCAAAGGAACGAGTTTCTTTCAGACAGACTGTGATGGGAGCGACGTTCTATAAATGACATGCTACATAATGGTGAGTTATAAATGGAGGAAAGTTAATATTGTAGAATATCCTGTTCTTCTTCTACTCCTGATCCTAGTGTGCACCAGTTTGTCATTGTTTAATCCATGTAATACATACGTGGCAGTGTTTCTTGAGCTTACTTACAAACACTGAACTCTGCTCCGCACCGATTTGCCTAATGGACTGCGTGAATTGCGGTGGGGGGGGGGGGTGGCGTTGGTGGCTGTTAGAAAACGAGAAAGGATGGAAGGTCATGAATTGAAGATTATTCCACCCTTAATAACCAAGAGAGGTTAGACAGTACTATTTTTTCCTCGGTATGACATGCTTAAATTTAAGTGGGATTCCGGAATTATAGTTATGAGGCAAGACTCAGAAAACCAGTCTACAATGTCATGAAAATAGAATAATTCGATGTGATTTAATACAGGATCATAAGATAAATTGTAATCCAATAATCATAAAATAAAGGAGAAATTGTACCAAAACAAGCGTTGTTTTTTTCTTCAATACCAAAACAAATGGGGTTTTTTCAAAGTACAATCGGTTACAAGAATGAGATGGCACAGCTACAAATTAATTAAAGATATCTCCAGATTAGATATTAGAAAATATTGTTTTAGTAACAGAGTGGAGACAATGCTTGGAATGCATTGCCACTGGAAATAATGGAGGAACTGTCAGTTAATCCGTTCAAACATATAGTGGGTGGCCATAGTTATTTCTAGATCAATTTAAATAGAAAATAAAACTGGCTGTATACATACTATGCTGAGACTTCTAAACTTATCTACATATATATAGTTACGTTTAGTGTCTCCTACACTTGAGAGGCTTAGCACAACTGTTTGTCACCCAGTACGTCATGCTTACAACGTGGCATTACGGTCATGTATAGCTATCTCACACAAATAACCTCCCCTTACAGGAAACTTCAGTACACGTGCCCTAATTCCAAATCCTGATCCCAGCGAGTACGAGTCATGCATCCATTCATGCATCATATGTTTCGTTAAATACTGCGCCATATTATTGCCCGCATACCCGGACATATCGGAGTGCTGCTCGAGCATATCCCGTTAAGCAGGAAATACCCTTTCCAGCTGCATCTAGTTCAAACTAGAGCTGGGATCTGTACAGAAGTATCCGCCCCTGTAAAAGTACATGTGGACTAAGACTAAGACTGCGACACGCTTAGAAACAATATTTATTTACAAAATTAAGTAAGGAAAATGTTGCAAATTTGAAGCTGTCAGTTTTAAACTACGTGTCAATCAATTATTCAACCAATCGAATCCTTTTCTCTGTCAGGTCAGGTCATCCCATAACCGGTGAGGTCGTTGGGGCACACATGAAGATATCCTCACAACACCACGACACCCTTCTCTGTCAGCGGCCGCTGCCTGTGACTCTTCTGGTCGGAGGTTGGTCCATTCTTTTATGTTGTCCTCCCATCTCTTTTTAGGATGGCCTCTTCGTCGTCTGCCTTGCACCTTTCCGTGGAGGATCGTATTTGCAAGACGATTTGATCTCGATATGTGACAGTCCCAAGCGAGTTTCCTTCTTTTGACAGTTGCCAAGAGGTCTTCAAAAGGCTCTTTTGCTGTTGTAATTCTACCTCGTATTTCCTCATTTGTAACTCGATCTTTGTACGCGGCGTTTAACATTCTTCGGAAACATCTCATCTCCAAGGCATGTATCCTTCGTTGAAGGTCAGCTGTAACTGTCCATATCTCACAAGCATAGAGGAATATTGACAGGACCAGTGTACGCATTAATCTGATTTTCGAGCATAGTTTATCTTGTCAGATTTTGTTAAGCCGTGCAAGCGCCGCTATTGTCTGTGCTATTCTGGCCAACACCTCACATTTTGATCCTTCATCACTGACAATCGATCCAAGATATTTAAAATGGTCATCCACTTCGAGTTCCTGACCGTTAGCTTGTATTTTCCTTTTGAAGCCCTCGACGTTGTTGGTCATTAATTTTGTCTTTTCAGCGTTTATCTCCACACTATAGTCAAGAGCTGTTTCATCGAGTCTTCTGACCCATTCCTGGAGTTCTGCTTCTGAACCCGCCAACCCGTCGATATCATCTGCAAAACGAAGGTTGGTAATCGTTTGGCCCTTATCTTGACAGTACCAACGTGACCTCCAAGTGCCTCACTCATAATTCCATCAAGGAATATATAGAAAAGAGTTGAAGAGAGTGTACACCCCTGTCTCACACCAACTGATGTGCGAAACCATTCCCCTCATCTTCCATTCACAAGAACTGCTCTGGACGCCTTGTCATAAAGGTGTTCAAGGACCGTTATAATATGTCCGTTGATTGTATACATCCTCATGGTTGCCCATAGTGCTTTATGCCAAACCCTATATAACGCCTTCTTAAAATCAACAAACACATGATACAGTTTGTTGCTGCTGTTCTAGATATTTCTCGCTTAGCAGCCTTAAAAAATATATTAAATGTTCGGGGACGGCGTGGCCTAGTGGTTAAGTGGCACGGCTCACAATCCGAAGGTGCTGGGTTCGATCCCCATCACAGCACCGGCCGTTACCCCGGTGAAGCAAACCCTTAGAAAATGCAGGAGGAAGCAGACCCTTACATAAAATGAATGCTGAAGTCGGATGTACTGGGTCGACAGGCGCAAAATAAAAACCACAGTGCAACGCACGCTGCCTTAGGGATTTGAGAAATAAGACGAACGCAAGAAAAATAAATATCTGTTCTGTAGTGCTTCTTCCCTTTTCTTTGTGGAGTAAAGATTTTCAACAAACACTCCCCAAGTAATCCAATGTTGACATATTAAGGAAGTTGTGGCTAAAAACTTCTACAGGAAGGGGTAGCCAGTCCGAATGTTCAACATTTACTATTCATTTGTTTCTTGCTAGAACACTATGCTAGTTTAGAATGGTGTACCTTTCTATGTTGGTATGCGTGTTTTCCAAGATGACAATTTCAACTACACTAGCACGTTATATACATAACTCTGTACATTAAGCAGTAAGAAATGTTCGCCAAGGAATGGGTGGTAAGGTATTTATGCTATGTTTTTTTTGTTTTTAATATTTTCATTACGTTATTTACACAGAAATGATTTAGAAAATGCGTTAATTCAATACAAATATTAAGAAAATCAAAATAGGAAAGATGTATTATTTTCTTCAATTAGAGAACAACAGAAGAAATGAACAGCAACACGGTCATTGTTGTAAAAGAAGATAAAGGGAATAAAGAGGAAGGAAAAGAAGAAGAAGAAGAAGAAGAAGAAGAAAGAAAAAGAAGAAGAAGACGAAGAAGAAGAGGAGGAGGAAGAGTAGGAAGAGAATAGACAACAACAAAAAATTAAAAAGAAGAATAAGAAGAAGAAGTCGAAGACGATGAAGAAGACGAAGAAGAAGAAGAAAAAGAAGGAGAAAAATAAGAAGAAAAAGAAGACGCATAAGAGGAGGAGTAGGAAGAAGAAGAAAAAGAAGAAGAAGCAGAAAAAGAAAAAGAAGAAAGGCAGAAAGAAAAAATATACACAAAATAAGAAGTCAAATAACGAGTACCATAGACAGCGCTTCTGTACCTTCCGAAGTTAGGATTGAAAGTCTCACTATGAATGATCTTGGTAAATAGGTCGCAAATAGCCATATCACTGCCTCCGTCTGCATTCTCGGAATGGAGGTTTGTCATACAAGGAAGCATCAAAAAGTTGCCGGACTAGTGGACTCGTGTTCAATGAAAGGTGATATTATGGAGAATATATATTTATAAGTTGGTAATGACCTTGACGAAATGACATGGCATACATGACCTTTATATATATTCTCAAACAGAAGTTACATAATTTTGTTTGTGTGTTGTGCTCGCTGGATCATCGGAGTTTAAAATGTACTTGATTGAACAACGTACAAATGTCAAATTATGTATTTTGCTTAAGAAGTCACACTCAGAGACACAAACATTGCTTAACAAAGCACATTCTGATACAGCAATGAAGAGATCGCAAGTATTTGAATCGCACAAGCGTTTCAGTGAAGGTTTGTGTTAGTGTTGATGATGATGCAGGTAGTGGACGACGTCAACTTCGATCAACAACGACACCATTGAGCGTGTTTGAAACGTTGTGTGTGCTGACAAAAGACTTAGTGTCGAGAAAATAGCCTCAGAAGTTGGAATATCAGTTAGAAGTTGCCAGAGTATTCTCTACAATGAACTGCACTTGCACCGTGTTTGTCAACACACGGTTCCCAAAATGTTAATTCCTGAACAGAAAGAAGTGAGATTGACCCTGACAGGAAACCTAATCATAATGGCTGATCAAGATAGTAATTTTCTCAACAACATAATCACAGAAGATGAGACCTGATGTTTTTTTGTGCGATCCTCAGTTCTCTGAATGGAAATTTCTCACATCTACCCGGACACATACATTTAGTTTGGACAAGAGCAAAAGAAAAGTTTTGTTGGAAGTTTGTTTTTATTCCTAAGGTATTGTCTACCATGATTTCATTTCTGAAGGCCGAACGGTTAACAAGGACATGTACGTTGATGTCCTCCGTTGTCAAAGAGATGCAATCAGAAGAAAACGACCAGACCAATGGAGAACAAACAGTTGGATTATGCTGCGTGTCAATGCGCCAGCACATCAATCCCTACTGGGGAAGCAGTATTTCACAAAGCACAATGTGATTACCCTGGAACATCCTCTTTGTTCTCTCGACCTGGCACATGTTTTTGGGTTTTTTTTTTTGTGGTCCTTTGACTGAAAGGACAGCGATTCAATGATGCTGAGGTCGTCATTACCAATGCGACAAGACACATGAGAGAGGTGTCAAAGAATGGATTCCACGAATGTTTCCAGCAGCAGCTGTTTGCACGTTGCCATAAGTGTGTAGTTGCCGAATTGAACTACTTTTAAGGAAATGTAGTGTAGATAATTCCATTGTAACTGATTTCTTTACAATCCACTAATTCCGAGAACTTCTAGAAGCTACCTCGTATATGCCCTACTTCTCTCCGCAAAAACTTGACCTCTTACTCTATTAGAAATATCCCAGCCAGTCATCTAATTACGTATCACCGATTCATGGCAATTATTGCAGCATTGTTATCCTTTGAGTAATCATTTTTGAGCTGGTTGGCTTCAAGCTCTGCGTTACTGTTGCACCACTCTTTGTATTCCCTGCCACACTTTATGAAGACTGATAGTCTATCATTCTATCCCCAGTATGGACCCATTCTTCTCTCTTGAGTATCACCTCAACTGTGGTCACCTGTCTAATTGTTCTCTCTGCCTGCGCCAACAATGAAATTATTGTTCTTCTTTCTTGATTTCTTGTTGGCTAAGCTGTTGTTGTACAGCGTGCGCCGCGTGTCTACGGTCCCTGGTATATAAGTTTTGACTTAAGCCACTTTTATCTGGATGTTACATACACACATCTCAGCCTGTACTACATCTTCAGAATCAGTGTCTCTCTAGTGCAACTCATAACCAGTCGTATATAATCGTTCTAGATGTTTTCTAACACCTTCCCACTGTAGTCTTTATAGTATGTGGAAATTCTTTGAGGTTACCAATTTCTGTTTTTCTCTGGTCTTTCTTGTTTTATAATGATCTCATTTTCCGTCACACTATATGCATCTTTTGTGATTATTTGCTGCAAATATTTAAGCTTCTCTACGTGTAAGATTATTTCTCCATTAAAGTTTCTATTTATTTGTCAATGTTGGTTGGCTGTTAAGTCTTTGTCTTCAATGTGTTAATTTTCATGTCAATCTCTAGGACTGTGCTGTTAATTCTGTCAAGCAGTCTTTGCAAACGTTACCATTGATCCACCTATTGTGGCTGATCATTTTGATAGAAGTAACTTCATGACACTGGATTTGTTAGTTTTTCTTTGATAGAAATAATAGCCTTTTGTTTTTCATGCAAGTTCTGGATTAACCTAATGATTGGTCTCTCTATTCATTTTTCGAAATATCTCTGAAAGTTTGGTCAACTGGATTTTATCAAAGGCTTTCTAGTTTTCAATAACGCTGATAAATAGTTGTCGTTTTTGATCGATCGTTCTTTCTGCGAGAAGCCGCAATGATCCGATGGCATCCCGTGTGCCTCTGGCCTTATGAAATCCAAACTTGTTATCGTGTAGCCCCTCTTTTATCCTGCCACGAATCCTCTTCTTAACTATCTGTAATATAATTTTTAATGAATATATTATTTTTATCGTTCAGAATTGAAAGCATTCTATTGATTCTATCGATTTTCCTGGTAAAGTAATTACCATTGAAGTTGTGTGTTCCTTTAGCTATATCCATTATTGCAAATAATTTTAATCAAAACCGGAAAATAGTAAAGTGATGAGACAAAGAACTTCTGGGGAAAAAAAAAGATTAAAGGAGACCAAGGCAGCTGGAGAAGATGGTCCAAAATTTGACTTAGTAAACAGTTAAAGAACAGCGTTGCTCTGAATAATTATGAAAGTCGTTAAATTATATTTTGTAAACCCTCTCCAAGCTCCAACCCACCCTCAAACCGTTCATTTATTCATCCAGCCCTCATCCTTACCACATCCTAACCGTCCATTTCTTCGTCCTTCTCTCTTGTCCCTCCATCCACTCATCTCTACCACATCTTAAACACTCATTTTTCCCACTCCCCTCTCCATCTCTACAACGCCTTAACCGTCCATCTCCCCCTTTTAAACCACCCATCTCTATCACACTTAAACAACCCATCTCTATCACACTTAAACCGTCCATCTCTATCACACTTCAACCGCCCATCTCTATCACACTTAAACCACCCATCTCTATCACACTTAAACCGCCCATCTCTATCACACTTAAACCACCCATCTCTATCACACTTAAACCGCCCATCTCTATCACACTTAAACCACCCATCTCTATCACACTTAAACCACCCATCTCTATCACACTTAAACCACCCATCTCTATCACACTTAAACCGCCCATCTCTATCACACTTAAACCACCCATCTCTATCACACTTAAACCACTCATCTCTATCACACTTAAACCACCCATCTCTATCACACTTAAACCGCCCATCTCTATCACACTTAAACGGCCCATCTCTATCACACTTAAACCACCCATCTCTATCACACTTAAACCACCCATCTCTACCATACTCAAACCACCCATCTCTATCCCATTTAAACCACCCATCTCTATCACACTTAAACCGCCCATCTCTATCACACTTAAACCACCCATCTCTATCACACTTAAACCGCCCATCTCTATCACACTTAAACCACCCATCTCTTTCACACTTAAACCGCCCATCTCTATCACACTTAAACCACCCATCTCTATCACACTTAAACCACCCATCTCTATCACACTTAAACCACCCATCTCTATCACACTTAAACCGCCCATCTCTATCACATATAAACCACACATCTCTATCACACTTAAACCACCCATCTCTATCACACTTAAACCACCCATCTCTATCACACTTAAACCACCCATCTCTATCACACTTAAACCGCCCATCTCTATCACACTTAAACCACCCATCTCTATCACACTTAAACCACCCATCTCTATCACACTTAAACCACCCATCTCTATCACACTCAAACCACCCATCTCTATCCCACTTAAACCACCCATCTCTATCACACTTAAACCACCAATCTCTATCACACTTAAACCACCCATCTCTATCACACTTAAACCACCCATCTCTATCACACTTAAACCACCCATCTCTATCACACTTAAACCGCCCATCTCTATCACACTTAAACCACCCATCTCTATCACACTTAAACCGCCCATCTCTATCACACATGAACCACCCATCTCTACCCCACCTTAACCATCCATTACTTTCTCTTCACACCCACACCATAGTCCACCCATCTCTACCCCACCTTAACCATCCATTACTTTCTCTTCACACCATAATCCACCCATCTCTACCCCACCTTAACCATCCATTACTTTCTCTTCACACCATAATCCAGCCATCTCTACCCCACCTTAACCATCCATTACTTTCTCTTCACACCATAATCCACCCATCTCTACCCCACCTTAACCATCCATTACTTTCTCTTCACACCATAATCCAGCCATCTCTACCCCACCTTAACCATCCATTACTTTCTCTTCACACCATAATCCACCCATCTCTACCCCACCTTAACCATCCATTACTTTCTCTTCACACCATAATCCACCCTTCTCTACCACCTTAACCATCCATTTCACCCCCCCCCCCATCCCCATCATCTCTTAATCCACCCATCTCTACCACACACTTTCCCCTCAATCCGACCATCTGTAACACCCTAACGGTCCGATTCTAGCTGTAGTTTCATAGGATGTATTGGCAGAATTCTTGGAACGAAACGATTTACCCTTTTAGTTAAATTTTTAAACACTACCTATCGAATACCAGGAAAAACAGATCTGCACAGTTTGCTAGTAAATACAAATTAAAAGACATGAAAAAAATTCTGCTGTTGTCATAGCCGGTTAGGGTGTCAGTAACAAAAACATAACTGTTGAAGGACAGTCCATCTGTTTCGCCGCTCATATTGTCAGCAGTCAGACATTGAAACCGCTCGGTCACGCGTTTCCTATCTCAATGGTGCCAATAAACCCGAAAAACCGGGTAATAAAGATCACATTATATCTCACACATGCGCAATTTGGTTAAGGAAATTGGGTAATGAGGTCACAAATCTTCGGTAAACAAATGTATATAATAATATGCTCATAACTCGTAATGGTTGTACGAATTTAATAGCTACATGGCTGGTTCGCAGCAAGTCCATTCAATGTTTAGTAATAGTTTCAGTTCGATTTGTTGTTACGTCTGCGAGTTATGACGTCTTCACACACACGCACACACGCGCACACACACACACACACACACACACACATACACAAACACACAACTATCTCTATTCAGTTCGGTATATATATATATTTATATGTCCCAATTTTAACCACGTTTTCTTGGCTAGTCTTAAGTGCTCTGGGTATCAGTTAAATGTGTTCACGTTCTAGACAGAACATATTTTTGGTTTTCTGGCAAGTATTATTTGTACAACATATATGCGGAATGTATAATGAGAAATGTTCCAGAAGATGTGAACATTGAAAGTTTCCACCAATTTACGATTTGGGGGTACGAGATTCCAGAGTTACGATACGCAGATGACACAGTGATACTATCAAGAAGTGCAGAAGGGCTAGAGCAGGAATTGTATTCTGCAGCCTTGGTCTTTATTGTGAGTTGAGGGTTTCCCCTGACACTCGATTTGAGGTGGGCATAGAACTTGCTTCTCTGCCAATGCAGCCGTTTATTTCTGGGTCCAGGTAGAGGGTATCACTGACTGCAGGCCCCATATTTGGGAATTGTTGCACTGTCAACAATACGTAATTGTTGAAGGTGTACTAAATGGTACAGCACTCACATCCTGACCCATCACATTTATCTTATTGAGCCCAATCGTAGGGTCAACATCGCTTCAGGATACAGAGGAAACAGTTTATCCAAGGTCTGAATCTCCTGCTGGCTTTCTGGGACGATTGTAGTGTTGTCCGTGAACATTAGATCCTATATGGTGAACCGGTGAATATTAGGTCGTTTATGGTTACCCGGTGAACATTAGGTCTCTTATGGTGACCCGGTGAATATTAGGTCCCTTATGTTTATCGGGTGAACAACAGGCCCCTTATGGTGACCCGGTGAATATTAGGCCCCTTATGGTGACCCGGTAAACATCAGGTCCCTTATGATGATCCGGTGAATATTTGGTCCCTTATGGTGACCCACCTGACTTTAGTTTTGCCATTAATCATGCGAGGTTAAACAGTCTATCCAACCTCGCATGGAGTATATTCCTTCAGTTGCACCGCCAAAGGCATTATTCGGGAGCATACCAATGAAAATACCAAAGAGGGTTGGAGCTAACATGCAGCCTTGTTTGACACGGTTGCGTATGTCGAAGATTTGTGATTGTTTCCGACGTACTGAACCCGCTCCCTTCAGGTCTTTAATAAATTAACATCATTTCTATCATTTTTAGGGACAGCCTATTTTTTTTTTTACTCTCAAAAGATACTACGGAGACGGCCTGGGCTAGTTGTTAAGTGACACTGCTCACAAGCCGAAGATGCTTAGTTCACTCCCCATCACAGCACCGGCGCTTACCCCGGGGAATCAAATCGTAAAAAAATGCAGGACGTAAACCCTTACAGAAAATGAATGCCGAAGTCGGATGCACTGGACCGACAACCACAAAATGAAAAACATAGTGCAACGCACACCGCCTTGGAGAATAGAGAAATAAATCGGACGCAAAGGAAGAAAAAAAGACATGACAACATGAATATATCAATACGCACATATCACTGCCAATATAAAAAGCACTTACCTGTGATTGTGAAACACGTACATGTCACTGCTAATATAAAAACCACTTACCTGTGAGTGTGAAACAGGCAACAAAAATGCCCAGACTTCTATCAGCGAGCAGGACAGCATCATGAGATGTGCTCTTTGACGTCTTCATGCCAGCGACGACACCAATGACGAGAATAGCGATATAGAACACAGCCACAGCAATAATACCAGGTATGTTGGCAGTCATGATGATCTCAGGTGATTGATTGAAACACTCAAATCGTTACCGGACTGTACAAACGAACAGCGAAATTGTTCTTGGCTTTAATCTTTTATTTGTATTATACTGCAGTCGATAGTCAATTCTGTTGTCTTGTACTGACTACTGGTCCTTAAATTCTGAATAGATTAGAAACAATATCATTACGTAATGTGAATTCTTACAGAAAAATATCACAGAAAGAGCGCTGGCAAGTTTCCAGTAAAGGGACCAGTTCTCAGGCTCGATCTGTACTTTCTATAGAACGAAATGGTTACAAGAAGAATGAAGCTATAACACTTTTCCAAGTTCTGACTAGAAGCCGTTAACCTTTTTATATTAGTCAGGTGACAAATAAATATTTAAAAACTGCGTTTCTCGTAACAAGTTTTTATTTCTAAGATTTTATTTTCTTCTCAAGACTACAGGAGTGTATTTAAAAAAATAATTGTTGTAAATTTTGTAAATTTATACATGAACGTTTTACATTTATTTTATTCGAGGATCGGTCAAAACTTGATAGATCTACTTACTGTCCTGGTCCTGTCAATATTCCTCTATGCTTGTGAGACATGGACAGTTACAGCTGACCTTCAACGAAGGATACAGGCCTTGGAGATGAGATGTTTCCGAAAACTTTTAAACGTCACGTACAAAGATCGAGTAACAAACGAGGAAATACGAGATAGAATTACAACAGCAATAGGGCCTTTCGAAGATCTCTTGGCAACTGTCAAAAAAAGGAAACTCACTTGGTACGGTCACATATAGAGATCAAATGGTCTTGCAAACACAATCCTCCACGGGAAGGTGCATGGCAGACGACGAAGAGGCCGGCCCAAAAAGAGATGGGAGCACAATATAAAATAATGGACCAGTCTCCGACCAGAAGAGTCACGAGCAGCGGCATCTGACAGAGAGGGATGGTGTGGAGTTGTGAGGATGTCTTCATGTGTGCCCCAACGACCTCACCGGTTACGGGATGATCTGACCTGACCTGACTTACTGTCCGTGTCCAAGCACCACGTCATACTTCATTCATCCAGTATTCAGCGACATGGATTGCCTTGTCATTTGCCTCCATTATGTCGCACCTATTGCATGTTTCCTGGAGATTGGGGAAGGTCATCAGGTGTTCAGGGTCCTGTATTGCGCCACAGTCACATGTCTCATCATCTGTGCATCCCCATCGTTTCATATTACTCTTGCACTGTGATGCACCAGTTTGGTGTTTGTTCAGTGACTTCCATGTTGTGTATGGTAGATGATGTCCGGGGACAGGTTCTTCCCAAAGTGATATCTCTGGGGCCCGCATCAATTCGTGCCATCTCTCGATACGGCGACTTTGGGGGTGTATCGACTTTGTTGATTTTAGGAAGCAATGTCTAGATTTGTATATTGTGCTCTGTACCTGATGTCCAAATATCGAGTGTCTTAGGTCACGCTCCTGCTTTTCTCATTCGATTTCTGCTGCGTTCTTCGATCGATTAACAGGTCACACTAGCAGAAATAGTGCAAGCAATTTCAGCATCTATAGGTTATGGCGAGGTAACTTAAAATAAAGATAACGATCAAGTCAAGGATTGAGTGACCTCTAGGTAAGACGTAGGCTTCTGGTGCTGTAGGTCGGCGGGTTCAAATCACGGTAGAGACCGTGGTTTTTTTTTCACGTGGACTTTCTGGTATGTATCTGGATATCTGGTCGTTAAACATCTCTCGGCAGTTGGAAATCAAAAAGCGGCTTAAATGTCGCGGCCTTGGGAAAATTCAAAATTATGTTAAACATCTACTCAATCTATTACGGGATCCTCGCCGGTGGCCCTCCACCCCCCCCCTTCCCACCTACCCCCCACCCCCCAACCCCCCCCCCCCCCCCCGCACCCTAAATAAAAATGGAGAAAAACACAACACGAATGGGTTAAACCAAGGCCTACGTTAGTATCTATAGTCGGGCAAAAAAAACAGACATCGCAGTCTTGACGAAAACCAAGAACAAGAAGAAGAAAAACCAGAAAAATAACAAGATCGCCAAGAACAAGAAGAAGAGGAACAAGAAGAAGAGGAGCAAGAAGAAGAGGAGCAAGAAAAACAAGAAGAAGAAAAACAAGAATAATAACAAGATCTAGAAGAACAAGAAGAGGAACAAGAAGAAGAGGAACAAGCAGAAGAGGAACAAAAAGAAGAGGAACAAGAAGAAGAGGAGCTAGAAGAAGAGATACAAGAAGAAGAGGAACAAGAAGAAGAGGAGCAAGAAGAAGAGGAACAAGAAGAAGAGCAACAAGAAGAACAAGAAGAAGAGGAACAAGAAGAAGAGGAACAAGAAGAAGTGGAACAAGAATAAGAAGAATAAAAAAGAAGAGGAACAAGTGGAAGAGGGACAAGAAGAAGAGGAACAAGAACAAGAAGAACAAGAAGAAGAGGAACAAGAAGAAGAGGAACAAGCACAAGAGGAACAAGAAAAACAAGAAGAAGAAAAACAAGAATAATAACAAGATCTAGAAGAACAAGAAGAGGAACAAGAAGAAGAGGAACAAGAAGAAGAGGAACAAAAAGAAGAGGAACAAGAAGAAGAGGAGCAAGAAGAAGAGGAACAAGAAGAAGAGGAACAATAAGAAGAGGAACAAGAAGAAGAGGAACAAGCACAAGAGGAACAAGAAAAACAAGAAGAAGAAAAACAAGAATAATAACAAGATCTAGAAGAACAAGAAGAGGAACAAGAAGAAGAGGAACAAGAAGAAGAGGAACAAAAAGAAGAGGAACAAGAAGAAGAGGAGCAAGAAGAAGAGGAACAAGAAGAAGAGGAACAAGCAGAAGAGGAGCAAGAAGAAGAGGAACAAGAAGAAGAGCAACAAGAAGAACAAGAAGAAGAGGAACAAGAAGAAGAGGAACAAGAAAAAGAGGAACAAGAAGAAGAGAAACAAAAAGAAAAGGAACAAGAGGAAGAGGGACAAGAAGAAGAGGAACAAGAACAAGAAGAACAAGAAGAAGAGGAACAAGAAGAAGAGGAACAAGAAGAAGAGGAACAAGAACAAGAGGAACAAGAAGAAGAGGAATAAGAAAAAGAGGAACAAGAGGAAGAGGAACAAAAAGAAGAGGAACAAGAAGAAGAGGAACAAGAACAAGAGGAACAAGAAGAAGAGGAATAAGAACAAGAGGAACAAGAGGAAGAGGAACAAAAAGAAGAGGAACAAGAAGAAGAGGAACAAGAACAAGAAGAACAAGAAGAAGAGGAACAAGAAGAAGAGGAACAAGAAGAAGAGGAACAAGAACAAGAGGAACAAGAAGAAGAGGAATAAGAACAAGAGGAACAAGAGGAAGAGGAACAAAAAGAAGAGGAACAAGAAGAAGAGGAACAAGAACAAGAAGAACAAGAAGAAGAGGAACAAGAACAAGAGGAACAAGAACAAGAGGAACAAGAACAAGAGGAACAAGAAGAAGAGAAACAAGAATAAGAAGAAGAGGATCAAGAAGAAGAAGAACAAGAAGAAGAGGAACAAGAAGAATAGGAACAAGAAGAAGAGGAACAAGAAGAAGAGGAACAAGAAGAACAAGAAGAAGAGGAACAAGAAGAAGAACAAGAAGAAGAGGAACAAGAAGAAGAAGAACAAGAAGAAGAGGAACAAGATGAAGAGGAACAAGAAGAAGAAGAACAAGAAGAACAACAGGAAGAAGAACAAGAAGAAGAGGAACAAGAAGAAGAGGAACAAGAAGAACAACAGGAAGAGGAACAAGAAGAACAAGAAGAAGAGGAACAAGTAGAAGAGGAAAAAGAAGAAGAGGAGCAAGAAGAAGAGGAACAAGAAAAACAAGAAGAAGAAAAACAAGAATAATAACAAGATCTAGAAGAACAAGAAGAGGAACAAGAATAAGAGGAACAAGAGGAACAAGAAGAAGAAAAACAAGAATAATAACAAGATCTAAAAGAACAAGAAGAGTAACAAGAAGAAGAGCTACAAGAAGAAGAGGAACAAGACGAAGAGGAACAAGAGGAAGAGGAACAAGAAAAAGAGGAACAAAAAGAAGAGGAACAAGAAGAAGAGGAACAAAAATAAGAAGAGCAAGAAGAAAAGGAACAAGAAAAAGATGCACAAGAAGAAGAGGAACAAGAACAAGAGCAACAAGAAGAAGAGGAACAAGAACAAGAAGAACAAGACGAAGAGGAACAAGAAGAAGAAGAACAAAAAGAAGAGGAACAACAAGAAGAAGAACAAGAAGAAGAGGAACAAGAAGAAGAGGAACAAGAAGAAGAGGAACAAGAAGAATAACAGGAAGAAGGACAAGAAGAAGAGGAACAAGAAGAACAACAGGAAGAGGAACAAGAAGAACAAGAAGAAGAGGAAAAGATAGAAGAGGAAAAAGAAAAAGAGGAGCAAGAAGAAGAGGAACAAGAAAAACAAGAAGAAGAAAAACAAGAATAATAACAAGATCTAGAAGAACAAGAAGAGGAACAAGAAGAAGAGGAACAAGAGGAACAAGAAGAAGAAAAACAAGAATAATAACAAGATCTAGAAGAACAAGAAGAGAAACAAGAAGAAGAGGGACAAGAAGAAGAGGAACAAGAAGAAGAGGAACAAGAGGAAGAGGAACAAGAAGAAGAGGAACCAGAAGAAGAGGAACAAGAAGAACAAGAAGAAGAGGAACAAGAAGAGGAGGAACAAGAGGAACAAGAAGAAGAGGAACAAGAAGAATAACAGGAAGAGTAACAAGAAGAACAAGAAGAACCAGAAGAAGAGGAACAAGAAGATAAGGAACAAGAAAAAGAGGAACAAGAAGAACAAGAAGAAGAGGAACAAGAAGAACAAGAAGAAGAGGGACAAGAAAAAGAGGAACAAGAAGAACAAGAAGAAGAGGAACAAGAACAAGAGGAACAAGAAGAAGAGGAACAAGAAGAAGAGGAGCAAGAAGAAGAGGAACAAGTAGAAGAGCAACAAGAAGAACAAGAAGAAGAGGAACAAAAAGAACAGGAACAAGAAGAAGTGGAACAAGAAGAAGAGGAACAAAAAGAAGAGGAACAAGAGGAAGAGGGACAAGAAGAAGAGGAACAAGAACAAAAAGAACAAGAAGAAGAGGAACAAGAAGAAGAGGAACAAGAAGAAGAGGAACAAGAACAAGAGGAACAAGAAAAACAAGAAGAGGAACAAGAAGAAGAGGAACAAGAAGAAGAGGAACAAAAAGAAGAGGAACAAGAAGAAGAGGAACAAGAAGAAGAGGAACAAGAAGAAGAGGAACAATAAGAAGAGGAGCAAGAAGAAGAGGAACAAGAAGAAGAGGAACAAGAACAAGAAGAAGAGGAATAAGAACAAGAGGAACAAGAGGAAGAGGAACAAAAAGAAGAGGAACAAGAAGACGAGGAACAAGAACAAGAAGAACAAGAAAAAGAGTAACAAGAACAAGAGGAACAAGAAAAAGAGGAACAAGAAGAAGATAAATAATAAGAACAACAGGAAGAGGAACAAGAAGAAGAGGAACAAGAAATACAACAGGAAGAGGAACAAGAAGAACAAAAAGAAGAGGAACAGGAAGAACAAGAAGAAGTGGACAAAGAAGAAGAGGAACAAGAAGAACAAGAAGAAGAGGGGCAAGAAGAAGAGGAACAAGAAGAAGAGGAACAAGAAAAACAAGAAGAAGAGGGCCAAGAAGAAAAGAAACAAAAAGAACCAGAAGAAAAAGAAGAAGAGCAACAAGAAGAAGAGGAACATGAAGAAGAAGAACAAGAAGAAGAGGATCAAGAAGAACAAGAAGAAGAGGAACAAGAAGAAGAGGAACAAGAAGAAGAGGAACAAGAAGAAGAGGATCAAGAAGAACAAGAAGAAGAGGAACAAGAAGAAGAAGAATAAGAAGAAAAGAAGAAGAGGAACAATAAGAAGAGGAACAAGAAGAAGAAGAAGAGGAAAAAAAAAGAAGAAGAGGAACAAGAAGAACAAGAAGAAGAGGAACAATAAGAAGAGGAACAATAAGAAGAGGAACAATAAGAAGAGGAACAAGAAGAAGAGGAATAATAAGAACAACATGAAGAGGAACAAGAAGAAGAGGATCAAGAAGAACAAGAAGAAGAGGAAAAAAAAGAAGAGGAATAAGAAGAACAAGAAGAAGAGGAACAATAAGAAGAGGAACAAGAAGAAGAAGAAGAGGAACAAGAAGAAGAGGAACAAGAAGAACAAGAAGAAGAGGAACAATAAGAAGAGGAACAATAAGAAGAGGAAAAATAAGAAGAGGAACGAAAAGAAGAGGAATAATAAGAACAACAGGAAGAGGAACAAGAAGAAGAGGAACAAGAAGAACAACAGGAAGAGGAACAAGAAGAACAAAAAGAAGCGGAACAAGAAGAACAAGAAGAAGTGCAAAAAGAAGAAGAGGAACAAGAAGAACAAGAAGAAGAGGGGCAAGAAGAAGAGGAACAAGAAGAAGAGGAACAAGAAAAACAAGAAGAACAAGAAGAAGAGGGACAAGAAGTAAAGAAACAAGAAGAACAAGAAGAACAAGAAGAAGAGGAACAAGAAGAAGAGGAACAAGAAGAAGAAGAACAAGAAGAACACGAAGAAGAGGAACAAGAAGAAGAGGAACAAGAAGAACAAGAAGAACAAGAAGAAGAGGAACAAGAAGAAGAGGAACAAGAAGAAGAGGAACAAGAAGAAGAGGATCAAGAAGAAGAGGAACAATAAGAAGAGAAACAAGAAGAACAAGAAGAAGAGGAACAAGAAGAAGAGGAACAATAAGAAGAGGAACAAGAAGAAGAGGAACAAGAAGAAAAAGAAGAAGAGGAACAAGAAGAACGAGAAGAAGAGGAACAATAAGAACAAGAAGAAGAGGAACAAGAAGAAGAGGGAAAAAAAGGAGAGGAACAAGTAGAAGAGGAATAAGAAGAGGAACAATAAGAGGAGGAACAAGAAGAACAAGAAGAAGAGGAACAAGAAGAAGAGGAACAAGAAGAAGAGGAACAAGAAGAAGAGAAACAAGAAGAACAAGAAGAAGAGGAACAAGAAGAACCAGAAGAAGAGGAACAATAAGAACAAGAAGAAGAGGAACAAGAAGAAGAGGAACAAAAAGAAGAGGAACAAGAAGAAGAGGAACAAGAAGAACAAGAAGAACAAGAAGAAGAAGGGCAAGAAGAAGAGGAACAATAAGAAGAGGAACAAGAAGAAGAGGAATAAGAAGAACATGAAGAAGAGGAAAAAGAAGAAGAGGAACAAGAAGAAGAGGAACAAGAAGAAGAGGAACAAGAAGAAAAGGAACAAAAAGAAGAGGAACAAGAAGAAAAAGAAGAAGAGGAACAAGAAGAAGAGGGACAAGAAGAAGAGGGACAAGACGAACAAGAAGAAGAGGGACAAGAAGAACAAGAAGAAGAGGAACAAGAAGAAGAGGAACAAGAAGAACAAGAAGAAGAGGAACAAGAAGAAGAGGAACAAGAAGAAGAGGAACAAGAAGAAGAGCAACAAGAAGAACAAGAAGAAGAGGAACAAGAAAAAGAGGAACAAGAAGAAGAGGAACAAAAAGAAGAGGAACAAGAGGAAGAGGGACAAGAAGAAGAGGAACAAGAACAAGAAGAACAAGAAGAAGAGGAACAAGAAGGAGAGGAACAAGAAGAAGAGGAACAACAAGAAGAGGAACAAGAAGAAGAGGAACAAGAAGAAGAGCAACAAGAAGAAGACGAACAAGAAGAACAAGAAGAAGAGGAACAAAAAAAAGAGGAACAAGAAGAAGAGGAGCAAGAAGAAGAGGAACAAGAAGAAGAGGAACAAGAAGAAGAGGAGCAAGAAGAAGAGGAACAAGAAGAAGAGCAACAAGAAGAACAAGAAGAAGAGGAACAAGAAGAAGAGGAACAAGAAAAAGAGGAACAAGAAGAAGAGGAACAAAAAGAAGAAGATCAAGAGGAAGAGTGACAAGAAGAAGAGGAACAAGAACAAGAAGAACAAGAAGAAGAGGGACAAGAAGAAGAGGAACAAGAAGAAGAGGAACAAGAACAAGAGGAACAAGAAGAAGAGGAACAAGAACAAGAGGAAGAGGAACAAAAAGAAGAGGAACAAGAAGAAGAGGAACAAGAAGAAGAAGAACATGAAGAAAAGGAAATAGAACAAGAGGAACAAGAAGAAGAGGAACAAGAACAAGAGGAACAAGAAGAAGAGGAACAAGAACAACAAGAAGAGGAACAAGAAGAAGAAGAACAAGAAGAAGAGGAACAAGAAGAATAGGAACAAGAAGAAGAGGAACAATAAGAAGAGGAACAAGAAGAAGAGGAATAATAAGAACAACAGGAATAGGAACAAGAAGAAGAGGAACAAGAAGAACAACAGGAAGAGGAACAAGAAGAACAAGAAGAAGAGGAACAAGAAGAACAAGAAGAAGTGGAAAAAGAAGAAGAGGAAAAAAAGGACCAGAAGAAGAGGGGCAAGAAGAAGAGGAACAAGAAGAAGAGGAACAAAAAAAACAAGAAGAACAAGAAGAAGAGGGACAAGAAGAAAAGAAACAAGGAGAACAAGAAGAACAAGAAGAAGAGGAACAAGAAGAAGAGGAACAAGAAGAAGAGGAACAAGAAGAAGAGGAACAAGAAGAACAGGAAGAAGAGGAACAAGAAGAAGAGGAACAAGAAGAAGAGGAACAAGAAGAACAAGAAGAAGAGGAACAAGAAGAAAAGGAACAAAAAGAAGAGGAACAAGAAGAATAAGAAGAAGAGGAACAAGAAGAAGAGGAACAAGAAGAAGAGGGACAAGAAGAACAAGAAGAAGAGGGACAAGAAGAACAAGAAGAAGAGGAACAAGAAGAAGAGGAACAAGAAGAAGAGGAACAAGAAGAACAAGAAGAAGAGGAACAAGAAGAAGAGGAACAAGAAAAAGATAAACAAGAAGAAGAGGAACAAAAAGAAGAGGAACAAGAGGAAGAGGGACAAGAAGAAGAGGAATAAGAACAAGAAGAACAAGAAGAAGAGGAACAAGAAGAAGAGGAACAAGAAGAAGAGGAACAAGAAGAAGAGGAACAAGAAGAACAAGAAGAAGAGGAACAAGAAGAAAAGGAACAAAAAGAAGAGGAACAAGAAGAATAAGAAGAAGAGGAACAAGAAGAAGAGGAACAAGAAGAAGAGGGACAAGAAGAACAAGAAGAAGAGGGACAAGAAGAACAAGAAGAAGAGGAACAAGAAGAAGAGGAACAAGAAGAAGAGGAACAAGAAGAACAAGAAGAAGAGGAACAAGAAGAAGAGGAACAAGAAGAAGAGGAACAAGAAGAAGAGCAACAAGAAGAACAAGAAGAAGAGGAACAAGAAGAAGAGGAACAAGAAAAAGATAAACAAGAAGAAGAGGAACAAAAAGAAGAGGAACAAGAGGAAGAGGGACAAGAAGAAGAGGAATAAGAACAAGAAGAACAAGAAGAAGAGGAACAAGAAGAAGAGGAACAAGAAGAAGAGGAACAAGAAGAAGAGGAACAAGAAGAACAGCAACAAGAAGAACAAGAAGAAGAGGAACAAGAAGAAGAGGAACAAGAAAAAGAGGAACAAGAAGAAGAGGAACAAAAAAAAGAGGAACAAGAAGAAGAGGAATAAGAACAAGAGGAAGAGGAACAAAAAGAAGAGCAACAAGAAGAAGAGGAACAAGAACAAGAAGACGAGGAACAAGAACAATAGGAATAATAAGAACAACAGGAAGAGGAACAAGAAGAACAAGAAGAAGAGGAACAACAGGAAGAGGAACAAGAAGAACAAGAAGAAGAGGAACAAGAAGAAGAGGAACAATAAGAAGAGGAACAAGAAGAAGAAGAAGAGGAACAAGAAGAAGAGGAACAAGAAGAACAAGAAGAAGAGGAACAATAAGAAGAGGAACAATAAGAATAGGAAAAATAAGAAGAGGAACAAAAAGAAGAGGAATAATAAGAACAACAGGAAGAGGAACAAGAAGAAGAGGAACAAGAAGAACAACAGGAAGAGGAACAAGAAGAAGAGGATCAAGAAGAACAAGAAGAAGAGGAAAAAGAAGAAGAGGAATAAGAAGAACAAGAAGAAGAGGAACAATAAGAAGAGGAACAAGAAGAAGAAGAAGAGGAACAAGAAGAAGAGGAACAAGAAGAACAAGAAGAAGAGGAACAATAAGAAGAGGAACAATAAGAAGAGGAAAAATAAGAAGAGGAACAAAAAGAAGAGGAATAATAAGAACAACAGGAAGAGGAACAAGAAGAAGAGGAACAAGAAGAACAACAGGAAGAGGAACAAGAAGAACAAAAAGAAGTGCAAAAAGAAGAAGAGGAACAAGAAGAACAAGAAGAAGAGGGGCAAGAAGAAGAGGAACAAGAAGAAGAGGAACAAGAAAAACAAGAAGAACAAGAAGAAGAGGGACAAGAAGTAAAGAAACAAGAAGAACAAGAAGAACAAGAAGAAGAGGAACAAGAAGAAGAGGAACAAGAAGAAGAAGAACAAGAAGAACACGAAGAAGAGGAACAAGAAGAAGAGGAACAAGAAGAACAAGAAGAACAAGAAGAAGAGGAACAAGAAGAAGAGGAACAAGAAGAAGAGGAACAAGAAGAAGAGGATCAAGAAGAAGAGGAACAATAAGAAGAGAAACAAGAAGAACAAGAAGAAGAGGAACAAGAAGAAGAGGAACAATAAGAAGAGGAACAAGAAGAAGAGGAACAAGAAGAAAAAGAATAAGAGGAACAAGAAGAACGAGAAGAAGAGGAACAATAAGAACAAGAAGAAGATGAACAAGAAGAAGAGGAACAAAAAGAAGAGGAACAAGTAGAAGAGGAATAAGAAGAGGAACAATAAGAGGAGGAACAAGAAGAACAAGAGGAAGAGGAACAAGAAGAAGAGGAACAATAAGAAGAGGAACAAGAAGAAGAGAAACAAGAAGAACAAGAAGAAGAGGAACAAGAAGAACCAGAAGAAGAGGAACAATAAGAACAAGAAGAAGAGGAACAAAAAGAAGAGGAACAAGAAGAAGAGGAACAAGAAGAACAAGAAGAAGAGCAACAAGAAGAAGAGGAACAAGAAGACGAGGAACAAGAAGAAGAGGAAAAAGAAGAAGAGGAATAAGAAGAACAGGAAGAAGAGGAACAAGAAGAAGAGGAACAAGAAGAAGAGGAACAAGAAGAAGAGGAACAAGAAGAAAAGGAACAAAAAGAAGAGGAACAAGAAGAATAATAAGAAGAGGAACAAGAAGAAGAGGGACAAGAAGAAGAGGGACAAGAAGAACAAGAAGAAGAGGGACAAGAAGAACAAGAAGAAGAGGAACAAGAAGAAGAGGAACAAGAAGAACAAGAAGAAGAGGAACAAGAAGAAGAGGAACAAGAAGAAGAGAAACAAGAAGAAGAGCAACAAGAAGAACAAGAAGAAGAGGAACAAGAAAAAGAGGAACAAGAAGAAGAGGAACAAAAAGAAGAGGAACAAGAGGAAGAGGGATAAGAATAAGAGGAACAAGAACAAGAAGAACAAGAAGAAGAGGAACAAGAAGAAGAGGAACAAAAAAAAGAGGAACAAGAAGAAGAGGAGCAAGAAGAAGAGGAACAAGAAGAAGAGGAACAAGAAGAAGAGGAGCAAGAAGAAGAGGAACAAGAAGAAGAGGAACAAGAAGAAGAGGAACAAGAAGAAGAGGAACAAGAAGAAGAGGAGCAAGAAGAAGAGGAACAAGAAGAAGAGCAACAAGAAGAACAAGAAGAAGAGGAACAAGAAGAAGAGGAACAAGAAAAAGAGGAACAAGAAGAAGAGGAGCAAGAAGAAGAGGAACAAGAAGAAGAGGAACAAGAAGAAGAGGAGCAAGAAGAAGAGGAACAAGAAGAAGAGCAACAAGAAGAACAAGAAGAAGAGGAACAAGAAGAAGAGGAACAAGAAAAAGAGGAACAAGAAGAAGAGGAACAAAAAGAAGAAGATCAAGAGGAAGAGTGACAAGAAGAAGAGGAACAAGAACAAGAAGAACAAGAAGAAGAGGAACAAGAAGAAGAGGAACAAGAAGAACAGGAAGAAGAGGAACAAGAAGAAGAGGAACAAGAAGAAGAGGAACAATAAGAACAAGAAGAAGAGGAACAAGAAGAAAAGGAACAAAAAGAAGAGGAACTAGAAGAATAAGAAGAAGAGGAACAAGAAGAAGAGGAACAAGAAGAAGAGGGACAAGAAGAACAAGAAGAAGAGGGACAAGAAGAACAAGAAGAAGAGGAACAAGAAGAAGAGGAACAAGAAGAAGAGGAACAAGAAGAACAAGAAGAAGAGGAACAAGAAGAAGAGGAACAAGAAGAAGAGGAACAAGAAGAAGAGCAACAAGAAGAACAAGAAGAAGAGGAACAAGAAGAAGAGGAACAAGAAAAAGAGGAACAAGAAGAAGAGGAACAAAAAGAAGAGGAACAAGAGGAAGAGGGACAAGAAGAAGAGGAATAAGAACAAGAAGAACAAGAAGAAGAGGAACAAGAAGAAGAGGAACAAGAAGAAGAGGAACAAGAAGAAGAGGAACAAGAAGAAGAGGAACAAGAAGAAGAGCAACAAGAAGAAGACGAACAAGAAGAACAAGAAGAAGAGGAACAAGAAGAAGAGGAACAAGAAGAAGAGGAGCAAGAAGAAGAGGAACAAGAAGAACAGCAACAAAAAGAACAAGAAGAAGAGGAACAAGAAGAAGAGGAACAAGAAAAAGAGGAACAAGACGAAGAGGAAAAAAAAAAGAGGAACAAGAGGAAGAGGGACAAGAAGAAGAGGAACAAGAACAAAAAGAACAAGAAGAACAGGAACAAGAAGAAGAGGAACAAGAACAAGAGGAACAAGAAGAAGAGGAATAAGAAAAAGAGGAAGAGGAACAAGAACAAGAAGACGAGGAACAAGAACAATAGGAATAATAAGAACAACAGGAAGAGGAACAAGAAGAAGAGGAAGAAGAAGAACAACAGGAAGAGGAACAAGAAGAACAAGAAGAAGAGGAACAAGAAGAAGAGGAACAATAAGAAGAGGAACAAGAAGAAGAAGAAGAGGAACAAGAAGAAGAGGAACAAGAAGAACAAGAAGAAGAGGAACAATAAGAAGAGGAACAATAAGAAGAGGAAAAATAAGAAGAGGAACAAAAAGAAGAGGAATAATAAGAACAACAGGAAGAGGAACAAGAAGAAGAGGAACAAGAAGAACAACAGGAAGAGGAACAAGAAGAACAAAAAGAAGCGGAACAAGAAGAACAAGAAGAAGTGCAAAAAGAAGAAGAGGAACAAGAAGAACAAGAAGAAGAGGGGCAAGAAGAAGAGGAACAAGAAGAAGAGGAACAAGAAAAACAAGAAGAACAAGAAGAAGAGGGACAAGAAGTAAAGAAACAAGAAGAACAAGAAGAACAAGAAGAAGAGGAACAAGAAGAAGAGGAACAAGAAGAAGAAGAACAAGAAGAACACGAAGAAGAGGAACAAGAAGAAGAGGAACAAGAAGAACAAGAAGAACAAGAAGAAGAGGAACAAGAAGAAGAGGGACAAGAAGAACAAGAAGAAGAGGGACAAGAAGAACAAGAAGAAGAGGAACAAGAAGAAGAGGAACAAGAAGAAGAGGAACAAGAAGAACAAGAAGAAGAGGAACAAGAAGAAGAGGAACAAGAAAAAGATAAACAAGAAGAAGAGGAACAAAAAGAAGAGGAACAAGAGGAAGAGGGACAAGAAGAAGAGGAATAAGAACAAGAAGAACAAGAAGAAGAGGAACAAGAAGAAGAGGAACAAGAAGAAGAGGAACAAGAAGAAGAGGAACAAGAAGAACAAGAAGAAGAGGAACAAGAAGAAAAGGAACAAAAAGAAGAGGAACAAGAAGAATAAGAAGAAGAGGAACAAGAAGAAGAGGAACAAGAAGAAGAGGGACAAGAAGAACAAGAAGAAGAGGGACAAGAAGAACAAGAAGAAGAGGAACAAGAAGAAGAGGAACAAGAAGAAGAGGAACAAGAAGAACAAGAAGAAGAGGAACAAGAAGAAGAGGAACAAGAAGAAGAGGAACAAGAAGAAGAGCAACAAGAAGAACAAGAAGAAGAGGAACAAGAAGAAGAGGAACAAGAAAAAGATAAACAAGAAGAAGAGGAACAAAAAGAAGAGGAACAAGAGGAAGAGGGACAAGAAGAAGAGGAATAAGAACAAGAAGAACAAGAAGAAGAGGAACAAGAAGAAGAGGAACAAGAAGAAGAGGAACAAGAAGAAGAGGAACAAGAAGAACAGCAACAAGAAGAACAAGAAGAAGAGGAACAAGAAGAAGAGGAACAAGAAAAAGAGGAACAAGAAGAAGAGGAACAAAAAAAAGAGGAACAAGAAGAAGAGGAATAAGAACAAGAGGAAGAGGAACAAAAAGAAGAGCAACAAGAAGAAGAGGAACAAGAACAAGAAGACGAGGAACAAGAACAATAGGAATAATAAGAACAACAGGAAGAGGAACAAGAAGAACAAGAAGAAGAGGAACAACAGGAAGAGGAACAAGAAGAACAAGAAGAAGAGGAACAAGAAGAAGAGGAACAATAAGAAGAGGAACAAGAAGAAGAAGAAGAGGAACAAGAAGAAGAGGAACAAGAAGAACAAGAAGAAGAGGAACAATAAGAAGAGGAACAATAAGAATAGGAAAAATAAGAAGAGGAACAAAAAGAAGAGGAATAATAAGAACAACAGGAAGAGGAACAAGAAGAAGAGGAACAAGAAGAACAACAGGAAGAGGAACAAGAAGAAGAGGATCAAGAAGAACAAGAAGAAGAGGAAAAAGAAGAAGAGGAATAAGAAGAACAAGAAGAAGAGGAACAATAAGAAGAGGAACAAGAAGAAGAAGAAGAGGAACAAGAAGAAGAGGAACAAGAAGAACAAGAAGAAGAGGAACAATAAGAAGAGGAACAATAAGAAGAGGAAAAATAAGAAGAGGAACAAAAAGAAGAGGAATAATAAGAACAACAGGAAGAGGAACAAGAAGAAGAGGAACAAGAAGAACAACAGGAAGAGGAACAAGAAGAACAAAAAGAAGTGCAAAAAGAAGAAGAGGAACAAGAAGAACAAGAAGAAGAGGGGCAAGAAGAAGAGGAACAAGAAGAAGAGGAACAAGAAAAACAAGAAGAACAAGAAGAAGAGGGACAAGAAGTAAAGAAACAAGAAGAACAAGAAGAACAAGAAGAAGAGGAACAAGAAGAAGAGGAACAAGAAGAAGAAGAACAAGAAGAACACGAAGAAGAGGAACAAGAAGAAGAGGAACAAGAAGAACAAGAAGAACAAGAAGAAGAGGAACAAGAAGAAGAGGAACAAGAAGAAGAGGAACAAGAAGAAGAGGATCAAGAAGAAGAGGAACAATAAGAAGAGAAACAAGAAGAACAAGAAGAAGAGGAACAAGAAGAAGAGGAACAATAAGAAGAGGAACAAGAAGAAGAGGAACAAGAAGAAAAAGAATAAGAGGAACAAGAAGAACGAGAAGAAGAGGAACAATAAGAACAAGAAGAAGATGAACAAGAAGAAGAGGAACAAAAAGAAGAGGAACAAGTAGAAGAGGAATAAGAAGAGGAACAATAAGAGGAGGAACAAGAAGAACAAGAGGAAGAGGAACAAGAAGAAGAGGAACAATAAGAAGAGGAACAAGAAGAAGAGAAACAAGAAGAACAAGAAGAAGAGGAACAAGAAGAACCAGAAGAAGAGGAACAATAAGAACAAGAAGAAGAGGAACAAAAAGAAGAGGAACAAGAAGAAGAGGAACAAGAAGAACAAGAAGAAGAGCAACAAGAAGAAGAGGAACAAGAAGACGAGGAACAAGAAGAAGAGGAAAAAGAAGAAGAGGAATAAGAAGAACAGGAAGAAGAGGAACAAGAAGAACAGGAACAAGAAGAAGAGGAACAAGAAGAAGAGGAACAAGAAGAAAAGGAACAAAAAGAAGAGGAACAAGAAGAATAATAAGAAGAGGAACAAGAAGAAGAGGGACAAGAAGAAGAGGGACAAGAAGAACAAGAAGAAGAGGGACAAGAAGAACAAGAAGAAGAGGAACAAGAAGAAGAGGAACAAGAAGAACAAGAAGAAGAGGAACAAGAAGAAGAGGAACAAGAAGAAGAGAAACAAGAAGAAGAGCAACAAGAAGAACAAGAAGAAGAGGAACAAGAAAAAGAGGAACAAAAAGAAGAGGAACAAAAAGAAGAGGAACAAGAGGAAGAGGGACAAGAATAAGAGGAACAAGAACAAGAAGAACAAGAAGAAGAGGAACAAGAAGAAGAGGAACAAAAAAAAGAGGAACAAGAAGAAGAGGAGCAAGAAGAAGAGGAACAAGAAGAAGAGGAACAAGAAGAAGAGGAGCAAGAAGAAGAGGAACAAGAAGAAGAGGAACAAGAAGAAGAGCAACAAGAAGAAGACGAACAAGAAGAACAAGAAGAAGAGGAACAAGAAGAAGAGGAACAAAAAAAAGAGGAACAAGAAGAAGAGGAGCAAGAAGAAGAGGAACAAGAAGAAGAGGAACAAGAAGAAGAGGAGCAAGAAGAAGAGGAACAAGAAGAAGAGCAACAAGAAGAACAAGAAGAAGAGGAACAAGAAGAAGAGGAACAAGAAAAAGAGGAACAAGAAGAAGAGGAACAAAAAGAAGAAGATCAAGAGGAAGAGTGACAAGAAGAAGAGGAACAAGAACAAGAAGAACAAGAAGAAGAGGAACAAGAAGAAGAGGAACAAGAAGAACAGGAAGAAGAGGAACAAGAAGAAGAGGAACAAGAAGAAGAGGAACAATAAGAACAAGAAGAAGAGGAACAAGAAGAAAAGGAACAAAAAGAAGAGGAACTAGAAGAATAAGAAGAAGAGGAACAAGAAGAAGAGGAACAAGAAGAAGAGGGACAAGAAGAACAAGAAGAAGAGGGACAAGAAGAACAAGAAGAAGAGGAACAAGAAGAAGAGGAACAAGAAGAAGAGGAACAAGAAGAACAAGAAGAAGAGGAACAAGAAGAAGAGGAACAAGAAGAAGAGGAACAAGAAGAAGAGCAACAAGAAGAACAAGAAGAAGAGGAACAAGAAGAAGAGGAACAAGAAAAAGAGGAACAAGAAGAAGAGGAACAAAAAGAAGAGGAACAAGAGGAAGAGGGACAAGAAGAAGAGGAATAAGAACAAGAAGAACAAGAAGAAGAGGAACAAGAAGAAGAGGAACAAGAAGAAGAGGAACAAGAAGAAGAGGAACAAGAAGAAGAGGAACAAGAAGAAGAGCAACAAGAAGAAGACGAACAAGAAGAACAAGAAGAAGAGGAACAAGAAGAAGAGGAACAAGAAGAAGAGGAGCAAGAAGAAGAGGAACAAGAAGAACAGCAACAAAAAGAACAAGAAGAAGAGGAACAAGAAGAAGAGGAACAAGAAAAAGAGGAACAAGACGAAGAGGAAAAAAAAAAGAGGAACAAGAGGAAGAGGGACAAGAAGAAGAGGAACAAGAACAAAAAGAACAAGAAGAACAGGAACAAGAAGAAGAGGAACAAGAACAAGAGGAACAAGAAGAAGAGGAATAAGAAAAAGAGGAAGAGGAACAAGAACAAGAAGACGAGGAACAAGAACAATAGGAATAATAAGAACAACAGGAAGAGGAACAAGAAGAAGAGGAAGAAGAAGAACAACAGGAAGAGGAACATGAAGAACAAGAAGAAGAGGAACAAGAAGAAGAGGAACAATAAGAAGAGGAACAAGAAGAAGAAGAAGAGGAACAAGAAGAAGAGGAACAAGAAGAACAAGAAGAAGAGGAACAATAAGAAGAGGAACAATAAGAAGAGGAAAAATAAGAAGAGGAACAAAAAGAAGAGGAATAATAAGAACAACAGGAAGAGGAACAAGAAGAAGAGGAACAAGAAGAACAACAGGAAGAGGAACAAGAAGAACAAAAAGAAGCGGAACAAGAAGAACAAGAAGAAGTGCAAAAAGAAGAAGAGGAACAAGAAGAACAAGAAGAAGAGGGGCAAGAAGAAGAGGAACAAGAAGAAGAGGAACAAGAAAAACAAGAAGAACAAGAAGAAGAGGGACAAGAAGTAAAGAAACAAGAAGAACAAGAAGAACAAGAAGAAGAGGAACAAGAAGAAGAGGAACAAGAAGAAGAAGAACAAGAAGAACACGAAGAAGAGGAACAAGAAGAAGAGGAACAAGAAGAAGAGGAACAAGAAGAAGAGGAACAAGAAGAAGAGGATCAAGAAGAAGAGGAACAATAAGAAGAGAAACAAGAAGAACAAGAAGAAGAGGAACAAGAAGAAAAGGAACAATAAGGAGAGGAACAAGAAGAAGAGGAACAAGAAGAAAAAGAAGAAGAGGAACAAGAAGAACGAGAAGAAGAGGAACAATAAGAACAAGAAGAAGAGGAACAAGAAGAAGAGGAACAAAAAGAAGAGGAACAAGTAGAAGAGGAATAAGAAGAGGAACAATAAGAGGAGGAACAAGAAGAACAAGAAGAAGAGGAACAAGAAGAAGAGGAACAATAAGAAGAGGAACAAGAAGAAGAGAAACAAGAAGAACAAGAAGAAGAGGAACAAGAAGAACCAGAAGAAGAGGAACAATAAGAACAAGAAGAAGAGGAACAAGAAGAAGAGGAACAAAAAGAAGAGGAACAAGAAGAAGAGGAACAAGAAGAACAAGAAGAAGAGCAACAAGAAGAAGAGGAACAAGAAGAAGAGGAACAAGAAGAAGAGGAACAAGAAGAAGAGGAATAAGAAGAACAGGAAGAAGAGGAACAAGAAGAAGAGGAACAAGAAGAAGAGGAACAAGAAGAAGAGGAACAAGAAGAAAAGGAACAAAAAGAAGAGGAACAAGAAGAATAAGAAGAAGAGGAACAAGAAGAAGAGGGACAAGAAGAAGAGGGACAAGAAGAACAAGAAGAAGAGGGACAAGAAGAACAAGAAGAAGAGGAACAAGAAGAAGAGGAACAAGAAGAACAAGAAGAAGAGGAACAAGAAGAAGAGGAACAAGAAGAAGAGGAACAAGAAGAAGAGCAACAAGAAGAACAAGAAGAAGAGAAACAAGAAAAAGAGGAACAAGAAGAAGAGGAACAAAAAGAAGAGGAACAAGAGGAAGAGGGACAAGAAGAAGAGGAACAAGAACAAGAAGAACAAGAAGAAGAGGAACAAGAAGGAGAGGAACAAGAAGAAGAGGAACAAGAAGAAGAGGAACAAGAAGAAGAGGAACAAGAAGAAGAGCAACAAGAAGAAGACGAACAAGAAGAACAAGAAGAAGAGGAACAAGAAGAAGAGGAACAAAAAAAAGAGGAACAAGAAGAAGAGGAGCAAGAAGAAGAGGAACAAGAAGAAGAGGAACAAGAAGAAGAGGAGCAAGAAGAAGAGGAACAAGAAGAAGAGCAACAAGAAGAACAAGAAGAAGAGGAACAAGAAGAAGAGGAACAAGAAAAAGAGGAACAAGAAGAAGAGGAACAAAAAAAAAAAGAAGATCAAGAGGAAGAGTGACAAGAAGAAGAGGAACAAGAACAAGAAGAAGAGGAACAAGAAGAAGAGGAACAAGAAGAAGAGGAACAAGAACAAGAGGAACAAGAAGAAGAGGAATAAGAACAAGAGGAAGAGGAACAAAAAGAAGAGGAACAAGAAGAAGAGAAACAAGAAGAAGAAGAACAAGAAGAAAAGGAAATAGAACAAGAGGAACAAGAAGAAGAGGAACAAGAACAAGAGGAACAAGAAGAAGAGGAACAAGAAGAAGAAGAAGAGGAACAAGAAGAAGAGGAACAAGAAGAACAAGAAGAAGAGGAACAATAAGAAGAGGAACAATAAGAAGAGGAAAAATAAGAAAATGAACAAAAAGAAGAGGAATAATAAGAACAACAGGAAGAGGAACAAGAAGAAGAGGAACAAGAAGAACAACAGGAAGAGGAACAAGAAGAACAAAAAGAAGCGGAACAAGAAGAACAAGAAGAAGTGCAAAAAGAAGAAGAGGAACAAGAAGAACAAGAAGAAGAGGGGCAAGAAGAAGAGGAACAAGAAGAAGAGGAACAAGAAAAATAAGAAGAACAAGAAGAAGAGGGACAAGAAGTAAAGAAACAAGAAGAACAAGAAGAACAAGAAGAAGAGGAACAAGAAGAAGAGGAACAAGAAGAAGAAGAACAAGAAGAACACGAAGAAGAGGAACAAGAAGAAGAGGAACAAGAAGAACAAGAAGAAGAGGAACAAGAAGAAGAGGAACAAGAAGAAGAGGAACAAGAAGAAGAGGATCAAGAAGAAGAGGAACAATAAGAAGAGAAACAAGAAGAACAAAAAGAAGAGGAACAAGAAGAAGAGGAACAATAAGGAGAGGAACAAGAAGAAGAGGAACAAGAAGAAAAAGAAGAAGAGGAACAAGAAGAACGAGAAGAAGAGGAACAATAAGAACAAGAAGAAGAGGAACAAGAAGAAGAGGAACAAAAAGAAGAGGAACAAGTAGAAGAGGAATAAGAAGAGGAACAATAAGAGGAGGAACAAGAAGAACAAGAAGAAGAGGAACAAGAAGAAGAGGAACAATAAGAAGAGGAACAAGAAGAAGAGAAACAAGAAGAACAAGAAGAAGAGGAACAAGAAGAACCAGAAGAAGAGGAACAATAAGAACAAGAAGAAGAGGAACAAGAAGAAGAGGAACAAAAAGAAGAGGAACAAGAAGAAGTGGAACAAGAAGAACAAGAAGAAGAGCAACAAGAAGAAGAGGAACAAGAAGAAGAGGAACAAGAAGAAGAGGAACAAGAAGAAGAGGAATAAGAAGAACAGGAAGAAGAGGAACAAGAAGAAGAGGAACAAGAAGAAGAGGAACAAGAAGAAGAGGAACAAGAAGAAAAGGAACAAAAAGAAGAGGAACAAGAAGAATAAGAAGAAGAGGAACAAGAAGAAGAGGGACAAGAAGAAGAGGGACAAGAAGAACAAGAAGAAGAGGGACAAGAAGAACAAGAAGAAGAGGAACAAGAAGAAGAGGAACAAGAAGAACAAGAAGAAGAGGAACAAGAAGAAGAGGAACAAGAAGAAGAGGAACAAGAAGAAGAGCAACAAGAAGAACAAGAAGAAGAGAAACAAGAAAAAGAGGAACAAGAAGAAGAGGAACAAAAAGAAGACGAACAAGAGGAAGAGGGACAAGAAGAAGAGGAACAAGAACAAGAAGAACAAGAAGAAGAGGAACAAGAAGGAGAGGAACAAGAAGAAGAGGAACAAGAAGAAGAGGAACAAGAAGAAGAGGAACAAGAAGAAGAGCAACAAGAAGAAGACGAACAAGAAGAAAAAGAAGAAGAGGAACAAGAAGAAGAGGAACAAAAAAAAGAGGAACAAGAAGAAGAGGAACAAGAAGAAGAGGAGCAAGAAGAAGAGGAACAAGAAGAAGAGCAACAAGAAGAACAAGAAGAAGAGGAACAAGAAGAAGAGGAACAAGAAAAAGAGGAACAAGAAGAAGAGGAACAAAAAGAAGAAGATCAAGAGGAAGAGTGACAAGAAGAAGAGGAACAAGAACAAGAAGAACAAGAAGAAGAGGAACAAGAAGAAGAGGAACAAGAAGAAGAGGAACAAGAACAAGAGGAACAAGAAGAAGAGGAATAAGAACAAGAGGAAGAGGAACAAAAAGAAGAGGAACAAGAAGAAGAGGAACAAGAAGAAGAAGAACAAGAAGAAAAGGAAATAGAACAAGAGGAACAAGAAGAAGAGGAACAAGAACAAGAGGAACAACAAGAAGAGGAACAAGAAGAAGAAGAACAAGAAGAAGAGGAACAAGAAGAATAGGAACAAGAAGAAGAGGAACAATAAGAAGAGGAATAAGAAGAAGAGGAATAATAAGAACAACAGGAATAGGAACAAGAAGAAGAGGAACAAGAAGAACAACAGGAAGAGGAACAAGAAGAACAAGAAGAAGAGGAACAAGAAGAACAAGAAGAAGTGGAAAAAGAAGAAGAGGAACAAGAAGAACAAGAAGAAGAGGGGCAAGAAGAACAGGAACAAGAAGAAGAGGAACAAGAAAAACAAGAAGAACAAGAAGAAGAGGGACAAGAAGAAAAGAAACAAGGAGAACAAGAAGAACAAGAAGAAGAGGAACAAGAAGAAGAGGAACAAAAAGAAGAGGAACAAGAAGAATAAGAAGAAGAGGAACAAGAAGAAGTGGAACAAGAAGAAGAGGGACAAGAAGAACAAGAAGAAGAGGGACAAGAAGAACAAGAAGAAGAGGAACAAGAAGAAGAGCAACAAGAAGAACAAGAAGAAAAGGAACAAGAAGAAGAGGAACAAGAAAAAGAGGAACAAGAAGAAGAGGAACAAAAAGAAGAGGAACAAGAGGAAGAGGGACAAGAAGAAGAGGAATAAGAACAAGAAGAAAAAGAAGAAGAGGAACAAGAAGAAGAGTAACAAGAACAAGAGGAACAAGAAGAAGAGGAATAAGAACAAGAGGAACAAAAAGAAGAGGAACAAGAACAACAAGAAGAGGAAGAAGAAGAAGAAGAAAAAGAAGAAGAGGAATAAGAAGAATAGGAACAAGAAGAAGAGGAACAATAAGAAGAGGAACAAGAAGAAGAAGAATAATAAGAACAACAGAAAGAGGAACAAGAAGAAGAGGAACAAGAAGAACAACAGGAAGAGGAACAAGAAGAAGAGGAACAAGAAGAAGAGCAACAAGAAGAACAAGAAGAAAAGGAACAAGAAGAAGTGGAAAAAGAAGAAGAGGAACAAGAATAAGAGGAACAAGAAGAAGAGGAACAAGAACAAGAGGAACAAGAAGAAGAGGAATAAGAAGAAGAGGAACAAGAACAAGAGGAACTAGAAGAAGAGGAACAAGAACAAGAGGAACAAGAAGAAGAGGAACAAGAACAACAAGAAGAGGAACAAGAAGAAGAGGGACAAGAAGAACAAGAAGAAGAGGAATAAGAAGAAGAGGAACAAGAAGAATAAGAAGAAGAGGAACAAGAAGAAGAGGAACAAGAAGAAGAGGAACAAGAACAAGAGGAAAAAAAAGAACAAGAAGAAGAGGAACAAGAAGAAGAGGAACAAGAAGAAGAGGAAAAAGAAGAAGAGGAGCAAGAAGAAGAGGAACAAGAAGAAGAGGAACAAGAAGAAGAGGAGCAAGAAGAAGAGGAACAAGAAGAAGAGCAACAAGAAGAACAAGAAGAAGAGGAACAAGAAGAAGAGGAACAAGAAAAAGAGGAACAAGAAGAAGAGGAACAAAAAGAAGAGGAACAAGAGGAAGAGGGACAAGAAGAAGAGGAACAAGAACAAGAAGAACAAGAAAAAGAGGAACAAGAAGAAGAGGAACAAGAACAAGAGGAACAAGAAGAAGAGGAACAAGAACAAGAGGAACAAGAAGAAGAGGAACAAGAACAACAAGAAGAAGAACAAGAAGAAGAAGAACAAGAAGAAGAGGAACAAGAAGAATAGGAACAAGAAGAAGAGGAACAATAAGAAGAGGAACAAGAAGAAGAGGAATAATAAGTACAACAGGAAGAGGAACAAGAAGAAGAGGAACAAGAAGAACAACAGGAAGAGGAACAAGAAGAACAAGAAGAAGAGGAACAAGAAGAACAAGAAGAAGTGGAAAAAGAAGAAGAGGAACAAGAAGAACAAGAAGAAGAGGGGCAAGAATAAGAGGAACAAGAAGAAGAGGAACAAGAAAAACAAGAAGAACAAGAAGAAGAGGGACAAGAAGAAAAGAAACAAGAAGAACAAGAAGAAGAGGAACAAGAAGAAGAGGAACAAGAAGAAGAAGAACAAGAAGAAGAGGAACAAGAAGAAGAGGAAAAAGAAGAACAAGAAGAAGAGGAACAAGAAGAAGAGGAACAAAAAGAAGTGGATCAAGAAGAACAAGAAGAAGAGGAACAAGAAGAAGAGGAACAAGAAGAACAAGAAGAAGAGGAACAATAAGAAGAGGAACAAGAAGAAGAAGAACAAGAAGAAAAGGTACAAGAAGAAGAGGAACAAGAAGAACAAGAAGAAGAGGAACAAGAAGAAGAGGAATAATAAGAACAACAGGAAGAGGAACAAGAAGAAGAGAAACAAGAAGAACAACCGGAAGAGGAACAAGAAGAACAGGAACAAGAAGAAGTGGAAATAGAAGAAGAGGAACAAGAAGAACAAGAAGAAGAGGGGCAAGAAGAAGAGGAACAAGAAGAAGAGGAACAAGAAAAACAAGAAGAACAAGAAGAAGAGGGACAAGAAGAAAAGAAACAAAAAGAACAAGAAGAAGAGGAACAAGAAGAAGAGGAACAAGTAGAAGAAGAACAAGAAGAAGAGGAACAAGAAGAAGAGGAAAAAGAAGAACAAGAAGAAGAGGAACAAGAAGAAGAGGAACAAGAAGAAGAGGATCAATAAGAACAAGAAGAAGAGGAACAATAAGAAGAGGAACAAGAAGAAGAAGAACAAGAAGAAGAGGAACAAGAAGAAGAGGAACAAGAAGAACAAGAAGAAGAGGAACAATAAGAAGAGGAACAATAAGAAGAGGAATAATAAGAACAACAGGAAGAAGAACAAGAAGAAGAGGAACAAGAAGAACAACAGGAAGAGGAACAAGAAGAAGAGGAACAAGAAGAAGAGGAGCAAGAAGAAGAGGAACAAGAAGAAGAGGAACAAGAAGAAGAGGAGCAAGAAGAAGAGGAACAAGAACAAGAACAACAAGAAGAACAAGAAGAAGAGGAACAAGAAGAAGAGGAACAAGAAAAAGAGGAACAAGAAGAAGAGTAACAAAAAGAAGAGGAACAAGAGGAAGAGGGACAAGAAGAAGAGGAACAAGAACCATAAGAACAAGAAAAAGAGGAACAAGAAGAAGAGGAACAAGAACAAGAGGAAAAAGAAGAAGAGGAATAAGAAGAAGAGGAACAAGAACAAGAGGAACAAGAAGAAGAGGAACAAGAACAAGAGGAACAAGAAGAAGAGGAACAAGAACAACAAGAAGAGGAACAAAAAGAAGAAGAACAAGAAGAAGAGGAACAAGAAGAATAGGAACAAGAAGAAGAGGAACAATAAGAAGAGGAACAAGAAGAAGAGGAATAATAAGAACAACAGGAAGAGGAACAAGAAGAAGAGGAACAAGAAGAACAATAGGAAGAGGAACAAGAAGAACAAGAAGAAGAGGAACAAGAAGAACAAGAAGAAGTGGAAAAAGAAGAAGAGGAACAAGAAGAACAAGAAGAAGAGGGGCAAGAAGAAGAGGAACAAGAAGAACAGGAACAAGAACAAGAGGAACAAGAACAAGAGGAACAAGAAGAAGAGGAACAAGAACAACAAGAAGAGGAACAAGAAGATGAAGAACAAGAAGAAGAGGAACAAGAAGAATTTGAACAAGAAGAAGAGGAACAATAAGAAGAGGAACAAGAAGAAGAGGAATAATAAGAACAACAGGAAGAGGAACAAGAAGAAGAGGAACAAGAAGAACAACAGGAAGAGGAATAAGAAGAACAAGAAGAAGAGGAACAAGAACAAGAGGAACAAGAAGAAGAGGAATAAGAAGAAGAGGAACAAGAACAAGAGGAACAAGAAGAAGAGGAACAAGAACAAGAGGAACAAGAAGAAGAGGAACAAGAACAACAAGAAGAGGAACAAGAAGAAGAGGGACAAGAAGAACAAGAAGAAGAGGGACAAGAAGAACAAGAAGAAGAGGAATAAGAAGAAGAGGAACAAGAAGAATAAGAAGAAGAGGAACAAGAAGAAGAGGAACAAGAAGAAGAGGAACAAGAACAAGAGGAAAAAGAAGAACAAGAAGAAGAGGAACAAGAAGAAGAGGAACAAGAAGAAGAGGAACAAGAAGAAGAGGAGCAAGAAGAAGAGGAACAAGAAGAAGAGGAACAAGAAGAAGAGGAGCAAGAAGAAGAGGAACAAGAAGAAGAGCAACAAAAAGAACAAGAAGAAGAGGAACAAGAAGAAGAGGAACAAGAAAAAGAGGAACAAGAAGAAGAGGAACAAAAAGAAGAGGAACAAGAGGAAGAGGGACAAGAAGAAGAGGAACAAGAACAAGAAGAACAAGAAAAAGAGGAACAAGAAGAAGAATAACAAGAACATGAGGAACAAGAAGAAGAGGAATAAGAAGAAGAGGAACAAGAACAAGAGGAACAAGAAAAAGAGGAACAAGAACAAGAGGAACAATAAAAAGAGGAACAAGAACAACAAGAAGAGGAACAAGAAGAAGAAGAACAAGAAGAAGAGGAACAAGAAGAATAGGAACAAGAAGAAGAGGAACAATAAGAAGAGGAACAAGAAGAAGAGGAATAATAAGAACAACAGGAAGAGGAAGAAGAAGAAGAGGAACAAGAAGAACAACAGGAAGAGGAACAAGAAGAACAAGAAGAAGAGGAACAAGAAGAACAAGAAGAAGAGGGGCAAGAAGAAGAGGAACAAGAAGAACAAGAAGAAGAGGGGCAAGAAGAAGAGGAATAAGAAGAAGAGGAACAAGAACAAGAGGAACAAGAAGAAGAGGAACAAGAACAAGAGGAACAAGAAGAAGAGGAACAAGAACAACAAGAAGAGGAACAAGAAGAAGAAGAACAAGAAGAAGAGAAACAAGAAGAATAGGAACAAGAAGAAGAGGAACAATAAGAAGAGGAACAAGAAGAAGAGGAATAATAAGTACAACAGGAAGAGGAACAAGAAGAAGAGGAACAAGAAGAACAACAGGAAGAGGAACAAGAAAAACAAGAAGAAGAGGAACAAGAAGAACAAGAAGAAGTGGAAAAAGAAGAAGAGGAACAAGAAGAACAAGAAGAAGAGGGGCAAGAAGAAGAGGAACAAGAAGAAGAGGAACAAGAAAAAAAAGAAGAACAAGAAGAAGAGGGACAAGAAGAAAAGAAACAAGAAGAACAAGAAGAAGAGGAACAAGAAGAAGAGGAACAAGAAGAAGAAGAACAAGAAGAAGAGGAACAAGAAGAAGAGGAAAAAGAAGAACAAGAAGAAGAGGAACAAGAAGAAGAGGAACAAGAAGAAAAGGATCAAAAATAACAAGAAGAAGAGGAACAAGAAGAAGAGGAACAAGAAGAACAAGAAGAAGAGGAACAATAAGAAGAGGAACAAGAAGAAGAAGCACAAGAAGAAGAGGAACAAGAAGAAGAGGAACAAGAAGAACAAGACGAAGAGGAACAAGAAGAAGAGGAATAATAAGAACAACAGGAAGAGGAACAAGAAGAAGAGGAACAAGAAGAACAACAGGAATAGGAACAAGAAGAACAAGAAGAAGAGGAACAAGAAGAACAAGAAGAAGTGGAAAAAGAAGAAGAGGAACAAGAAGAACAAGAAGAAGAGGGGCAAGAAGAAGAGGAACAAGAAGAAGAGGAACAAGAAAAACAAGAAGAACAAGAAGAAGAGGGACAAGAAGAAAAGAAACAAGAAGAACAAGAAGAAGAGGAACAAGAAGAAGAGGAACAAGAAGAAGAAGAACAAGAAGAAGAGGAACAAGAAGAAGAGGAAAAAGAAGAACAAGAAGAAGAGGAACAAGAAGAAGAGGAACAAGAAGAAGAGGATCAAGAATAACAAGAAGAAGAGGAACAAGAAGAAGGGGAACAAGAAGAACAAGAAGAAGAGGAACAATAAGAAGAGGAACAAGAAGAAGAAGAACAAGAAGAAGAGGAACAAGAAAAAGAGGAACAAGAAGAACAAGAAGAAGAGGAACAATAAGAAGAGGAACAATAAGAATAACAGGAAGAGGAACAAGAAGAAGAGGAACTAGAAGAATAACAGGAAGAGGAACAAGAAGAAGAGGAACTAGAAGAAGAGAAGCAAGAAGAAGAGGAACAAGAAGAAGAGGAACAAGAAGAAGAGGAGCAAGAAGAAGAGGAACAAGAAGAAGAGCAACAAGAAGAACAAGAAGACAAGGAACAAGAAAAAGAGGAACAAGAAAAAGAGGAACAAGAAGAAGAGGAACAAAAAGAAGAGGAACAAGAGGAAGAGGGACAAGAAGAAGAGGAACAAGAACAAGAAGAACAAGAAAAAGAGGAACAAGAAGAAGAGGAACAAGAACAAGAGGAAAAAGAAGAAGAGGAGCAAGAAGAAGAGGAACAAGAAGAAGAGGAACAAGAAGAAGAGGAACAAGAACAACAAGAAGAGGAACAAGAAGATGAAGAACAAGAAGAAGAGGAACAAGAAGAATTTGAACAAGAAGAAGAGGAACAATAAGAAGAGGAACAAGAAGAAGAGGAATAATAAGAACAACAGGAAGAGGAACAAGAAGAAGAGGAACAAGAAGAACAACAGGAAGAGGAATAAGAAGAACAAGAAGAAGAGGAACAAGAACAAGAGGAACAAGAAGAAGAGGAATAAGAAGAAGAGGAACAAGAACAAGAGGAACAAGAAGAAGAGGAACAAGAACAAGAAAAACAAGAAGAAGAGGAACAAGAACAACAAGAAGAGGAACAAGAAGAAGAGGGGCAAGAAGAAGAGGAACAAGAAGAACAGGAACAAGAACAAGAGGAACAAGAAGAAGAGGAACAAGAACAAGAGGAACAAGAAGAAGAGGAACAAGAACAACAAGAAGAGGAACAAGAAGATGAAGAACAAGAAGAAGAGGAACAAGAAGAACAAGAAGAAGTGGAAAAAGAAGAAGAGGAACAAGAAGAACAAGAAGAAGAGGGGCAAGAATAAGAGGAACAAGAAGAAGAGGAACAAGAAAAACAAGAAGAACAAGAAGAAGAGGGACAAGAAGAAAAGAAACAAGAAGAACAAGAAGAAGAGGAACAAGAAGAAGAGGAACAAGAAGAAGAAGAACAAGAAGAAGAGGAACAAGAAGAAGAGGAAAAAGAAGAACAAGAAGAAGAGGAACAAGAAGAAGAGGAACAAAAAGAAGTGGATCAAGAAGAACAAGAAGAAGAGGAACAAGAAGAAGAGGAACAAGAAGAACAAGAAGAAGAGGAACAATAAGAAGAGGAACAAGAAGAAGAAGAACAAGAAGAAAAGGTACAAGAAGAAGAGGAACAAGAAGAACAAGAAGAAGAGGAACAAGAAGAAGAGGAATAATAAGAACAACAGGAAGAGGAACAAGAAGAAGAGAAACAAGAAGAACAACAGGAAGAGGAACAAGAAGAACAGGAACAAGAAGAAGTGGAAATAGAAGAAGAGGAACAAGAAGAACAAGAAGAAGAGGGGCAAGAAGAAGAGGAACAAGAAGAAGAGGAACAAGAAAAACAAGAAGAACAAGAAGAAGAGGGACAAGAAGAAAAGAAACAAAAAGAACAAGAAGAAGAGGAACAAGAAGAAGAGGAACAAGTAGAAGAAGAACAAGAAGAAGAGGAACAAGAAGAAGAGGAAAAAGAAGAACAAGAAGAAGAGGAACAAGAAGAAGAGGAACAAGAAGAAGAGGATCAATAAGAACAAGAAGAAGAGGAACAATAAGAAGAGGAACAAGAAGAAGAAGAACAAGAAGAAGAGGAACAAGAAGAAGAGGAACAAGAAGAACAAGAAGAAGAGGAACAATAAGAAGAGGAACAATAAGAAGAGGAATAATAAGAACAACAGGAAGAAGAACAAGAAGAAGAGGAACAAGAAGAACAACAGGAAGAGGAACAAGAAGAAGAGGAACAAGAAGAAGAGGAGCAAGAAGAAGAGGAACAAGAAGAAGAGGAACAAGAAGAAGAGGAGCAAGAAGAAGAGGAACAAGAACAAGAACAACAAGAAGAACAAGAAGAAGAGGAACAAGAAGAAGAGGAACAAGAAAAAGAGGAACAAGAAGAAGAGTAACAAAAAGAAGAGGAACAAGAGGAAGAGGGACAAGAAGAAGAGGAACAAGAACCATAAGAACAAGAAAAAGAGGAACAAGAAGAAGAGGAACAAGAACAAGAGGAAAAAGAAGAAGAGGAATAAGAAGAAGAGGAACAAGAACAAGAGGAACAAGAAGAAGAGGAACAAGAACAAGAGGAACAAGAAGAAGAGGAACAAGAACAACAAGAAGAGGAACAAAAAGAAGAAGAACAAGAAGAAGAGGAACAAGAAGAATAGGAACAAGAAGAAGAGGAACAATAAGAAGAGGAACAAGAAGAAGAGGAATAATAAGAACAACAGGAAGAGGAACAAGAAGAAGAGGAACAAGAAGAACAATAGGAAGAGGAACAAGAAGAACAAGAAGAAGAGGAACAAGAAGAACAAGAAGAAGTGGAAAAAGAAGAAGAGGAACAAGAAGAACAAGAAGAAGAGGGGCAAGAAGAAGAGGAACAAGAAGAACAGGAACAAGAACAAGAGGAACAAGAACAAGAGGAACAAGAAGAAGAGGAACAAGAACAACAAGAAGAGGAACAAGAAGATGAAGAACAAGAAGAAGAGGAACAAGAAGAATTTGAACAAGAAGAAGAGGAACAATAAGAAGAGGAACAAGAAGAAGAGGAATAATAAGAACAACAGGAAGAGGAACAAGAAGAAGAGGAACAAGAAGAACAACAGGAAGAGGAATAAGAAGAACAAGAAGAAGAGGAACAAGAACAAGAGGAACAAGAAGAAGAGGAATAAGAAGAAGAGGAACAAGAACAAGAGGAACAAGAAGAAGAGGAACAAGAACAAGAGGAACAAGAAGAAGAGGAACAAGAACAACAAGAAGAGGAACAAGAAGAAGAGGGACAAGAAGAACAAGAAGAAGAGGGACAAGAAGAACAAGAAGAAGAGGAATAAGAAGAAGAGGAACAAGAAGAATAAGAAGAAGAGGAACAAGAAGAAGAGGAACAAGAAGAAGAGGAACAAGAACAAGAGGAAAAAGAAGAACAAGAAGAAGAGGAACAAGAAGAAGAGGAACAAGAAGAAGAGGAACAAGAAGAAGAGGAGCAAGAAGAAGAGGAACAAGAAGAAGAGGAACAAGAAGAAGAGGAGCAAGAAGAAGAGGAACAAGAAGAAGAGCAACAAAAAGAACAAGAAGAAGAGGAACAAGAAGAAGAGGAACAAGAAAAAGAGGAACAAGAAGAAGAGGAACAAAAAGAAGAGGAACAAGAGGAAGAGGGACAAGAAGAAGAGGAACAAGAACAAGAAGAACAAGAAAAAGAGGAACAAGAAGAAGAATAACAAGAACATGAGGAACAAGAAGAAGAGGAATAAGAAGAAGAGGAACAAGAACAAGAGGAACAAGAAAAAGAGGAACAAGAACAAGAGGAACAATAAAAAGAGGAACAAGAACAACAAGAAGAGGAACAAGAAGAAGAAGAACAAGAAGAAGAGGAACAAGAAGAATAGGAACAAGAAGAAGAGGAACAATAAGAAGAGGAACAAGAAGAAGAGGAATAATAAGAACAACAGGAAGAGGAAGAAGAAGAAGAGGAACAAGAAGAACAACAGGAAGAGGAACAAGAAGAACAAGAAGAAGAGGAACAAGAAGAACAAGAAGAAGAGGGGCAAGAAGAAGAGGAACAAGAAGAACAAGAAGAAGAGGGGCAAGAAGAAGAGGAATAAGAAGAAGAGGAACAAGAACAAGAGGAACAAGAAGAAGAGGAACAAGAACAAGAGGAACAAGAAGAAGAGGAACAAGAACAACAAGAAGAGGAACAAGAAGAAGAAGAACAAGAAGAAGAGAAACAAGAAGAATAGGAACAAGAAGAAGAGGAACAATAAGAAGAGGAACAAGAAGAAGAGGAATAATAAGTACAACAGGAAGAGGAACAAGAAGAAGAGGAACAAGAAGAACAACAGGAAGAGGAACAAGAAAAACAAGAAGAAGAGGAACAAGAAGAACAAGAAGAAGTGGAAAAAGAAGAAGAGGAACAAGAAGAACAAGAAGAAGAGGGGCAAGAAGAAGAGGAACAAGAAGAAGAGGAACAAGAAAAAAAAGAAGAACAAGAAGAAGAGGGACAAGAAGAAAAGAAACAAGAAGAACAAGAAGAAGAGGAACAAGAAGAAGAGGAACAAGAAGAAGAAGAACAAGAAGAAGAGGAACAAGAAGAAGAGGAAAAAGAAGAACAAGAAGAAGAGGAACAAGAAGAAGAGGAACAAGAAGAAAAGGATCAAAAATAACAAGAAGAAGAGGAACAAGAAGAAGAGGAACAAGAAGAACAAGAAGAAGAGGAACAATAAGAAGAGGAACAAGAAGAAGAAGCACAAGAAGAAGAGGAACAAGAAGAAGAGGAACAAGAAGAACAAGACGAAGAGGAACAAGAAGAAGAGGAATAATAAGAACAACAGGAAGAGGAACAAGAAGAAGAGGAACAAGAAGAACAACAGGAATAGGAACAAGAAGAACAAGAAGAAGAGGAACAAGAAGAACAAGAAGAAGTGGAAAAAGAAGAAGAGGAACAAGAAGAACAAGAAGAAGAGGGGCAAGAAGAAGAGGAACAAGAAGAAGAGGAACAAGAAAAACAAGAAGAACAAGAAGAAGAGGGACAAGAAGAAAAGAAACAAGAAGAACAAGAAGAAGAGGAACAAGAAGAAGAGGAACAAGAAGAAGAAGAACAAGAAGAAGAGGAACAAGAAGAAGAGGAAAAAGAAGAACAAGAAGAAGAGGAACAAGAAGAAGAGGAACAAGAAGAAGAGGATCAAGAATAACAAGAAGAAGAGGAACAAGAAGAAGGGGAACAAGAAGAACAAGAAGAAGAGGAACAATAAGAAGAGGAACAAGAAGAAGAAGAACAAGAAGAAGAGGAACAAGAAAAAGAGGAACAAGAAGAACAAGAAGAAGAGGAACAATAAGAAGAGGAACAATAAGAATAACAGGAAGAGGAACAAGAAGAAGAGGAACTAGAAGAATAACAGGAAGAGGAACAAGAAGAAGAGGAACTAGAAGAAGAGAAGCAAGAAGAAGAGGAACAAGAAGAAGAGGAACAAGAAGAAGAGGAGCAAGAAGAAGAGGAACAAGAAGAAGAGCAACAAGAAGAACAAGAAGACAAGGAACAAGAAAAAGAGGAACAAGAAAAAGAGGAACAAGAAGAAGAGGAACAAAAAGAAGAGGAACAAGAGGAAGAGGGACAAGAAGAAGAGGAACAAGAACAAGAAGAACAAGAAAAAGAGGAACAAGAAGAAGAGGAACAAGAACAAGAGGAAAAAGAAGAAGAGGAGCAAGAAGAAGAGGAACAAGAAGAAGAGGAACAAGAAGAAGAGGAACAAGAACAACAAGAAGAGGAACAAGAAGATGAAGAACAAGAAGAAGAGGAACAAGAAGAATTGGAACAAGAAGAAGAGGAACAATAAGAAGAGGAACAAGAAGAAGAGGAATAATAAGAACAACAGGAAGAGGAACAAGAAGAAGAGGAACAAGAAGAACAACAGGAAGAGGAATAAGAAGAACAAGAAGAAGAGGAACAAGAACAAGAGGAACAAGAAGAAGAGGAATAAGAAGAAGAGGAACAAGAACAAGAGGAACAAGAAGAAGAGGAACAAGAACAAGAAAAACAAGAAGAAGAGGAACAAGAACAACAAGAAGAGGAACAAGAAGAAGAGGGGCAAGAAGAAGAGGAACAAGAAGAACAGGAACAAGAACAAGAGGAACAAGAAGAAGAGGAACAAGAACAAGAGGAACAAGAAGAAGAGGAACAAGAACAACAAGAAGAGGAACAAGAAGATGAAGAACAAGAAGAAGAGGAACAAGAAGAATTTGAACAAGAAGAAGAGGAACAATAAGAAGAGGAACAAGAAGAAGAGGAATAATAAGAACAACAGGAAGAGGAACAAGAAGAAGAGGAACAAGAAGAACAACAGGAAGAGGAATAAGAAGAACAAGAAGAAGAGGAACAAGAACAAGAGGAACAAGAAGAAGAGGAATAAGAAGAAGAGGAACAAGAACAAGAGGAACAAGAAGAAGAGGAACAAGAACAAGAGGAACAAGAAGAAGAGGAACAAGAACAACAAGAAGAGGAACAAGAAGAAGAGGGACAAGAAGAACAAGAAGAAGAGGGACAAGAAGAACAAGAAGAAGAGGAATAAGAAGAAGAGGAACAAGAAGAATAAGAAGAAGAGGAACAAGAAGAAGAGGAACAAGAAGAAGAGGAACAAGAACAAGAGGAAAAAGAAGAACAAGAAGAAGAGGAACAAGAAGAAGAGGAACAAGAAGAAGAGGAACAAGAAGAAGAGGAGCAAGAAGAAGAGGAACAAGAAGAAGAGGAACAAGAAGAAGAGGAGCAAGAAGAAGAGGAACAAGAAGAAGAGCAACAAAAAGAACAAGAAGAAGAGGAACAAGAAGAAGAGGAACAAGAAAAAGAGGAACAAGAAGAAGAGGAACAAAAAGAAGAGGAACAAGAGGAAGAGGGACAAGAAGAAGAGGAACAAGAACAAGAAGAACAAGAAAAAGAGGAACAAGAAGAAGAATAACAAGAACATGAGGAACAAGAAGAAGAGGAATAAGAAGAAGAGGAACAAGAACAAGAGGAACAAGAAGAAGAGGAACAAGAACAAGAGGAACAATAAAAAGAGGAACAAGAACAACAAGAAGAGGAACAAGAAGAAGAAGAACAAGAAGAAGAGGAACAAGAAGAATAGGAACAAGAAGAAGAGGAACAATAAGAAGAGGAACAAGAAGAAGAGGAATAATAAGAACAACAGGAAGAGGAAGAAGAAGAAGAGGAACAAGAAGAACAACAGGAAGAGGAACAAGAAGAACAAGAAGAAGAGGAACAAGAAGAACAAGAAGAAGAGGGGCAAGAAGAAGAGGAACAAGAAGAACAAGAAGAAGAGGGGCAAGAAGAAGAGGAATAAGAAGAAGAGGAACAAGAACAAGAGGAACAAGAAGAAGAGGAACAAGAACAAGAGGAACAAGAAGAAGAGGAACAAGAACAACAAGAAGAGGAACAAGAAGAAGAAGAACAAGAAGAAGAGAAACAAGAAGAATAGGAACAAGAAGAAGAGGAACAATAAGAAGAGGAACAAGAAGAAGAGGAATAATAAGTACAACAGGAAGAGGAACAAGAAGAAGAGGAACAAGAAGAACAACAGGAAGAGGAACAAGAAAAACAAGAAGAAGAGGAACAAGAAGAACAAGAAGAAGTGGAAAAAGAAGAAGAGGAACAAGAAGAACAAGAAGAAGAGGGGCAAGAAGAAGAGGAACAAGAAGAAGAGGAACAAGAAAAAAAAGAAGAACAAGAAGAAGAGGGACAAGAAGAAAAGAAACAAGAAGAACAAGAAGAAGAGGAACAAGAAGAAGAGGAACAAGAAGAAGAAGAACAAGAAGAAGAGGAACAAGAAGAAGAGGAAAAAGAAGAACAAGAAGAAGAGGAACAAGAAGAAGAGGAACAAGAAGAAAAGGATCAAAAATAACAAGAAGAAGAGGAACAAGAAGAAGAGGAACAAGAAGAACAAGAAGAAGAGGAACAATAAGAAGAGGAACAAGAAGAAGAAGCACAAGAAGAAGAGGAACAAGAAGAAGAGGAACAAGAAGAACAAGACGAAGAGGAACAAGAAGAAGAGGAATAATAAGAACAACAGGAAGAGGAACAAGAAGAAGAGGAACAAGAAGAACAACAGGAATAGGAACAAGAAGAACAAGAAGAAGAGGAACAAGAAGAACAAGAAGAAGTGGAAAAAGAAGAAGAGGAACAAGAAGAACAAGAAGAAGAGGGGCAAGAAGAAGAGGAACAAGAAGAAGAGGAACAAGAAAAACAAGAAGAACAAGAAGAAGAGGGACAAGAAGAAAAGAAACAAGAAGAACAAGAAGAAGAGGAACAAGAAGAAGAGGAACAAGAAGAAGAAGAACAAGAAGAAGAGGAACAAGAAGAAGAGGAAAAAGAAGAACAAGAAGAAGAGGAACAAGAAGAAGAGGAACAAGAAGAAGAGGATCAAGAATAACAAGAAGAAGAGGAACAAGAAGAAGGGGAACAAGAAGAACAAGAAGAAGAGGAACAATAAGAAGAGGAACAAGAAGAAGAAGAACAAGAAGAAGAGGAACAAGAAAAAGAGGAACAAGAAGAACAAGAAGAAGAGGAACAATAAGAAGAGGAACAATAAGAATAACAGGAAGAGGAACAAGAAGAAGAGGAACTAGAAGAATAACAGGAAGAGGAACAAGAAGAAGAGGAACTAGAAGAAGAGAAGCAAGAAGAAGAGGAACAAGAAGAAGAGGAACAAGAAGAAGAGGAGCAAGAAGAAGAGGAACAAGAAGAAGAGCAACAAGAAGAACAAGAAGACAAGGAACAAGAAAAAGAGGAACAAGAAAAAGAGGAACAAGAAGAAGAGGAACAAAAAGAAGAGGAACAAGAGGAAGAGGGACAAGAAGAAGAGGAACAAGAACAAGAAGAACAAGAAAAAGAGGAACAAGAAGAAGAGGAACAAGAACAAGAGGAAAAAGAAGAAGAGGAGCAAGAAGAAGAGGAACAAGAAGAAGAGGAACAAGAAGAAGAGGAACAAGAACAACAAGAAGAGGAACAAGAAGATGAAGAACAAGAAGAAGAGGAACAAGAAGAATTTGAACAAGAAGAAGAGGAACAATAAGAAGAGGAACAAGAAGAAGAGGAATAATAAGAACAACAGGAAGAGGAACAAGAAGAAGAGGAACAAGAAGAACAACAGGAAGAGGAATAAGAAGAACAAGAAGAAGAGGAACAAGAACAAGAGGAACAAGAAGAAGAGGAATAAGAAGAAGAGGAACAAGAACAAGAGGAACAAGAAGAAGAGGAACAAGAACAAGAAAAACAAGAAGAAGAGGAACAAGAACAACAAGAAGAGGAACAAGAAGAAGAGGGACAAGAAGAACAAGAAGAAGAGGGACAAGAAGAACAAGAAGAAGAGGAATAAGAAGAAGAGGAACAAGAAGAATAAGAAGAAGAGGAACAAGAAGAAGAGGAACAAGAAGAAGAGGAACAAGAACAAGAGGAAAAAGAAGAACAAGAAGAAGAGGAACAAGAAGAAGAGGAACAAGAAGAAGAGGAACAAGAAGAAGAGGAGCAAGAAGAAGAGGAACAAGAAGAAGAGGAACAAGAAGAAGAGGAGCAAGAAGAAGAGGAACAAGAAGAAGAGCAACAAAAAGAACAAGAAGAAGAGGAACAAGAAGAAGAGGAACAAGAAAAAGAGGAACAAGAAGAAGAGGAACAAAAAGAAGAGGAACAAGAGGAAGAGGGACAAGAAGAAGAGGAACAAGAACAAGAAGAACAAGAAAAAGAGGAACAAGAAGAAGAGGAACAAGAACATGAGGAACAAGAAGAAGAGGAATAAGAAGAAGAGGAACAAGAACAAGAGGAACAAGAAGAAGAGGAACAAGAACAAGAGGAACAAGAAAAAGAGGAACAAGAACAACAAGAAGAGGAACAAGAAGAAGAAGAACAAGAAGAAGAGGAACAAGAAGAATAGGAACAAGAAGAAGAGGAACAATAAGAAGAGGAACAAGAAGAAGAGGAATAATAAGAACAACAGGAAGAGGAACAAGAAGAAGAGGAACAAGAAGAACAACAGGAAGAGGAACAAGAAGAACAAGAAGAAGAGGAACAAGAAGAACAAGAAGAAGAGGGGCAAGCAGAAGAGGAACAAGAAGAACAAGAAGAAGAGGGGCAAGAAGAAGAGGAATAAGAAGAAGAAGAACAAGAACAAGAGGAACAAGAAGAAGAGGAACAAGAACAAGAGGAACAAGAAGAAGAGGAACAAGAACAACAAGAAGAGGAACAAGAAGAAGAAGAACAAGAAGAAGAGAAACAAGAAGAATAGGAACAAGAAGAAGAGGAACAATAAGAAGAGGAACAAGAAGAAGAGGAATAATAAGTACAACAGGAAGAGGAACAAGAAGAAGAGGAACAAAAAGAACAACAGGAAGAGGAACAAGAAGAACAAGAAGAAGAGGAACAAGAAGAACAAGAAGAAGTGGAAAAAGAAGAAGAGGAACAAGAAGAACAAGAAGAAGAGGGGCAAGAAGAAGAGGAACAAGAAGAAGGGGAACAAGAAAAAAAAGAAGAACAAGAAGAAGAGGGACAAGAAGAAAAGAAATAAGAAGAACAAGAAGAAGAGGAACAAGAAGAAGAGGAACAAGAAGAAGAAGAACAAGAAGAAGAGGAACAAGAAGAAGAGGAAAAAGAAGAACAAGAAGAAGAGGAACAAGAAGAAGAGGAACAAGAAGAAGAGGATCAAAAATAACAAGAAGAAGAGGAACAAGAAGAAGAGGAACAAGAAGAACAAGAAGAAGAGGAACAAAAAGAAGAAGAACAAGAAGAAGAGGAACAAGAAGAATAGGAACAAGAAGAAGAGGAACAATAAGAAGAGGAACAAGAAGAAGAGGAATAATAAGAACAACAGGAAGAGGAACAAGAAGAAGAGGAACAAGAAGAACAACAGGAAGAGGAACAAGAAGAACAAGAAGAAGAGGAACAAGAAGAACAAGAAGAAGTCGAAAAAGAAGAAGAGGAACAAGAAGAACAAGAAGAAGAGGGGCAAGAAGAAGAGGAACAAGAAGAACAGGAACAAGAACAAGAGGAACAAGAAAAGAGGAACAAGAACAAGAGGAACAAGAAGAAGAGGAACAAGAACAACAAGAAGAGGAACAAGAAGATGAAGAACAAGAAGAAGAGGAACAAGAAGAATTTGAACAAGAAGAAGAGGAACAATAAGAAGAGGAACAAGAAGAAGAGGAATAATAAGAACAACAGGAAGAGGAACAAGAAGAAGAGGAACAAGAAGAACAACAGGAAGAGGAATAAGAAGAACAAGAAGAAGAGGAACAAGAACAAGAGGAACAAGAAGAAGAGGAATAAGAAGAAGAGGAACAAGAACAAGAGGAACAAGAAGAAGAGGAACAAGAACAAGAGGAACAAGAAGAAGAGGAACAAGAACAACAAGAAGAGGAACAAGAAGAAGAGGGACAAGAAGAACAAGAAGAAGAGGGACAAGAAGAACAAGAAGAAGAGGAATAAGAAGAAGAGGAACAAGAAGAATAAGAAGAAGAGGAACAAGAAGAAGAGGAACAAGAAGAAGAGGAACAAAAACAAGAGGAAAAAGAAGAACAAGAAGAAGAGGAACAAGAAGAAGAGGAACAAGAAGAAGAGGAACAAGAAGAAGAGGAGCAAGAAGAAGAGGAACAAGAAGAAGAGCAACAAAAAGAACAAGAAGAAGAGGAACAAGAAGAAGAGGAACAAGAAAAAGAGGAACAAGAAGAAGAGGAACAAAAAGAAGAGGAACAAGAGGAAGAGGGACAAGAAGAAGAGGAACAAGAACAAAAAGAACAAGAAAAAGAGGAACAAGAAGAAGAGGAACAAGAACATGAGGAACAAGAAGAAGAGGAATAAGAAGAAGAGGAACAAGAACAAGAGGAACAAGAAGAAGAGGAACAAGAACAAGAGGAACAAGAAAAAGAGGAACAAGAACAACAAGAAGAGGAACAAGAAGAAGAAGAACAAGAAGAAGAGGAACAAGAAGAATAGGAACAAGAAGAAGAGGAACAATAAGAAGAGGAACAAGAAGAAGAGGAATAATAAGAACAACAGGAAAAGGAACAAGAAGAAGAGGAACAAGAAGAACAATGGGAAGAGGAACAAGAAGAACAAGAAGAAGAGGAACAAGAAGAACAATGGGAAGAGGAACAAGAAGAACAAGAAGAAGAGGAACAAGAAGAACAAGAAGAAGAGGGGCAAGAAGAAGAGGAACAAGAAGAACAAGAAGAAGAGGGGCAAGAAGAAGAGGAATAAGAAGAAGAGGAACAAGAACAAGAGGAACAAGAAGAAGAGGAACAAGAACAAGAGGAACAAGAAGAAGAGGAACAAGAACAACAAGAAGAGGAACAACAACAAGAAGAACAAGAAGAAGAGAAACAAGAAGAATAGGAACAAGAAGAAGAGGAACAATAAGAAGAAGAACAAGAAGAAGAGGAATAATAAGTACAACAGGAAGAGGAACAAGAAGAAGAGGAACAAGAAGAACAACAGGAAGAGGAACAAGAAGAACAAGAAGAAGAGGAACAAGAAGAACAAGAAGAAGTGGAAAAAGAAGAAGAGGAACAAGAAGAACAAGAAGAAGAGGGGCAAGAAGAAGAGGAACAAGAAGAAGAGGAACAAGAAAAAAAAGAAGAACAAGAAGAAGAGGGACAAGAAGAAAAGAAACAAGAAGAACAAGAAGAAGAGGAACAAGAAGAAGAGGAACAAGAAGAAGAAGAACAAGAAGAAGAGGAACAAGAAGAAGAGGAAAAAGAAGAACAAGAAGAAGAGGAACAAGAAGAAGAGGAACAAGAAGAAGAGGATCAAAAATAACAAGAAGAAGAGGAACAAGAAGAAGAGGAACAAGAAGAACAAGAAGAAGAGGAACAATAAGAAGAGGAACAAGAAGAAGAAGCACAAGAAGAAGAGGAACAAGAAGAAGAGGAACAAGAAGAACAAGACGAAGAGGAACAAGAAGAAGAGGAATAATAAGAACAACAGGAAGAGGAACAAGAAGAAGAGGAACAAGAAGAACAACAGGAAGAGGAACAAGAAGAACAAGAAGAAGAGGAACAAGAAGAACAAGAAGAAGTGGAAAAAGAAGAAGAGGAACAAGAAGAACAAGAAGAAGAGGGGCAAGAAGAAGAGGAACAAGAAGAAGAGGAACAAGAAAAACAAGAAGAACAAGAAGAAGAGGGACAAGAAGAAAAGAAACAAGAAAAACAAGAAGAAGAGGAACAAGAAGAAGAAGAACAAGAAGAAGAGGAACAAGAAGAAGAGGAAAAAGAAGAACAAGAAGAAGAGGAACAAGAAGAAGAGGAACAAGAAGAAGAGGATCAAGAATAACAAGAAGAAGAGGAACAAGAAGAAGGGGAACAAGAAGAACAAGAAGAAGAGGAACAATAAGAAGAGGAACAAGAAGAAGAAGAACAAGAAGAAGAGGAACAAGAAAAAGAGGAACAAGAAGAACAAGAAGAAGAGGAACAATAAGAAGAGGAACAATAAGAATAACAGGAAGAGGAACAAGAAGAAGAGGAACTAGAAGAATAACAGGAAGAGGAACAAGAAGAAGAGGAACTAGAAGAAGAGAAGCAAGAAGAAGAGGAACAAGAAGAAGAGGAACAAGAAGAAGAGGAGCAAGAAGAAGAGGAACAAGAAGAAGAGCAACAAGAAGAACAAGAAGACAAGGAACAAGAAGAAGAGGAACAAGAAAAAGAGGAACAAGAAGAAGAGGAACAAAAAGAAGAGGAACAAGAGGAAGAGGGACAAGAAGAAGAGGAACAAGAACAAGAAGAACAAGAAAAAGAGGAACAAGAAGAAGAGGAACAAGAACAAGAGGAACAACAAAAAGAGGAATAAGAAGAAGAGGAACAAGAACAAGAGGAACAAGAAGAAGAGGAACAAGAACAAGAGGAACAAGAAGAAGAGGAACAAGAACAACAAGAAGAGGAACAAGAAGAAGAAGAACAAGAAGAAGAGGAACAAGAAGAATAGGATCAAGAAGAAGAGGAACAATAAGAAGAGGAACAAGAAGAAGAGGAATAATAAGAACAACAGGAAGAGGAACAAGAAGAAGAGGAACAAGAAGAACAACAGCAAGAGGAACAAGAAGAACAAGAAGAAGAGGAACAAGAAGAACAAGAGGAAGAGGAACAAGAAGAACAAGAAGAAGAGGGGCAAGAAGAAGAGGAACAAGAAGAACAGGAACAAGAACAAGAGGAACAAGAAGAAGAGGAACAAGAACAAAAGGAACAAGAAGAAGAGGAACAAGAACAACAAGAAGAGGAACAAGAAGAAGAAGAACAAGAAGAAGAGGAACAAGAAGAATAGGAACAAGAAGAAGAGGAACAATAAGAAGAGGAACAAGAAGAACAAGAAGAAGAGGAACAAGAAGAACAAGAAGAAGTGGAAAAAGAAGAAGAGGAACAAGAGTAAGAGGAATAAGAAGAAGAGGAACAAGAACAAGAGGAACAAGAAGAAGAGGAATAAGAAGAAGAGGAACAAGAACAAGAGGACTTAGAAGAAGAGGAACAAGAACAAGAGGAACAAGAAGAAGATGAACAAGAACAATAAGAAGAGGAACAAGAAGAAGAGGGACAAGAAGAACAAGAATAAGAAGAAGAGGAACAAGAAGAATAAGAAGAAGAGGAACAAGAAGAAGAGGAACAAGAAGAAGAGGAACAAGAACAAGAGGAAAAAGAAGAACAAGAAGAAGAGGAACAAGAAGACGAGGAACAAGAAGAAGAGGAAAAAGAAGAAGAGGAGCAAGAAGAAGAGGAACAAGAAGAAGAGGAACAAGAAGAAGAGGAGCAAGAAGAAGAGGAACAAGAAGAAGAGCAACAAGAAGAACAAGAAGAAGAGGAACAAGAAGAAGAGGAACAAGAAAAAGAGGAACAAGAAGAAGAGGAACAAAAAGAAGACGAACAAGAGGAAGAGGGACAAGAAGAAGAGGAACAAGAACAAGAAGAACAAGAAAAAGAGGAACAAGAAGAAGAGGAACAAGAACAAGAGGAACAAGAAGAAGAGGAATAAGAAGAAGAGGAACAAGAACAAGAGGAACAAGAAGAAGAGGAACAAGAACAAGAGGAACAAGAAGAAGAGGAACAAGAACAACAAGAAGAGGAACAAGAAGAAGAAGAACAAGAAGAAGAGGAACAAGAAGAATAGGAACAAGAAGAAGAGGAACAATAAGAAGAGGAACAAAAAGAAGAGGAATAATAAGAACAACAGGAAGAGGAACAAGAAGAAGAGGAACAAGAAGAACAACAGGAAGAGGAACAAGAAGAAGAGGAACAAGAAGAACAAAAAGAAGAGGGGTAAGAAGAAAAGGAACAAGAAGAACAAGAAGAAGAGGGGCAAGAAGAAGAGGAACAAGAAGAAGAGGAACAAGAAAAACAAGAAGAACAAGAAGAAGAGGGACAAGAAGAAAAGAAACAAGAAGAACAGGAAGAAGAGGAACAAGAAGAAGAGGAACAAGAAGAAGAAGAACAAGAAGAACAAGAAGAAGAGGAACAAGAAGAAGAGGAACAAGAAGAAGAGGAAAAAGAAGAACAAGAAGAAGAGGAACAAGAAGAAGAGGAACAAGAAGAAGAGGATCAAGAAGAACAAGAAGAAGAGGAACAAGAAGAAGAGGAACAAGAAGAACAAGAAGAAGAGGAACAATAAGAAGAGGAACAACAAGAAGAAGAACAAGAAGAAGAGGAACAAGAAGAAGAGGAACAAGAAGAACAAGAAGAAGAGGAACAATAAGAAGAGGAACTATAAGAAGAGGAATAATAAGAACAACAGGAAGAGGAACAAGAAGAAGAGGAACAAGAAGAATAACAGGAAGAGGAACAAGAAGAACAAGAAGAAGAGGAACAAGAAGAACAATAAGAAGTGGAAAAAGAAGAAGAGGAATAAGAAGAACAAGAAGAAGAGGGGCAAGAAGAAGAGGAACAAGATGAAGAGGAACAAGAAAAACAAGAAGAACAAGAAGAAGAGGGACAAGAAGAAAAGAAACAAGAAGAACAAGAAGAACAAGAGGAAGAGGAACAAGAAGAAGAGGAACAAGAAGAAGAAGAACAAGAAGAACAAGAAGAACATGAAGAAGAGGAACAAGAAGAAGAGGAACAAGAAGAAGAGGAACAAGAAGAAGAGGATCAAAAATAACAAGAAGAAGAGGAACAAGAAGAAGAGGAACAAGAAGAACAAGAAGAAGAGGAACAAAAAGAAGAAGAACAAGAAGAAGAGGAACAAGAAGAATAGGAACAAGAAGAAGAGGAACAATAAGAAGAGGAACAAGAAGAAGAGGAATAATAAGAACAACAGGAAGAGGAACAAGAAGAAGAGGAACAAGAAGAACAACAGGAAGAGGAACAAGAAGAACAAGAAGAAGAGGAACAAGAAGAACAAGAAGAAGTCGAAAAAGAAGAAGAGGAACAAGAAGAACAAGAAGAAGAGGGGCAAGAAGAAGAGGAACAAGAAGAACAGGAACAAGAACAAGAGGAACAAGAAGAAGAGGAACAAGAACAAGAGGAACAAGAAGAAGAGGAACAAGAACAACAAGAAGAGGAACAAGAAGATGAAGAACAAGAAGAAGAGGAACAAGAAGAATTTGAACAAGAAGAAGAGGAACAATAAGAAGAGGAACAAGAAGAAGAGGAATAATAAGAACAACAGGAAGAGGAACAAGAAGAAGAGGAACAAGAAGAACAACAGGAAGAGGAATAAGAAGAACAAGAAGAAGAGGAACAAGAACAAGAGGAACAAGAAGAAGAGGAATAAGAAGAAGAGGAACAAGAACAAGAGGAACAAGAAGAAGAGGAACAAGAACAAGAGGAACAAGAAGAAGAGGAACAAGAACAACAAGAAGAGGAACAAGAAGAAGAGGGACAAGAAGAACAAGAAGAAGAGGGACAAGAAGAACAAGAAGAAGAGGAATAAGAAGAAGAGGAACAAGAAGAATAAGAAGAAGAGGAACAAGAAGAAGAGGAACAAGAAGAAGAGGAACAAAAACAAGAGGAAAAAGAAGAACAAGAAGAAGAGGAACAAGAAGAAGAGGAACAAGAAGAAGAGGAACAAGAAGAAGAGGAGCAAGAAGAAGAGGAACAAGAAGAAGAGCAACAAAAAGAACAAGAAGAAGAGGAACAAGAAGAAGAGGAACAAGAAAAAGAGGAACAAGAAGAAGAGGAACAAAAAGAAGAGGAACAAGAGGAAGAGGGACAAGAAGAAGAGGAACAAGAACAAAAAGAACAAGAAAAAGAGGAACAAGAAGAAGAGGAACAAGAACATGAGGAACAAGAAGAAGAGGAATAAGAAGAAGAGGAACAAGAACAAGAGGAACAAGAAGAAGAGGAACAAGAACAAGAGGAACAAGAAAAAGAGGAACAAGAACAACAAGAAGAGGAACAAGAAGAAGAAGAACAAGAAGAAGAGGAACAAGAAGAATAGGAACAAGAAGAAGAGGAACAATAAGAAGAGGAACAAGAAGAAGAGGAATAATAAGAACAACAGGAAAAGGAACAAGAAGAAGAGGAACAAGAAGAACAATGGGAAGAGGAACAAGAAGAACAAGAAGAAGAGGAACAAGAAGAACAATGGGAAGAGGAACAAGAAGAACAAGAAGAAGAGGAACAAGAAGAACAAGAAGAAGAGGGGCAAGAAGAAGAGGAACAAGAAGAACAAGAAGAAGAGGGGCAAGAAGAAGAGGAATAAGAAGAAGAGGAACAAGAACAAGAGGAACAAGAAGAAGAGGAACAAGAACAAGAGGAACAAGAAGAAGAGGAACAAGAACAACAAGAAGAGGAACAACAAGAAGAAGAACAAGAAGAAGAGAAACAAGAAGAATAGGAACAAGAAGAAGAGGAACAATAAGAAGAAGAACAAGAAGAAGAGGAATAATAAGTACAACAGGAAGAGGAACAAGAAGAAGAGGAACAAGAAGAACAACAGGAAGAGGAACAAGAAGAACAAGAAGAAGAGGAACAAGAAGAACAAGAAGAAGTGGAAAAAGAAGAAGAGGAACAAGAAGAACAAGAAGAAGAGGGGCAAGAAGAAGAGGAACAAGAAGAAGAGGAACAAGAAAAAAAAGAAGAACAAGAAGAAGAGGGACAAGAAGAAAAGAAACAAGAAGAACAAGAAGAAGAGGAACAAGAAGAAGAGGAACAAGAAGAAGAAGAACAAGAAGAAGAGGAACAAGAAGAAGAGGAAAAAGAAGAACAAGAAGAAGAGGAACAAGAAGAAGAGGAACAAGAAGAAGAGGATCAAAAATAACAAGAAGAAGAGGAACAAGAAGAAGAGGAACAAGAAGAACAAGAAGAAGAGGAACAATAAGAAGAGGAACAAGAAGAAGAAGCACAAGAAGAAGAGGAACAAGAAGAAGAGGAACAAGAAGAACAAGACGAAGAGGAACAAGAAGAAGAGGAATAATAAGAACAACAGGAAGAGGAACAAGAAGAAGAGGAACAAGAAGAACAACAGGAAGAGGAACAAGAAGAACAAGAAGAAGAGGAACAAGAAGAACAAGAAGAAGTGGAAAAAGAAGAAGAGGAACAAGAAGAACAAGAAGAAGAGGGGCAAGAAGAAGAGGAACAAGAAGAAGAGGAACAAGAAAAACAAGAAGAACAAGAAGAAGAGGGACAAGAAGAAAAGAAACAAGAAAAACAAGAAGAAGAGGAACAAGAAGAAGAAGAACAAGAAGAAGAGGAACAAGAAGAAGAGGAAAAAGAAGAACAAGAAGAAGAGGAACAAGAAGAAGAGGAACAAGAAGAAGAGGATCAAGAATAACAAGAAGAAGAGGAACAAGAAGAAGGGGAACAAGAAGAACAAGAAGAAGAGGAACAATAAGAAGAGGAACAAGAAGAAGAAGAACAAGAAGAAGAGGAACAAGAAAAAGAGGAACAAGAAGAACAAGAAGAAGAGGAACAATAAGAAGAGGAACAATAAGAATAACAGGAAGAGGAACAAGAAGAAGAGGAACTAGAAGAATAACAGGAAGAGGAACAAGAAGAAGAGGAACTAGAAGAAGAGAAGCAAGAAGAAGAGGAACAAGAAGAAGAGGAACAAGAAGAAGAGGAGCAAGAAGAAGAGGAACAAGAAGAAGAGCAACAAGAAGAACAAGAAGACAAGGAACAAGAAGAAGAGGAACAAGAAAAAGAGGAACAAGAAGAAGAGGAACAAAAAGAAGAGGAACAAGAGGAAGAGGGACAAGAAGAAGAGGAACAAGAACAAGAAGAACAAGAAAAAGAGGAACAAGAAGAAGAGGAACAAGAACAAGAGGAACAACAAAAAGAGGAATAAGAAGAAGAGGAACAAGAACAAGAGGAACAAGAAGAAGAGGAACAAGAACAAGAGGAACAAGAAGAAGAGGAACAAGAACAACAAGAAGAGGAACAAGAAGAAGAAGAACAAGAAGAAGAGGAACAAGAAGAATAGGATCAAGAAGAAGAGGAACAATAAGAAGAGGAACAAGAAGAAGAGGAATAATAAGAACAACAGGAAGAGGAACAAGAAGAAGAGGAACAAGAAGAACAACAGCAAGAGGAACAAGAAGAACAAGAAGAAGAGGAACAAGAAGAACAAGAGGAAGAGGAACAAGAAGAACAAGAAGAAGAGGGGCAAGAAGAAGAGGAACAAGAAGAACAGGAACAAGAACAAGAGGAACAAGAAGAAGAGGAACAAGAACAAAAGGAACAAGAAGAAGAGGAACAAGAACAACAAGAAGAGGAACAAGAAGAAGAAGAACAAGAAGAAGAGGAACAAGAAGAATAGGAACAAGAAGAAGAGGAACAATAAGAAGAGGAACAAGAAGAACAAGAAGAAGAGGAACAAGAAGAACAAGAAGAAGTGGAAAAAGAAGAAGAGGAACAAGAATAAGAGGAATAAGAAGAAGAGGAACAAGAACAAGAGGAACAAGAAGAAGAGGAATAAGAAGAAGAGGAACAAGAACAAGAGGAACTAGAAGAAGAGGAACAAGAACAAGAGGAACAAGAAGAAGAGGAACAAGAACAATAAGAAGAGGAACAAGAAGAAGAGGGACAAGAAGAACAAGAATAAGAAGAAGAGGAACAAGAAGAATAAGAAGAAGAGGAACAAGAAGAAGAGGAACAAGAAGAAGAGGAACAAGAACAAGAGGAAAAAGAAGAACAAGAAGAAGAGGAACAAGAAGACGAGGAACAAGAAGAAGAGGAAAAAGAAGAAGAGGAGCAAGAAGAAGAGGAACAAGAAGAAGAGGAACAAGAAGAAGAGGAGCAAGAAGAAGAGGAACAAGAAGAAGAGCAACAAGAAGAACAAGAAGAAGAGGAACAAGAAGAAGAGGAACAAGAAAAAGAGGAACAAGAAGAAGAGGAACAAAAAGAAGACGAACAAGAGGAAGAGGGACAAGAAGAAGAGGAACAATAACAAGAAGAACAAGAAAAAGAGGAACAAGAAGAAGAGGAACAAGAACAAGAGGAACAAGAAGAAGAGGAATAAGAAGAAGAGGAACAAGAACAAGAGGAACAAGAAGAAGAGGAACAAGAACAAGAGGAACAAGAAGAAGAGGAACAAGAACAACAAGAAGAGGAACAAGAAGAAGAAGAACAAGAAGAACAGGAACAAGAAGAATAGGAACAAGAAGAAGAGGAACAATAAGAAGAGGAACAAAAAGAAGAGGAATAATAAGAACAACAGGAAGAGGAACAAGAAGAAGAGAAACAAGAAGAACAACAGGAAGAGGAACAAGAAGAAGAGGAACAAGAAGAACAAAAAGAAGAGGGGTAAGAAGAAAAGGAACAAGAAGAACAAGAAGAAGAGGGGCAAGAAGAAGAGGAACAAGAAGAAGAGGAACAAGAAAAACAAGAAGAACAAGAAGAAGAGGGACAAGAAGAAAAGAAACAAGAAGAACAGGAAGAAGAGGAACAAGAAGAAGAGGAACAAGAAGAAGAAGAACAAGAAGAACAAGAAGAAGAGGAACAAGAAGAAGAGGAACAAGAAGAAGAGGAAAAAGAAGAACAAGAAGAAGAGGAACAAGAAGAAGAGGAACAAGAAGAAGAGGATCAAGAAGAACAAGAAGAAGAGGAACAAGAAGAAGAGGAACAAGAAGAACAAGAAGAAGAGGAACAATAAGAAGAGGAACAACAAGAAGAAGAACAAGAAGAAGAGGAACAAGAAGAAGAGGAACAAGAAGAACAAGAAGAAGAGGAACAATAAGAAGAGGAACTATAAGAAGAGGAATAATAAGAACAACAGGAAGAGGAACAAGAAGAAGAGGAACAAGAAGAATAACAGGAAGAGGAACAAGAAGAACAAGAAGAAGAGGAACAAGAAGAACAATAAGAAGTGGAAAAAGAAGAAGAGGAATAAGAAGAACAAGAAGAAGAGGGGCAAGAAGAAGAGGAACAAGATGAAGAGGAACAAGAAAAACAAGAAGAACAAGAAAAAGAGGGACAAGAAGAAAAGAAACAAGAAGAACAAGAAGAACAAGAGGAAGAGGAACAAGAAGAAGAGGAACAAGAAGAAGAAGAACAAGAAGAACAAGAAGAACATGAAGAAGAGGAACAAGAAGAAGAGGAACAAGAAGAAGAGGAACAAGAAGAAGAGGATCAAAAATAACAAGAAGAAGAGGAATAAGAAGAAGAGGAACAAGAAGAACAAGAAGAAGAGGAACAAAAAGAAGAAGAACAAGAAGAAGAGGAACAAGAAGAATAGGAACAAGAAGAAGAGGAACAATAAGAAGAGGAATAAGAAAAAGAGGAATAATAAGAACAACAGGAAGAGGAACAAGAAGAAGAGGAACAAGAAGAACAACAGGAAGAGGAACAAGAAGAACAAGAAGAAGAGGAACAAGAAGAACAAGAAGAAGTGGAAAAAGAAGAAGAGGAACAAGAAGAACAAGAAGAAGAGGGGCAAGAAGAAGAGGAACAAGAAGAACAGGAACAAGAACAAGAGGAACAAGAAGAAGAGGAACAAGAACAAGAGGAACAAGAAGAAGAGGAACAAGAACAACAAGAAGAGGAACAAGAAGATGAAGAACAAGAAGAAGAGGAACAAGAAGAATTTGAACAAGAAGAAGAGGAACAATAAGAAGAGGAACAAAAAGAAGAGGAATAATAAGAACAACAGGAAGAGGAACAAGAAGAAGAGGAACAAGAAGAACAACAGGAAGAGGAATAAGAAGAACAAGAAGAAGAGGAACAAGAACAAGAGGAACAAGAAGAAGAGGAATAAGAAGAAGAGGAACAAGAACAAGAGGAACAAGAAGAAGAGGAACAAGAACAAGAGGAACAAGAAGAAGAGGAACAAGAACAACAAGAAGAGGAACAAGAAGAAGAGGGACAAGAAGAACAAGAAGAAGAGGGACAAGAAGAACAAGAAGAAGAGGAATAAGAAGAAGAGGAACAAGAAGAATAAGAAGAAGAGGAACAAGAAGAAGAGGAACAAGAAGAAGAGGAACAAGAACAAGAGGAAAAAGAAGAACAAGAAGAAGAGGAACAAGAAGAAGAGGAACAAGAAGAAGAGGAACAAGAAGAAGAGGAGCAAGAAGAAGAGGAACAAGAAGAAGAGCAACAAAAAGAACAAGAAGAAGAGGAACAAGAAGAAGAGGAACAAGAAAAAGAGGAACAAGAAGAAGAGGAACAAAAAGAAGAGGAACAAGAGGAAGAGGGACAAGAAGAAGAGGAACAAGAACAAAAAGAACAAGAAAAAGAGGAACAAGAAGAAGAGGAACAAGAACATGAGGAACAAGAAGAAGAGGAATAAGAAGAAGAGGAACAAGAACAAGAGGAACAAGAAGAAGAGGAACAAGAACAAGAGGAACAAGAAAAAGAGGAACAAGAACAACAAGAAGAGGAACAAGAAGAAGAAGAACAAGAAGAAGAGGAACAAGAAGAATAGGAACAAGAAGAAGAGGAACAATAAGAAGAGGAACAAGAAGAAGAGGAATAATAAGAACAACAGGAAAAGGAACAAGAAGAAGAGGAACAAGAAGAACAATGGGAAGAGGAACAAGAAGAACAAGAAGAAGAGGAACAAGAAGAACAAGAAGAAGAGGGGCAAGAAGAAGAGGAACAAGAAGAACAAGAAGAAGAGGGGCAAGAAGAAGAGGAATAAGAAGAAGAGGAACAAGAACAAGAGGAACAAGAAGAAGAGGAACAAGAACAAGAGGAACAAGAAGAAGAGGAACAAGAACAACAAGAAGAGGAACAAGAAGAAGAAGAACAAGAAGAAGAGAAACAAGAAGAATAGGAACAAGAAGAAGAGGAACAATAAGAAGAAGAACAAGAAGAAGAGGAATAATAAGTACAACAGGAAGAGGAACAAGAAGAAGAGGAACAAGAAGAACAACAGGAAGAGGAACAAGAAGAACAAGAAGAAGAGGAACAAGAAGAACAAGAAGAAGTGGAAAAAGAAGAAGAGGAACAAGAAGAACAAGAAGAAGAGGGGCAAGAAGAAGAGGAACAAGAAGAAGAGGAACAAGAAAAAAAAGAAGAACAAGAAGAAGAGGGACAAGAAGAAAAGAAACAAGAAGAACATAAAGAAGAGGAACAAGAAGAAGAGGAACAAGAAGAAGAAGAACAAGAAGAAGAGGAACAAGAAGAAGAGGAAAAAGAAGAACAAGAAGAAGAGGAACAAGAAGAAGAGGAACAAGAAGAAGAGGATCAAAAATAACAAGAAGAAGAGGAACAAGAAGAAGAGGAACAAGAAGAACAAGAAGAAGAGGAACAATAAGAAGAGGAACAAGAAGAAGAAGCACAATAAGAAGAGGAACAAGAAGAAGAGGAACAAGAAGAACAAGACGAAGAGGAACAAGAAGAAGAGGAATAATAAGAACAACAGGAAGAGGAACAAGAAGAAGAGGAACAAGAAGAACAACAGGAAGAGGAACAAGAAGAACAAGAAGAAGAGGAACAAGAAGAACAAGAAGAAGTGGAAAAAGAAGAAGAGGAACAAGAAGAACAAGAAGAAGAGGGGCAAGAAGAAGAGGAACAAGAAGAAGAGGAACAAGAAAAACAAGAAGAACAAGAAGAAGAGGGACAAGAAGAAAAGAAACAAGAAAAACAAGAAGAAGAGGAACAAGAAGAAGAAGAACAAGAAGAAGAGGAACAAGAAGAAGAGGAAAAAGAAGAACAAGAAGAAGAGGAACAAGAAGAAGAGGAACAAGAAGAAGAGGATCAAGAATAACAAGAAGAAGAGGAACAAGAAGAAGGGGAACAAGAAGAACAAGAAGAAGAGGAACAATAAGAAGAGGACCAAGAAGAAGAAGAACAAGAAGAAGAGGAACAAGAAAAAGAGGAACAAGAAGAACAAGAAGAAGAGGAACAATAAGAAGAGGAACAATAAGAATAACAGGAAGAGGAACAAGAAGAAGAGGAACTAGAAGAATAACAGGAAGAGGAACAAGAAGAAGAGCAACAAGAAGAACAAGAAGAAGAGGAACAAGAAGAAGAGGAACAAGAAAAAGAGGAACAAGAAGAAGAGGAACAAAAAGAAGACGAACAAGAGGAAGAGGGACAAGAAGAAGAGGAACAAGAACAAGAAGAACAAGAAAAAGGAACAAGAAGAAGAGGAACAAGAACAAGAGGAACAAGAAGAAGAGGAATAAGAAGAAGAGGAACAAGAACAAGAGGAACAAGAAGAAGAGGAACAAGAACAAGAGGAACAAGAAGAAGAGGAACAAGAACAACAAGAAGAGGAACAAGAAGAAGAAGAACAAGAAGAAGAGGAACAAGAAGAATAGGAACAAGAAGAAGAGGAACAATAAGAAGAGGAACAAAAAGAAGAGGAATAATAAGAACAACAGGAAGAGGAACAAGAAGAAGAGGAACAAGAAGAACAACAGGAAGAGGAACAAGAAGAAGAGGAACAAGAAGAACAAAAAGAAGAGGGGTAAGAAGAAAAGGAAAAAGAAGAACAAGAAGAAGAGGGGCAAGAAGAAGAGGAACAAGAAGAAGAGGAACAAGAAAAACAAGAAGAACAAGAAGAAGAGGGACAAGAAGAAAAGAAACAAGAAGAACAGGAAGAAGAGGAACAAGAAGAAGAGGAACAAGAAGAAGAAGAACAAGAAGAACAAGAAGAAGAGGAACAAGAAGAAGAGGAACAAGAAGAAGAGGAAAAAGAAGAACAAGAAGAAGAGGAACAAGAAGAAGAGGAACAAGAAGAAGAGGATCAAGAAGAACAAGAAGAAGAGGAACAAGAAGAAGAGGAACAAGAAGAACAAGAAGAAGAGGAACAATAAGAAGAGGAACAACAAGAAGAAGAACAAGAAGAAGAGGAACAAGAAGAAGAGGAACAAGAAGAACAAGAAGAAGAGGAACAATAAGAAGAGGAACTATAAGAAGAGGAATAATAAGAACAACAGGAAGAGGAACAAGAAGAAGAGGAACAAGAAGAACAACAGGAAGAGGAACAAGAAGAACAAGAAGAAGAGGAACAAGAAGAACAATAAGAAGTGGAAAAAGAAGAAGAGGAATAAGAAGAACAAGAAGAAGAGGGGCAAGAAGAAGAGGAACAAGATGAAGAGGAACAAGAAAAACAAGAAGAACAAGAAGAAGAGGGACAAGAAGAAAAGAAACAAGAAGAACAAGAAGAACAAGAGGAAGAGGAACAAGAAGAAGAGGAACAAGAAGAAGAAGAACAAGAAGAACATGAAGAAGAGGAACAAGAAGAAGAGGAACAAGAAGAAGAGGAACAAGAAGAAGAGGATCAAAAATAACAAGAAGAAGAGGAATAAGAAGAAGAGGAACAAGAAGAACTAGAAGAAGAGGAACAAAAAGAAGAAGAACAAGAAGAAGAGGAACAAGAAGAATAGGAACAAGAAGAAGAGGAACAATAAGAAGAGGAATAAGAAAAAGAGGAATAATAAGAACAACAGGAAGAGGAACAAGAAGAAGAGGAACAAGAAGAACAACAGGAAGAGGAACAAGAAGAACAAGAAGAAGAGGAACAAGAAGAACAAGAAGAAGTGGAAAAAGAAGAAGAGGAACAAGAAGAACAAGAAGAAGAGGGGCAAGAAGAAGAGGAACAAGAAGAACAGGAACAAGAACAAGAGGAACAAGAAGAAGAGGAACAAGAACAAGAGGAACAAGAAGAAGAGGAACAAGAACAACAAGAAGAGGAACAAGAAGATGAAGAACAAGAAGAAGAGGAACAAGAAGAATTTGAACAAGAAGAAGAGGAACAATAAGAAGAGGAACAAAAAGAAGAGGAATAATAAGAACAACAGGAAGAGGAACAAGAAGAAGAGGAACAAGAAGAACAACAGGAAGAGGAATAAGAAGAACAAGAAGAAGAGGAACAAGAACAAGAGGAACAAGAAGAAGAGGAATAAGAAGAAGAGGAACAAGAACAAGAGGAACAAGAAGAAGAGGAACAAGAAGAAGAGGAACAAGAAGAACAAGAAGAAGAGGAACAATAAGAAGAGGAACAAGAAGAAGAAGAACAAGAAGAAGAGGAACAAGAAGAAGAGGAACAAGAAGAACAAGAAGAAGAGGAACAATAAGAAGAGGAACTATAAGAAGAGGAATAATAAGAACAACAGGAAGAGGAACAAGAAGAAGAGGAACAAGAAGAACAACAGGAAGAGGAACAAGAAGAACAAGAAGAAGAGGAACAAGAAGAACAATAAGCAGTGGAAAAAGAAGAAGAGGAATAAGAAGAACAAGAAGAAGAGGGGCAAGAAGAAGAGGAACAAGATGAAGAGGAACAAGAAAAACAAGAAGAACAAGAAGAAGATGGACAAGAAGAAAAGAAACAAGAAGAACAAGAAGAACAAGAGGAAGAGGAACAAGAAGAAGAGGAACAAGAAGAACAAGAACAAGAAGAACAAGAAGAACATGAAGAAGAGGAACAAGAAGCAGAGGAACAAGAAGAACAAGAAGAACAAGAAGAAGAGGAATAATAAGAAGAGGAACAAGAAGAAGAGGAACAAGAAGAAGAGGATCAAGAAGAACAAGAAGAAGAGGAACAAGAAGAAGAGGAACAAGAAGAAGAAGAACAAGAAAAAAAGAAACAAGAAGAAGACGAACAAGAAGAAGAGGAACAATAAGAAGAGGAACAAGAAGAAGAGGAACAAAAAGAAAAAGAAGAAGAGGAACAAGAAGAACGAGAAGAAGAGGAACAATAAGAACAAGAAGAAGAGGAATAAGAAGAAGAGAAACAAAAAGAAGAGGAACAAGAAGAAGAGGAACAAGAAGAACAAGAAGAAGAGCAACAAGAAGAAGAGCAACAAGAAGAAGAGGAACAAGAAGAAGAGGAACAAGAAGAAGAGGAACAAGAAGAACAGGAACAAGAAGAACAGGAAGAAGAGGAACAAGAAGAAGAGGAACAAGAAGAAGAGGAACAAGAAGAACAAGAAGAAGAGGAACAAGAAGAAAAGGAACAAAAAGAAGAGGAACAAGAAGAATAAGAAGAAGAGGAACAAGAAGAAGAGGAACAAGAAGAAGAGGGACAAGAAGAAAAAGAAGTAGAAGGACAAGAAGAAGAGGAACAAGAAGAAGAGGAACCAGAAGAAGAGGAACAAGAAGAAGAGGAACAAGAAGAAGAGCAACAAGAAGAAGACGAACAAGCAGAAGAGGAACAAGAAGAAGAGGAACAAGAAGAAGAGGAACAAGAACAAGAGGAACAAGAAGAAGAGGAACAAGAAGAAGAGGAACAAGAAGAAGAGGAATAATAAGAACAACAGGAAGAGGAACAAGAAGAAGAGGAACAAGAAGAACAACAGATAGAGGAACAAGAAGAAGAGGAACAAGAAGAACAAGAAGAAGTGGAAAAAGAAGAAGAGGAACAAGAAGAACAAGAAGAAGAGGGACAAGAAGAAGAGGAACAAGAAGAAGAGGAACAAGAAAAACAAGAAGAACAAGAAGAAGAGGGACAAGAAGAAAGGAAACAAGAAGAACAAGAAGAAGAGGAACAAGAAGAAGAGGAACAAGAAGAAGAAGAACAAGAAGAAGAGGAACAAGAAGAAGAGGAAAAAGAAGAACAAAAAGAAGAGGAACAAGAAGAAGAGGAACAAGAAGAACAACAGGAAGAGGAACAAGAAGAAGAGGAACAAGAAGAAGAGGAGCAAGAAGAAGAGGAACAAGAAGAAGAAGAACAAAAAGAAGAGAAACAAGAAGAAGAGGAACAAGAAGAACAAGAAGAAGAGGAACAATAAGAAGAGGAACAATAAGAAGAGGAGTAATAAGAACAACAGGAAGAGGAACAAGAAGAAGAGGAACAAGAAGAACAACAGGAAGAGGAACAAGAAGAAGAGGAACAAGAAGAAGAGGAGCAAGAAGAAGAGGAACAAGAAGAAGAGGAACAAGAAGAAGAGGAGCAAGAAGAAGAGGAACAAGAAGAAGAGCAACAAGAAGAACAAGAAGAAGAGGAACAAGAAGAAGAGGAAAAAGAAAAAGAGGAACAAGAAGAAGAGGAACAAAAAGAAGAGGAACAAGAGGAAAAGGGACAAGAAGAAGAGGAACAAGAACAAGAAGAACGAGAAAAAGAGGAACAAGAAGAAGAGGAACAAGAACAAGAGGAACAAGAAGAAGAGAAATAAGAAGAAGAGGAACAAGAACAAGAGGAACAAGAAGAAGAGGAACAAGAACAAGAGGAACAAGAAGAAGAGGAACAAGAACAACAAGAAGAGGAACAAGAAGAAGAAGAACAAAAAGAAGAGGAACAAGAAGAATAGGAACAAGAAGAAGAGGAACAATAAGAAGAGGAACAAGAAGAAGAGGAATAATAAGAACAACAGGAAGAGGAACAAGAAGAAGAGGAACAAGAAGAACAACAGGAAGAGGAACAAGAAGAACAAGAAGAAGAGGAATAAGAAGAACAAGAAGAAGTGGAAAAACAAGAAGAGGAACAAGAAGAACAAGAAGAAGAGGGGCAAGAAGAAGAGGAACAAGAAGAAGAGGAACAAGAACAAGAGGAACAAGAAGAAGAGGAACAAGAACAAGAGGAACAAGAAGAAGAGGAACAAGAACAACAAGAAGAGGAACAAGAAGATGAAGAACAAGAAGAAGAGGAACAAGAAGAAGAGGAATAATAAGAACTACAGGAAGAGGAACAAGAAGAAGAGGAACAAGAAGAACAACAGGAAGAGGAACAAGAAGAACAAGAAGAAGAGGAACAAGAAGAACAAGAAGAAGTGGAAAAAGAAGAAGAGGAACAAGAAAAAGAGGAACAAGAAGAAGAGGAACAAGAACAAGAGGAACAAGAAGAAGAGGAATAAGAAGAAGAGGAACAAGAAGAAGAGGAACAAGAACAAGAGGAACAAGAAGAAGAGGAACAAGAACAACAAGAAGAGGAACAAGAAGAAGAGGGACAAGAAGAACAAGAAGAAGAGGGACAAGAAGAACAAGAAGAAGAGGAATAAGAAGAAGAGGAACAAGAAGAATAAGAAGAAGAGGAACAAGAAGAAGAGGAACAAGAAGAAGAGGAACAAGAACAAGAGGAAAAAGAAGAACAAGAAGAAGAGGAACAAGAAGAAGAGGAACAAGAAGAAGAGGAACAAGAAGAAGAGGAGCAAGAAGAAGAGGAACAAGAAGAAGAGGAACAAGAAGAAGAGGAGCAAGAAGAAGAGGAACAAGAAGAAGAGCAACAAGAAGAACAAGAAGAAGAGGAACAAGAAAAAGAGGAACAAGAAGAAGAGGAACAAAAAGAAGAGGAACAAGAGGAAGAGGGAAAAGAAGAAGAGGAACAAGAACAAGAAGAACAAGAAAAAGAGGAACAAGAAGAAGAGGAACAAGAATAAGAGGAACAAGAAGAAGAGGAATAAGAAGAAGAGGAACAAGAACAAGAGGAACAAGAAGAAGAGGAACAAGAACAAGAGGAACAAGAAGAAGAGGAACAAGAACAACAAGAAGAGGAACAAGAAGAAGAAGAACAATAAGAAGAGGAACAAGAAGAATAGGAACAAGAAGACGAGGAACAATAAGAAGAGGAACAAGAAGAAGAGGAATAATAAGAACAACAGGAAGAGAAACAAGAAGAAGAGGAACAAGAAGAACAACAGGAAGAGGAACAAGAAGAACAAGAAGAAGAGGAACAAGAAGAACAAGAAGAAGAGGGGCAAGAAGAAGAGGAACAAGAAGAACAAGAAGAAGAGGGGCAAGAAGAAGAGGAACAAGAAGAAGAGGAACAAGAACAAGAGGAACAAGAAAAACAAGAACAAGAACAAGAGGAACAAGAAGAAGAGGAACAAGAACAACAAGAAGAGGAACAAGAAGAAGAAGAACAAGAAGAAGAGGAACAAGAAGAATAGGAACAAGAAGAAGAGGAACAATAAGAAGAGGAACAAGAAGAAGAGGAATAATAAGTACAACAGGAAGAGGAACAAGAAGAAGAGGAACAAGAAGAACAACAGGAAGAGGAACAAGAAGAACAAGAAGAAGAGGAACAAGAAGAACAAGAAGAAGTGGAAAAAGAAGAAGAGGAACAAGAAGAACAAGAAGAAGAGGGGCAAGAAGAAGAGGAACAAGAAGAAGAGGAACAAGAAAAACAAGAAGAAAAAGAAGAAGAGGGAGAAGAAGAAGAGGAACAAGAAGAACAAGAAGAAGAGGAACAATAAGAAGAGGAACTATAAGAAGAGGAATAATAAGAACAACAGGAAGAGGAACAAGAAGAAGAGGAACAAGAAGAACAACAGGAAGAGGAACAAGAAGAACAAGAAGAAGAGGAACAAGAAGAACAATAAGAAGTGGAAAAAGAAGAAGAGGAATAAGAAGAACAAGAAGAAGAGGGGCAAGAAGAAGAGGAACAAGATGAAGAGGAACAAGAAAAACAAGAAGAACAAGAAGAAGAGGGACAAGAAGAAAAGAAACAAGAAGAACAAAAAGAACAAGAGGAAGAGGAACAAGAAGAAGAGGAACAAGAAGAACAAGAACAAGAAGAACAAGAAGAACATGAAGAAGAGGAACAAGAAGCAGAGGAACAAGAAGAACAAGAAGAAGAGGAATAAGAAGAAGAGGAACCAGAAGAAGAGGAACAAGAAGAAGAGGATCAAGAAGAACAAGAAGAAGAGGAACAAGAAGAAGAGGAACAAGAAGAAGAAGAACAAGAAAAAGAGAAACAAGAAGAAGAGGAACAAGAAGAAGAGGAACAATAAGAAGAGGAACAAGAAGAAGAGGAACAAAAAGAAAAAGAAGAAGAGGAACAAGAAGAACGAGAAGAAGAGGAACAATAAGAACAAGAAGAAGAGGAATAAGAAGAAGAGAAACAAAAAGAAGAGGAAAAAGAAGAAGAGGAACAAGAAGAACAAGAAGAAGAGCAACAAGAAGAAGAGGAACAAGAAGAAGAGGAACAAGAAGAAGAGGAACAAGAAGAAGAGGAACAAGAAGAACAGGAACAAGAAGAACAGGAAAAAGAGGAACAAGAAGAAGAGGAACAAGAAGAAGAGGAACAAGAAGAACAAGAAGAAGAGGAACAAGAAGAAAAGGAACAAAAAGAAGAGGAACAAGAAGAATAAGAAGAAGAGGAACAAGAAGAAGAGGAACAAGAAGAAGAGGAACAAGAACAAGAGGAACAAGAAGAAGAGGAACAAGAACAAGAGGAACAAGAAGAAGAGGAACAATAACAACAAGAAGAGGAACAAGAAGATGAAGAACAAGAAGAAGAGGAACAAGAAGAAGAGGAATAATAAGAACTACAGGAAGAGGAACAAGAAGAAGAGGAACAAGAAGAACAACAGGAAGAGGAACAAGAAGAACAAGAAGAAGAGGAACAAGAAGAACAAGAAGAAGTGGAAAAAGAAGAAGAGGAACAAGAAAAAGAGGAACAAGAAGAAGAGGAACAAGAACAAGAGGAACAAGAAGAAGAGGAATAAGAAGAAGAGGAACAAGAAGAAGAGGAACAAGAACAAGAGGAACAAGAAGAAGAGGAACAAGAACAACAAGAAGAGGAACAAGAAGAAGAGGGACAAGAAGAACAAGAAGAAGAGGGACAAGAAGAACAAGGAGAAGAGGAATAAGAAGAAGAGGAACAAGAAGAATAAGAAGAAGAGGAACAAGAAGAAGAGGAACAAGAAGAAGAGGAACAAGAACAAGAGGAAAAAGAAGAACAAGAAGAAGAGGAACAAGAAGAAGAGGAACAAGAAGAAGAGGAACAAGAAGAAGAGGAGCAAGAAGAAGAGGAACAAGAAGAAGAGGAACAAGAAGAAGAGGAGCAAGAAGAAGAGGAACAAGAAGAAGAGCAACAAGAAGAACAAGAAGAAGAGGAACAAGAAAAAGAGGAACAAGAAGAAGAGGAACAAAAAGAAGAGGAACAAGAGGAAGAGGGAAAAGAAGAAGAGGAACAAGAACAAGAAGAACAAGAAAAAGAGGAACAAGAAGAAGAGGAACAAGAATAAGAGGAACAAGAAGAAGAGGAATAAGAAGAAGAGGAACAAGAACAAGAGGAACAAGAAGAAGAGGAACAAGAACAAGAGGAACAAGAAGAAGAGGAACAAGAACAACAAGAAGAGGAACAAGAAGAAGAAGAACAATAAGAAGAGGAACAAGAAGAATAGGAACAAGAAGACGAGGAACAATAAGAAGAGGAACAAGAAGAAGAGGAATAATAAGAACAACAGGAAGAGAAACAAGAAGAAGAGGAACAAGAAGAACAACAGGAAGAGGAACAAGAAGAACAAGAAGAAGAGGAACAAGAAGATGAAGAACAAGAAGAAGAGGAACAAGAAGAAGAGGAATAATAAGAACTACAGGAAGAGGAACAAGAAGAAGAGGAACAAGAAGAACAACAGGAAGAGGAACAAGAAGAACAAGAAGAAGAGGAACAAGAAGAACAAGAAGAAGTGGAAAAAGAAGAAGAGGAACAAGAAAAAGAGGAACAAGAAGAAGAGGAACAAGAACAAGAGGAACAAGAAGAAGAGGAATAAGAAGAAGAGGAACAAGAAGAAGAGGAACAAGAACAAGAGGAACAAGAAGAAGAGGAACAAGAACAACAAGAAGAGGAACAAGAAGAAGAGGGACAAGAAGAACAAGAAGAAGAGGGACAAGAAGAACAAGAAGAAGAGGAATAAGAAGAAGAGGAACAAGAAGAATAAGAAGAAGAGGAACAAGAAGAAGAGGAACAAGAAGAAGAGGAACAAGAACAAGAGGAAAAAGAAGAACAAGAAGAAGAGGAACAAGAAGAAGAGGAACAAGAAGAAGAGGAACAAGAAGAAGAGGAGCAAGAAGAAGAGGAACAAGAAGAAGAGGAACAAGAAGAAGAGGAGCAAGAAGAAGAGGAACAAGAAGAAGAGCAACAAGAAGAACAAGAAGAAGAGGAACAAGAAAAAGAGGAACAAGAAGAAGAGGAACAAAAAGAAGAGGAACAAGAGGAAGAGGGAAAAGAAGAAGAGGAACAAGAACAAGAAGAACAAGAAAAAGAAGAACAAGAAGAAGAGGAACAAGAATAAGAGGAACAAGAAGAAGAGGAATAAGAAGAAGAGGAACAAGAACAAGAGGAACAAGAAGAAGAGGAACAAGAACAAGAGGAACAAGAAGAAGAGGAACAAGAACAACAAGAAGAGGAACAAGAAGAAGAAGAACAATAAGAAGAGGAACAAGAAGAATAGGAACAAGAAGACGAGGAACAATAAGAAGAGGAACAAGAAGAAGAGGAATAATAAGAACAACAGGAAGAGAAACAAGAAGAAGAGGAACAAGAAGAACAACAGGAAGAGGAACAAGAAGAACAAGAAGAAGAGGAACAAGAAGAACAAGAAGAAGAGGGGCAAGAAGAAGAGGAACAAGAAGAACAAGAAGAAGAGGGGCAAGAAGAAGAGGAACAAGAAGAAGAGGAACAAGAACAAGAGGAACAAGAAAAACAAGAACAAGAACAAGAGGAACAAGAAGAAGAGGAACAAGAACAACAAGAAGAGGAACAAGAAGAAGAAGAACAAGAAGAAGAGGAACAAGAAGAATAGGAACAAGAAGAAGAGGAACAATAAGAAGAGGAACAAGAAGAAGAGGAATAATAAGTACAACAGGAAGAGGAACAAGAAGAAGAGGAACAAGAAGAACAACAGGAAGAGGAACAAGAAGAACAAGAAGAAGAGGAACAAGAAGAACAAGAAGAAGTGGAAAAAGAAGAAGAGGAACAAGAAGAACAAGAAGAAGAGGGGCAAGAAGAAGAGGAACAAGAAGAAGAGGAACAAGAAAAACAAGAAGAAAAAGAAGAAGAGGGAGAAGAAGAAGAGGAACAAGAAGAACAAGAAGAAGAGGAACAATAAGAAGAGGAACTATAAGAAGAGGAATAATAAGAACAACAGGAAGAGGAACAAGAAGAAGAGGAACAAGAAGAACAACAGGAAGAGGAACAAGAAGAACAAGAAGAAGAGGAACAAGAAGAACAATAAGAAGTGGAAAAAGAAGAAGAGGAATAAGAAGAACAAGAAGAAGAGGGGCAAGAAGAAGAGGAACAAGATGAAGAGGAACAAGAAAAACAAGAAGAACAAGAAGAAGAGGGACAAGAAGAAAAGAAACAAGAAGAACAAAAAGAACAAGAGGAAGAGGAACAAGAAGAAGAGGAACAAGAAGAACAAGAACAAGAAGAACAAGAAGAACATGAAGAAGAGGAACAAGAAGCAGAGGAACAAGAAGAACAAGAAGAAGAGGAATAAGAAGAAGAGGAACCAGAAGAAGAGGAACAAGAAGAAGAGGATCAAGAAGAACAAGAAGAAGAGGAACAAGAAGAAGAGGAACAAGAAGAAGAAGAACAAGAAAAAGAGAAACAAGAAGAAGAGGAACAAGAAGAAGAGGAACAATAAGAAGAGGAACAAGAAGAAGAGGAACAAAAAGAAAAAGAAGAAGAGGAACAAGAAGAACGAGAAGAAGAGGAACAATAAGAACAAGAAGAAGAGGAATAAGAAGAAGAGAAACAAAAAGAAGAGGAACAAGAAGAAGAGGAACAAGAAGAACAAGAAGAAGAGCAACAAGAAGAAGAGGAACAAGAAGAAGAGGAACAAGAAGAAGAGGAACAAGAAGAAGAGGAACAAGAAGAAGAGGAACAAGAAGAACAGGAAAAAGAGGAACAAGAAGAAGAGGAACAAGAAGAAGAGGAACAAGAAGAACAAGAAGAAGAGGAACAAGAAGAAAAGGAACAAAAAGAAGAGGAACAAGAAGAATAAGAAGAAGAGGAACAAGAAGAAGAGGAACAAGAAGAAGAGGAACAAGAACAAGAGGAACAAGAAGAAGAGGAACAAGAACAAGAGGAACAAGAAGAAGAGGAACAATAACAACAAGAAGAGGAACAAGAAGATGAAGAACAAGAAGAAGAGGAACAAGAAGAAGAGGAATAATAAGAACTACAGGAAGAGGAACAAGAAGAAGAGGAACAAGAAGAACAACAGGAAGAGGAACAAGAAGAACAAGAAGAAGAGGAACAAGAAGAACAAGAAGAAGTGGAAAAAGAAGAAGAGGAACAAGAAAAAGAGGAACAAGAAGAAGAGGAACAAGAACAAGAGGAACAAGAAGAAGAGGAATAAGAAGAAGAGGAACAAGAAGAAGAGGAACAAGAACAAGAGGAACAAGAAGAAGAGGAACAAGAACAACAAGAAGAGGAACAAGAAGAAGAGGGACAAGAAGAACAAGAAGAAGAGGGACAAGAAGAACAAGGAGAAGAGGAATAAGAAGAAGAGGAACAAGAAGAATAAGAAGAAGAGGAACAAGAAGAAGAGGAACAAGAAGAAGAGGAACAAGAACAAGAGGAAAAAGAAGAACAAGAAGAAGAGGAACAAGAAGAAGAGGAACAAGAAGAAGAGGAACAAGAAGAAGAGGAGCAAGAAGAAGAGGAACAAGAAGAAGAGGAACAAGAAGAAGAGGAGCAAGAAGAAGAGGAACAAGAAGAAGAGCAACAAGAAGAACAAGAAGAAGAGGAACAAGAAAAAGAGGAACAAGAAGAAGAGGAACAAAAAGAAGAGGAACAAGAGGAAGAGGGAAAAGAAGAAGAGGAACAAGAACAAGAAGAACAAGAAAAAGAGGAACAAGAAGAAGAGGAACAAGAATAAGAGGAACAAGAAGAAGAGGAATAAGAAGAAGAGGAACAAGAACAAGAGGAACAAGAAGAAGAGGAACAAGAACAAGAGGAACAAGAAGAAGAGGAACAAGAACAACAAGAAGAGGAACAAGAAGAAGAAGAACAATAAGAAGAGGAACAAGAAGAATAGGAACAAGAAGACGAGGAACAATAAGAAGAGGAACAAGAAGAAGAGGAATAATAAGAACAACAGGAAGAGAAACAAGAAGAAGAGGAACAAGAAGAACAACAGGAAGAGGAACAAGAAGAACAAGAAGAAGAGGAACAAGAAGAACAAGAAGAAGAGGGGCAAGAAGAAGAGGAACAAGAAGAACAAGAAGAAGAGGGGCAAGAAGAAGAGGAACAAGAAGAAGAGGAACAAGAACAAGAGGAACAAGAAAAACAAGAACAAGAACAAGAGGAACAAGAAGAAGAGGAACAAGAACAACAAGAAGAGGAACAAGAAGAAGAAGAACAAGAAGAAGAGGAACAAGAAGAATAGGAACAAGAAGAAGAGGAACAATAAGAAGAGGAACAAGAAGAAGAGGAATAATAAGTACAACAGGAAGAGGAACAAGAAGAAGAGGAACAAGAAGAACAACAGGAAGAGGAACAAGAAGAACAAGAAGAAGAGGAACAAGAAGAACAAGAAGAAGTGGAAAAAGAAGAAGAGGAACAAGAAGAACAAGAAGAAGAGGGGCAAGAAGAAGAGGAACAAGAAGAAGAGGAACAAGAAAAACAAGAAGAAAAAGAAGAAGAGGGAGAAGAAGAAGAGGAACAAGAAGAACAAGAAGAAAAGGAACAATAAGAAGAGGAACTATAAGAAGAGGAATAATAAGAACAACAGGAAGAGGAACAAGAAGAAGAGGAACAAGAAGAACAACAGGAAGAGGAACAAGAAGAACAAGAAGAAGAGGAACAAGAAGAACAATAAGAAGTGGAAAAAGAAGAAGAGGAATAAGAAGAACAAGAAGAAGAGGGGCAAGAAGAAGAGGAACAAGATGAAGAGGAACAAGAAAAACAAGAAGAAGAAGAGGGACAAGAAGAAAAGAAACAAGAAGATTAAAAAGAACAAGAGGAAGAGGAACAAGAAGAAGAGGAACAAGAAGAACAAGAACAAGAAGAACAAGAAGAACATGAAGAAGAGGAACAAGAAGCAGAGGAACAAGAAGAACAAGAAGAAGAGGAATAAGAAGAAGAGGAACCAGAAGAAGAGGAACAAGAAGAAGAGGATCAAGAAGAACAAGAAGAAGAGGAACAAGAAGAAGAGGAACAAGAAGAAGAAGAACAAGAAAAAGAGAAACAAGAAGAAGACGAACAAGAAGAAGAGGAACAATAAGAAGAGGAACAAGAAGAAGAGGAACAAAAAGAAAAAGAAGAAGAGGAACAAGAAGAACGAGAAGAAGAGGAACAATAAGAACAAGAAGAAGAGGAATAAGAAGAAGAGAAACAAAAAGAAGAGGAACAAGAAGAAGAGGAACAAGAAGAACAAGAAGAAGAGCAACAAGAAGAAGAGGAACAAGAAGAAGAGGAACAAGAAGAAGAGGAACAAGAAGAACAGGAACAAGAAGAACAGGAAAAAGAGGAACAAGAAGAAGAGGAACAAGAAGAAGAGGAACAAGAAGAACAAGAAGAATAGGAACAAGAAGAAAAGGAACAAAAAGAAGAGGAACAAGAAGAATAAGAAGAAGAGGAACAAGAAGAAGAGGAACAAGAAGAAGAGGAACAAGAACAAGAGGAACAAGAAGAAGAGGAACAAGAACAAGAGGAACAAGAAGAAGAGGAACAAGAACAACAAGAAGAGGAACAAGAAGATGAAGAACAAGAAGAAGAGGAACAAGAAGAAGAGGAATAATAAGAACTACAGGAAGAGGAACAAGAAGAAGAGGAACAAGAAGAACAACAGGAAGAGGAACAAGAAGAACAAGAAGAAGAGGAACAAGAAGAACAAGAAGAAGTGGAAAAAGAAGAAGAGGAACAAGAAAAAGAGGAACAAGAAGAAGAGGAACAAGAACAAGAGGAACAAGAAGAAGAGGAATAAGAAGAAGAGGAACAAGAAGAAGAGGAACAAGAACAAGAGGAACAAGAAGAAGAGGAACAAGAACAACAAGAAGAGGAACAAGAAGAAGAGGGACAAGAAGAACAAGAAGAAGAGGGACAAGAAGAACAAGGAGAAGAGGAATAAGAAGAAGAGGAACAAGAAGAATAAGAAGAAGAGGAACAAGAAGAAGAGGAACAAGAAGAAGAGGAACAAGAACAAGAGGAAAAAGAAGAACAAGAAGAAGAGGAACAAGAAGAAGAGGAACAAGAAGAAGAGGAACAAGAAGAAGAGGAGCAAGAAGAAGAGGAACAAGAAGAAGAGGAACAAGAAGAAGAGGAGCAAGAAGAAGAGGAACAAGAAGAAGAGCAACAAGAACAACAAGAAGAGGAACAAGAAGAAGAAGAACAATAAGAAGAGGAACAAGAAGAATAGGAACAAGAGGAAGAGGGAAAAGAAGAAGAGGAACAAGAACAAGAAGAACAAGAAAAAGAGGAACAAGAAGAAGAGGAACAAGAATAAGAGGAACAAGAAGAAGAGGAATAAGAAGAAGAGGAACAAGAACAAGAGGAACAAGAAGAAGAGGAACAAGAACAAGAGGAACAAGAAGAAGAGGAACAAGAACAACAAGAAGAGGAACAAGAAGAAGAAGAACAATAAGAAGAGGAACAAGAAGAATAGGAACAAGAAGACGAGGAACAATAAGAAGAGGAACAAGAAGAAGAGGAATAATAAGAACAACAGGAAGAGAAACAAGAAGAAGAGGAACAAGAAGAACAACAGGAAGAGGAACAAGAAGAACAAGAAGAAGAGGAACAAGAAGAAGAGGAACAAGAACAAGAGGAAAAAGAAGAACAAGAAGAAGAGGAACAAGAAGAAGAGGAACAAGAAGAAGAGGAACAAGAAGAAGAGGAGCAAGAAGAAGAGGAACAAGAAGAAGAGGAACAAGAAGAAGAGGAGCAAGAAGAAGAGGAACAAGAAGAAGAGCAACAAGAAGAACAAGAAGAAGAGGAACAAGAAAAAGAGGAACAAGAAGAAGAGGAACAAAAAGAAGAGGAACAAGAGGAAGAGGGAAAAGAAGAAGAGGAACAAGAACAAGAAGAACAAGAAAAAGAGGAACAAGAAGAAGAGGAACAAGAATAAGAGGAACAAGAAGAAGAGGAATAAGAAGAAGAGGAACAAGAACAAGAGGAACAAGAAGAAGAGGAACAAGAACAAGAGGAACAAGAAGAAGAGGAACAAGAACAACAAGAAGAGGAACAAGAAGAAGAAGAACAATAAGAAGAGGAACAAGAAGAATAGGAACAAGAAGACGAGGAACAATAAGAAGAGGAACAAGAAGAAGAGGAATAATAAGAACAACAGGAAGAGAAACAAGAAGAAGAGGAACAAGAAGAACAACAGGAAGAGGAACAAGAAGAACAAGAAGAAGAGGAACAAGAAGAACAAGAAGAAGAGGGGCAAGAAGAAGAGGAACAAGAAGAACAAGAAGAAGAGGGGCAAGAAGAAGAGGAACAAGAAGAAGAGGAACAAGAACAAGAGGAACAAGAAAAACAAGAACAAGAACAAGAGGAACAAGAAGAAGAGGAACAAGAACAACAAGAAGAGGAACAAGAAGAAGAAGAACAAGAAGAAGAGGAACAAGAAGAATAGGAACAAGAAGAAGAGGAACAATAAGAAGAGGAACAAGAAGAAGAGGAATAATAAGTACAACAGGAAGAGGAACAAGAAGAAGAGGAACAAGAAGAACAACAGGAAGAGGAACAAGAAGAACAAGAAGAAGAGGAACAAGAAGAACAAGAAGAAGTGGAAAAAGAAGAAGAGGAACAAGAAGAACAAGAAGAAGAGGGGCAAGAAGAAGAGGAACAAGAAGAAGAGGAACAAGAAAAACAAGAAGAAAAAGAAGAAGAGGGAGAAGAAGAAGAGGAACAAGAAGAACAAGAAGAAAAGGAACAATAAGAAGAGGAACTATAAGAAGAGGAATAATAAGAACAACAGGAAGAGGAACAAGAAGAAGAGGAACAAGAAGAACAACAGGAAGAGGAACAAGAAGAACAAGAAGAAGAGGAACAAGAAGAACAATAAGAAGTGGAAAAAGAAGAAGAGGAATAAGAAGAACAAGAAGAAGAGGGGCAAGAAGAAGAGGAACAAGATGAAGAGGAACAAGAAAAACAAGAAGAACAAGAAGAAGAGGGACAAGAAGAAAAGAAACAAGAAGAACAAAAAGAACAAGAGGAAGAGGAACAAGAAGAAGAGGAACAAGAAGAACAAGAACAAGAAGAACAAGAAGAACATGAAGAAGAGGAACAAGAAGCAGAGGAACAAGAAGAACAAGAAGAAGAGGAATAAGAAGAAGAGGAACCAGAAGAAGAGGAACAAGAAGAAGAGGATCAAGAAGAACAAGAAGAAGAGGAACAAGAAGAAGAGGAACAAGAAGAAGAAGAACAAGAAAAAGAGAAACAAGAAGAAGACGAACAAGAAGAAGAGGAACAATAAGAAGAGGAACAAGAAGAAGAGGAACAAAAAGAAAAAGAAGAAGAGGAACAAGAAGAACGAGAAGAAGAGGAACAATAAGAACAAGAAGAAGAGGAATAAGAAGAAGAGAAACAAAAAGAAGAGGAACAAGAAGAAGAGGAACAAGAAGAACAAGAAGAAGAGCAACAAAAAGAAGAGGAACAAGAAGAAGAGGAACAAGAAGAAGAGGAACAAGAAGAACAGGAACAAGAAGAACAGGAAAAAGAGGAACAAGAAGAAGAGGAACAAGAAGAAGAGGAACAAGAAGAACAAGAAGAATAGGAACAAGAAGAAAAGGAACAAAAAGAAGAGGAACAAGAAGAATAAGAAGAAGAGGAACAAGAAGAAGAGGAACAAGAAGAAGAGGAACAAGAACAAGAGGAACAAGAAGAAGAGGAACAAGAACAAGAGGAACAAGAAGAAGAGGAACAAGAACAACAAGAAGAGGAACAAGAAGATGAAGAACAAGAAGAAGAGGAACAAGAAGAAGAGGAATAATAAGAACTACAGGAAGAGGAACAAGAAGAAGAGGAACAAGAAGAACAACAGGAAGAGGAACAAGAAGAACAAGAAGAAGAGGAACAAGAAGAACAAGAAGAAGTGGAAAAAGAAGAAGAGGAACAAGAAAAAGAGGAACAAGAAGAAGAGGAACAAGAACAAGAGGAACAAGAAGAAGAGGAATAAGAAGAAGAGGAACAAGAAGAAGAGGAACAAGAACAAGAGGAACAAGAAGAAGAGGAACAAGAACAACAAGAAGAGGAACAAGAAGAAGAGGGACAAGAAGAACAAGAAGAAGAGGGACAAGAAGAACAAGGAGAAGAGGAATAAGAAGAAGAGGAACAAGAAGAATAAGAAGAAGAGGAACAAGAAGAAGAGGAACAAGAAGAAGAGGAACAAGAACAAGAGGAAAAAGAAGAACAAGAAGAAGAGGAACAAGAAGAAGAGGAACAAGAAGAAGAGGAACAAGAAGAAGAGGAGCAAGAAGAAGAGGAACAAGAAGAAGAGGAACAAGAAGAAGAGGAGCAAGAAGAAGAGGAACAAGAAGAAGAGCAACAAGAACAACAAGAAGAGGAACAAGAAGAAGAAGAACAATAAGAAGAGGAACAAGAAGAATAGGAACAAGAGGAAGAGGGAAAAGAAGAAGAGGAACAAGAACAAGAAGAACAAGAAAAAGAGGAACAAGAAGAAGAGGAACAAGAATAAGAGGAACAAGAAGAAGAGGAACAAGAAGAAGAGGAACAAGAACAACAAGAAGAGGAACAAGAAGAAGAAGAACAATAAGAAGAGGAACAAGAAGAATAGGAACAAGAAGACGAGGAACAATAAGAAGAGGAACAAGAAGAAGAGGAATAATAAGAACAACAGGAAGAGAAACAAGAAGAAGAGGAACAAGAAGAACAACAGGAAGAGGAACAAGAAGAACAAGAAGAAGAGGAACAAGAAGAACAAGAAGAAGAGGGGCAAGAAGAAGAGGAACAAGAAGAACAAGAAGAAGAGGGGCAAGAAGAAGAGGAACAAGAAGAAGAGGAACAAGAACAAGAGGAACAAGAAAAACAAGAACAAGAACAAGAGGAACAAGAAGAAGAGGAACAAGAACAACAAGAAGAGGAACAAGAAGAAGAAGAACAAGAAGAAGAGGAACAAGAAGAATAGGAACAAGAAGAAGAGGAACAATAAGAAGAGGAACAAGAAGAAGAGGAATAATAAGTACAACAGGAAGAGGAACAAGAAGAAGAGGAACAAGAAGAACAACAGGAAGAGGAACAAGAAGAACAAGAAGAAGAGGAACAAGAAGAACAAGAAGAAGTGGAAAAAGAAGAAGAGGAACAAGAAGAACAAGAAGAAGAGGGGCAAGAAGAAGAGGAACAAGAAGAAGAGGAACAAGAAAAACAAGAAGAAAAAGAAGAAGAGGGAGAAGAAGAAGAGGAACAAGAAGAACTAGAAGAAGAGGAACAATAAGAAGAGGAACTATAAGAAGAGGAATAATAAGAACAACAGGAAGAGGAACAAGAAGAAGAGGAACAAGAAGAACAACAGGAAGAGGAACAAGAAGAACAAGAAGAAGAGGAACAAGAAGAACAATAAGAAGTGGAAAAAGAAGAAGAGGAATAAGAAGAACAAGAAGAAGAGGGGCAAGAAGAAGAGGAACAAGATGAAGAGGAACAAGAAAAACAAGAAGAACAAGAAGAAGAGGGACAAGAAGAAAAGAAACAAGAAGAACAAAAAGAACAAGAGGAAGAGGAACAAGAAGAAGAGGAACAAGAAGAACAAGAACAAGAAGAACAAGAAGAACATGAAGAAGAGGAACAAGAAGCAGAGGAACAAGAAGAACAAGAAGAAGAGGAATAAGAAGAAGAGGAACAAGAAGAAGAGGATCAAGAAGAACAAGAAGAAGAGGAACAAGAAGAAGAGGAACAAGAAGAAGAAGAACAAGAAAAAGAGAAACAAGAAGAAGAGGAACAAGAAGAAGAGGAACAATAAGAAGAGGAACAAGAAGAAGAGGAACAAAAAGAAAAAGAAGAAGAGGAACAAGAAGAACGAGAAGAAGAGGAACAATAAGAACAAGAAGAAGAGGAATAAGAAGAAGAGAAACAAAAAGAAGAGGAACAAGAAGAAGAGGAACAAGAAGAACAAGAAGAAGAGCAACAAGAAGAAGAGGAACAAGAAGAAGAGGAACAAGAAGAAGAGGAACAAGAAGAAGAGGAACAAGAAGAACAGGAACAAGAAGAACAGGAAAAAGAAGAACAAGAAGAAGAGGAACAAGAAGAAGAGGAACAAGAAGAACAAGAAGAAGAGGAACAAGAAGAAAAGGAACAAAAAGAAGAGGAACAAGAAGAATAAGAAGAAGAGGAACAAGAAGAAGAGGAACAAGAAGAAGAGGGACAAGAAGAAAAAGAAGTAGAAGGACAAGAAGAAGAGGAACAAGAAGAAGAGGAACCAGAAGAAGAGGAACAAGAAGAAGAGGAACAAGAAGAAGAGCAACAAGAAGAAGACGAACAAGAAGAAGAGGAACAAGAAGAAGAGGAACAAGAACAAGAGGAACAAGAAGAAGAGGAACAAGAAGAACAAGAAGAAGAGGAACAAGAAGAAGAGGAATAATCAGAACAACAGGAAGAGGAACAAGAAGAAGAGGAACAAGATGAACAACAGATAGAGGAACAAGAAGAACAAGAAGAAGAGGAACAAGAAGAACAAGAAGAAGTGGAAAAAGAAGAAGAGGAACAAGAAGAACAAGAGGAAGAGGGACAAGAAGAAGAGGAACAAGAAGAAGAGGAACAAGAAAAACAAGAAGAACAAGAACAAGAGGGACAAGAAGAAAAGAAACAAGAAGAACAAGAAGAAGAGGAACAAGAAGAAGAGGAACAAGAAGAAGAAGAACAAGAAGAAGAGGAACAAGAAGAAGAGGAAAAAGAAGAACAAGAAGAAGAGGAACAAGAAGAAGAGGAACAAGAAGAAGAGGATCAAGAAGAACAAGAAAAAGAGGAACAAGAAGAAGAGGAACAAGAAGAACAAGAAGAAGAGGAACAATAAGAAGAGGAATAAGAAGAAGAAGAACAAGAAGAAGAGAAACAAGAAGAAGAGGAACAAGAAGAACAAGAAGAAGAGGAACAATAAGAAGAGGAACAATAAGAAGAGGAATAATAAGAACAACAGAAAGAGGAACAAGAAGAAGAGGAACAAGAAGAACAACAGGAAGAGGAACAAGAAGAAGAGGAACAAGAAGAAGAGGAGCAAGAAGAAGAGGAACAAGAAGAAGAGGAACAAGAAGAAGAGGAGCAAGAAGAAGAGGAACAAGAAGAAGAGCAACAAGAAGAACAAGAAGAAGAGGAACAAGAAGAAGAGGAAAAAGAAAAAGAGGAACAAGAAGAAGAGGAACAAAAAGAAGAGGAACAAGAGGAAGAGGGACAAGAAGAAGAGGAACAAGAACAATAAGAACGAGAAAAAGAGGAACAAGAAGAAGAGGAACAAGAACAATAGGAACAAGAAGAAGAGAAATAAGAAGAAGAGGAACAAGAACAAGAGGAACAAGAAGAAGAGGAACAAGAACAAGAGGAACAAGAAGAAGAGGAACAAGAACAACAAGAAGAGGAACAAGAAGAAGAAGAACAAAAAGAAGAGGAATAAGAAGAATAGGAACAAGAAGAAGAGGAACAATAAGAAGAGGAACAAGAAAAAGAGGAATAATAAGAACAACAGGAAGAGGAACAAGAAGAAGAGGAACAAGAAGAACAACAGGAAGAGGAACAAGAAGAACAAGAAGAAGAGGAACAAGAAGAACAAGAAGAAGTGGAAAAACAAGAAGAGGAACAAGAAGAACAAGAAGAAGAGGGGCAAGAAGAAGAGGAACAAGAAGAAGAGGAACAAGAACAAGAGGAACAAGAAGAAGAGGAACAAGAACAAGAGGAACAAGAAGAAGAGGAACAAGAACAACAAGAAGAGGAACAAGAAGATGAAGAACAAGAAGAAGAGGAACAAGAAGAAGAGGAATAATAAGAACTACAGGAAGAGGAACAAGAAGAAGAGGAACAAGAAGAACAACAGGAAGAGGAACAAGAAGAACAAGAAAAAGAGGAACAAGAAAAACAAGAAGAAGTGGAAAAAGAAGAAGAGGAACACGAAAAAGAGGAACAAGAAGAAGAGGAACAAGAACAAGAGGAACAAGAAGAAGAGGAATAAGAAGAAGAGGAACAAGAAGAAGAGGAACAAGAACAAGAGGAACAAGAAGAAGAGGAACAAGAACAACAAGAAGAGGAACAAGAAGAAGAGGGACAAGAAGAACAAGAAGAAGAGGGACAAGAAGAACAAGAAGAAGAGGAATAAGAAGAAGAGGAACAAGAAGAATAAGAAGAAGAGGAACAAGAAGAAGAGGAACAAGAAGAAGAGGAACAAGAACAAGAGGAAAAAGAAGAACAAGAAGAAGAGGAACAAGAAGAAGAGGAATAAGAAGAAGAGGAACAAGAAGAAGAGGAGCAAGAAGAAGAGGAACAAGAAGAAGAGGAACAAGAAGAAGAGGAGCAAGAAGAAGAGGAACAAGAAGAAGAGCAACAAGAAGAACAAGAAGAAGAGGAACAAGAAGAAGAGGAACAAGAAAAAGAGGAACAAGAAGAAGAGGAACAAAAAGAAGAGGAACAAGAGGAAGAGGGACAAGAAGAAGAGGAACAAGAACAAGAAGAACAAGAAAAAGAGGAACAAGAAGAAGAGGAACAAGAATAAGAGGAACATGAAGAAGAGGAATAAGAAGAAGAGGAACAAGAACAAGAGGAACAAGAACAAGAGGAACAAGAAGAAGAGGAACAAGAACAACAAGAAGAGGAACAAGAAGAAGAAGAACAAGAAGAAGAGGAACAAGAAGAATAGGAACAAGAAGACGAGGAACAATAAGAAGAGGAACAAGAAAAAGAGGAATAATAAGAACAACAGGAAGAGGAACAAGAAGAAGAGGAACAAGAAGAACAACAGGAAGAGGAACAAGAAGAACAAGAAGAAGAGGAACAAGAAGAACAAGAAGAAGAGGGGCAAGAAGAAGAGGAACAAGAAGAACAAGAAGAAGAGGGGCAAGAAGAAGAGGAACAAGAAGAAGAGGAACAAGAACAAGAGGAACAAGAAGAACAAGAACAAGAACAAGAGGAACAAGAATAAGAGGAACAAGAACAACAAGAAGAGGAACAAGAAGAAGAAGAATAAGAAGAAGAGGAACAAGAAGAATAGGAACAAGAAGAAGAGGAACAATAAGAAGAGGAACAAGAAGAAGAGGAATAATAAGTACAACAGGAAGAGGAACAAGAAGAAGAGGAACAAGAAGAACAACAGGAAGAGGAACAAGAAGAACAAGAAGAAGAGGAACAAGAAGAACAAGAAGAAGTGGAAAAAGAAGAAGAGGAACAAGAAGAAGAGGGGCAAGAAGAAGAGGAACAAGAAGAAGAGGAACAAGAAAAACAAGAAGAACAAGAAGAAGAGGGAGAAGAAGAAAAGAAACAAGAAGAACAAGAAGAAGAGGAACAAGAAGAAGAGGAAATAGAAGAAGAAGAACAAGAAGAAGAAGAACAAGAAGAACAAGAAGAAGTGGAAAAAGAAGAAGAGGAACAAGAAGAACAAGAAGAAGATGGGCAAGAAGAAGAGGAACAAGAAGAAGAGGAACAAGAAAAACAAGAAGAACAAGAAGAAGAGGGACAAGAAGAAAAGAAACAAGAAGAACAAGAAGAAGAGGAACAAGAAGAAGAAGAACTAGAAGAAGAGGAACAAGAAGAAGAGGAAAAAGAAGAACAAGAAGAAGAGGAACAAGAAGAAGAGGATCAAGAAGAACAAGAAGAAGAGGAACAAGAAGAAGAGGAACAAGAAGAACAAGAAGAAGAGGAACAATAAGAAGAGGAACAAGAAGAACAAGAACAAGAAGAAGATGAACAAGAAGAAGAGGAACAAGAAGAACAAGAAGAAGAGGAACAATAAGAAGAGGAACAATAAGAAGAGGAATAATAAGAACAACAGGAAGAGGAACAAGAAGAAGAGGAACAAGAAGAACAACAGGAAGAGGAACAAGAAGAAGAGGAACAAGAAGAAGAGGAGCAAGAAGAAGAGGAACAAGAAGAAGAGGAACAAGAAGAAGAGGAGCAAGAAGAAGAGGAACAAGAAGAAGAGCAACAAGAAGAATAAGAAGAAGAGGAACAAGAAGAAGAGGAACAAGAAAAAGAGGAACAAGAAGAAGAGGAACAAAAAGAAGAGGAAAAAGAGGAAGAGGGACAAGAAGAAGAGGAACAAGAACAAGAAGAACAAGAAAAAGAGGAACAAGAAGAAGAGGAACAAGAACAAGAGGAACAAGAAGAAGAGGAATAAGAAGAAGAGGAACAAGAACAAGAGGAACAAGAAGAAGAGGAACAAGAACAAGAGGAACAAGAAGAAGAGGAACAAGAAGAATAGGAACAAGAAGAAGAGGAACAATAAGAAGAGGAACAAGAAGAAGAGGAATAATAAGAACAACAGGAAGAGGAACAAGAAGAAGAGGAACAAGAAGAACAACAGGAAGAGGAACAAGAAGAAAAAGAAGAAGAGGAACAAGAAGAACAAGAAGAAGTGGAAAAAGAAGAAGAGGAACAAGAAGAACAAGAAGAAGAGGGGCAAGAAGAAGAGGAACAAGAAGAACAGGAACAAGAACAAGAGGAACAAGAAGAAGAGGAACAAGAACAAGAGGAACAAGAAGAAGAGGAACAAGAACAACAAGAAGAGGAACAAGAAGAAGAAGAACAAGAAGAAGAGGAACAAGAAGAATAGGAATAAGAAGAAGAGGAACAATAAGAAGAGGAACAAGAAGAAGAGGAATAATAAGAACAACTGGAAGAGGAACAAGAAGAAGAGGAACAAGAAGAACAACAGGAAGAGGAACAAGAAGAACAAGAAGAAGAGGAACAAGAAGAAGAGGGGCAAGAAGAAGAGGAACAAGAAGAACAAGAAGAAGAGGGGCAAGAAGAAGAGGAACAAGAAGAAGAGGAACAAGAACAAGAGGAACAAGAAGAAGAGGAAACAGAAGAATAGGAACAAGAAGAAGAGGAACAAGAAAAAGAGGAACAAGAAGAACAAGAAGAAGAGGAACAAGAAGAACGAGAAGAAGAGGAACAATAAGAACAAGAAGAAGAGGAACAAGAAAAAAAGGAACAAAAAGAAGAGGAACAAGAAGAAGAGGAACAAGAAGAGCAAGAAGAAGAGCAACAAGAAGAAGAGGAACAAGAAGAAGAGGAACAAGAAGAAGAGGAACAAGAAGAAGAGAAACAAGAAGAAGAGGAACAAAAAGAACAGGAAGAAGAGGAACAAGAAGAAGAGGAACAAGAAGAAGAGGAACAAGAAGAACAAGAAGAATAGGAACAAGAAAAAAAGGAACAAAAAGAAGAGCAACAAGAAGAATAAGAAGAAGAGGAACAAAAAGAAGAGGAACAAGAAGAAGAGGGACAAGAAGAACAAGAAGAAGAGGGACAAGAAGAACAAGAAGAAGAGGAATAAGAAGAAGAGGAACAAGAAGACCAAGAAGAAGAGGAACAAGAAGAAGAGGAACAATAAGAAGAGGAATAATAAGAACAACAGGAAAAAGAAGAACAAGAAGAAGAGGAACAAGAAGAAGAGGAACAAAAAGAAGAGGAACAAGAAGAAGAGGAGCAAGAAGAAGAGGAACAAGAAGAAGAGGAACAAGAAGAAGAGGAACAAGAAGAAGAGCAACAAAAAGAACAAGAAGAAGAGGAACAAGAAGAAGAGGAACAAGAAAAAGAGGAACAAGAAGAAGAGGAACAAAAAGAAGAGGAACAAGAGGAAGAGGGACAAGAAGAAGAGGAACAAGAAGAAGAGGAGCAAGAAGAAGAGGAACAAGAAGAAGAGGAACAAGAAGAAGAGGAGCAAGAAGAAGAGGAACAGGAAGAAGAGCAACAAGAAGAATAAGAAGAAGAGGAACAAGAAGAAGAGGAACAAGAAAAAGAGGAACAAGAAGAAGAGGAACAAAAAGAAGAGGAACAAGAGGAAGAGGGACAAGAAGAAGAGGAACAAGAACAAGAAGAACAAGAAAAAGAGGAACAAGAAGAAGAGGAACAAGAACAAGAGGAACAAGAAAAAGAGAAATAAGAAGAAGAGGAACAAGAACAAGAGGAACAAGAAGAAAAGGAACAAGAACAAGAGGAACAAGAAGAAGAGGAACAAGAAGAATAGGAACAAGAAGAAGAGGAACAATAAGAAGAGGAACAAGAAGAAGAGGAATAATAAGAACAACAGGAAGAGGAACAAGAAGAAGAGAAACAAGAAGAACAACAGGAAGAGGAACAAGAAGAAAAAGAAGAAGAGGAACAAGAAGAACAAGAAGAAGTGGAAAAAGAAGAAGAGGAACAAGAAGAACAAGAAGAAGAAGAAGAGGAACAATAAGAAAAGGAACAAGAAGAAGAGGAATAATAAGAACAACTGGAAGAGGAACAAGAAGAAGAGGAACAAGAAGAACAACAGGAAGAGGAACAAGAAAAACAAGAAGAAGAGGAACAAGAAGAAGAGGGGCAAGAAGAAGAGGAACAAGAAGAACAAGAAGAAGAGGGGCAAGAAGAAGAGGAAAAAGAAGAAGAGGAACAAGAACAAGAGGAACAAGAAGAAGAGGAAACAGAAGAATAGAAACAAGAAGAAGAGGAACAAGAAAAAGAGGAACAAGAAGAACAAGAAGAAGAGGAACAAGAAGAACGAGAAGAAGAGGAACAATAAGAACAAGAAGAAGAGGAACAAGAAAAAAAGGAACAAAAAGAAGAGGAACAAGAAGAAGAGGAACAAGAAGAACAAGAAGAAGAGCAACAAGAAGAAGAGGAACAAGAAGAAGAGGAACAAGAAGAAGAGGAACAAGAAGAAAAGAAACAAGAAGAAGAGGAACAAAAAGAACAGGAAGAAGAGGAACAAGAAGAAGAGGAACAAGAAGAAGAGGAACAAGAAGAACAAGAAGAATAGGAACAAGAAAAAAAGGAACAAAAAGAAGAGGAACAAGAAGAATAAGAAGAAGAGGAACAAAAAGAAGAGGAACAAGAAGAAGAGGGACAAGAAGAACAAGAAGAAGAGGGACAAGAAGAACAAGAAGAAGAGGAATAAGAAGAAGAGGAACAAGAAGACCAAGAAGAAGAGGAACAAGAAGAAGAGGAACAATAAGAAGAGGAATAATAAGAACAACAGGAAAAAGAAGAACAAGAAGAAGAGGAACAAGAAGAAGAGGAACAAAAAGAAGAGGAACAAGAAGAAGAGGAGCAAGAAGAAGAGGAACAAGAAGAAGAGGAACAAGAAGAAGAGGAACAAGAAGAAAAGCAACAAGAAGAACAAGAAGAAGAGGAACAAGAAGAAGAGGAACAAGAAAAAGAGGAACAAGAAGAAGAGGAACAAAAAGAAGAGGAACAAGAGGAAGAGGGACAAGAAGAAGAGGAACAAGAACAAGAAGAACAAAAAAAAGAGGAACAAGAAGAAGAGGAACAAGAACAAGAGGAACAAGAAGAAGAGGAATAAGAAGAAGAGGAACAAGAACAAGAGGAACAAGAAGAAGAGGAACAAGAACAAGAGGAACAAGAAAAAAAGGAACAAAAAGAAGAGGAACAAGAAGAATAAGAAGAAGAGGAACAAGAAGAAGAGGAACAAGAACAAGAGGAAAAAGAAGAACAATAAGAAGAGGAATAAGAAGAAGAGGAACAAGAAGAATAAGAAGAAGAGGAATAAGAAGAAGAGGAACAAGAAGAAGAGGAACAAGAACAAGAGGAAAAAGAAGAACAAGAAGAAGAGGAACAAGAAGAAGAGGAACAAGAAGAAGAGGAACAAGAAGAAGAGGAGCAAGAAGAAGAGGAACAAAAAGAACAGGAAGAAGAGGAACAAGAAGAAGAGGAACAAGAAGAAGAGGAACAAGAAGAACAAGAAGAATAGGAACAAGAAAAAAAGGAACAAAAAGAAGAGGAACAAGAAGAATAAGAAGAAGAATAACAAAAAGAAGAGGGACAAGAAGAACAAGAAGAAGAGGAATAAGAAGAAGAGGAACAAGAAGAATAAGAAGAAGAGGAACAAGAAGAAGAGAAACAAGAAGAAGAGGAACAAGAACAAGAGGAAAAAAAAGAACAAGAAGAAGAGGAACAAGAAGAAGAGGAACAAGAAGAAGAGGAACAAGAAGAAGAGGAGCAAGAAGAAGAGGAACAAGAAGAAGAGGAACAAGAAGAAGAGGAGCAAGAAGAAGAGGAACAAGAAGAACAAGAAGAAGAGGAACAAGAAGAAGAGGAACAAGAAAAAGAGGAACAAGAAGAAGAGGAACAAAAAGAAGAGGAACAAGAGGAAGAGGGACAAGAAGAAGAGGAACAAGAACAAGAAGAACAAGAAAAAGAGGAACAAGAAGAAGAGGAACAAGAACAAGAGGAACAAGAAGAAGAGGAATAAGAACAAGAGGATGAGGAACAAAAAGATAAGGAACAAGAAGAAGAGGAACAAGAACAAGAAGAACAAGAAGAAGAGGAACAAGAACAAGAGGAATAAGAAGAAGAGGAACAATAAGAAGAGGAACAAGAAGAAGAGGAACAAGAAGAACAACAGGAAAAGGAACAAGAAGAACAAGAAGAAGAGGAACAAGAAGAACAAGAAGAAGTGGAAAAAGAAGAAGAGGAACAAGAAGAACAAGAAGAAGAGGGGCAAGAAGAAGAGGAACAAGAAGAAGAGGAACAAGAAAAACAAGAAGAACAAGAAGAAGAGGGACAAGAAGAAAAGAAACAAGAAGAACAAGAAGAAGAGGAACAAGAAGAAGAGGAACAAGAAGAAGAGGAGCAAGAAGAAGAGGAACAAGAAGAACAAGAAGAAGAGGAACAAGAAGAAGAGGAACAAGAAAAAGAGGAACAAGAAGAAGAGGAACAAAAAGAAGAGGAACAAGAGGAAGAGGGACAAGAAGAAGAGGAACAAGAACAAGAAGAACAAGAAAAAGAGGAACAAGAAGAAGAGGAACAAGAATAAGAGGAACAAGAACAAGAGGAACAAGAAGAAGAGGAACAAGAACAACAAGAAGAGGAACAAGAAGAAGAAGAAGAAGAAGAAGAGGAATAAGAAGAATAGGAACAAGAAGAAGAGGAACAATAAGAAGAGGAACAAGAAGAAGAGGAACAAGAAGAACAACAGGAAAAGGAACAAGAAGAACAAGAAGAAGAGGAACAAGAAGAACAAGAAGAAGTGGAAAAAGAAGAAGAGGAACAAGAAGAACAAGAAGAAGAGGGGCAAGAAGAAGAGGAACAAGAAGAAGAGGAACAAGAAAAACAAGAAGAACAAGAAGAAGAGGGACAAGAAGAAAAGAAACAAGAAGAACAAGAAGAAGAGGAACAAGAAGAAGAGGAACAAAAAGAAGAAAAACAAGAAGAAGAGGAACAAGAAGAAGAGGAAAAAGAAGAACAAGAAGAAGAGGAACAAGAAGAAGAGGAACAAGAAGAAGAGAATCAAGAAGAACAAGAAGAAGAAGAACAAGAAGAAGAGGAAGAAGAAGAACAAGAAGAAGAGGAACAATAAGAAGAGGAACAAGAAGAAGAAGAACAAGAAGAAGAGGAACAAGAAGAAGAGGAACAAGAAGAAGAGGAACAATAAGAAGAGGAACAATAAGAAGAGGAATAATAAGAACAACAGGAAGAGGAACAAGAAGAAGAGGAACAAGAAGAACAACAGGAAGAGGAACAAGAAGAACAAGAAGAAGAGGAACAAGAAGAACAAGAAGAAGTGGAAAAAGAAGAAGAGGAACAAGAAGAACTAGAAGAAGAGAGGCAAGAAGAAGAGGAACAAGAAGAAGAGGAACAAGAAAAACAAGAAGAACAAGAAGAAGAGGGACAAGAAGAAAAGAAACAAGAAGAACAAGAAGAACAAGAAGAAGAGGAACAAGAAGAAGAGGAACAAGAAGAAGAGGAACAAGAAGAAGAAGAACAAGAAGAACAAGAAGAACATGAATAAGAGGAACAAGAAGCAGAGGAACAAGAAGAACAAGAAGAACAAGAAGAAGAGGAATAAGAAGAAGAGGAACAAGAAGAAGAGGAACAAGAAGAAGAGGATCAAGAAGAACAAGAAGAAGAGGAAATAGAAGAAGAGGAACAAGAAGAAGAGGAACAATAAGAAGAGAAACAAGAAGAAGAGGAACAAGAAGAAGAGGAACAATAGGAAGAGGAACAAGAAGAAGAGGAACAAGAAGAAAAAGAAGAAGAGGAACAAGAAGAACGAGAAGAAGAGGAACAAAAAGAACAAGAAGAAGAGGAACAAGAAGAATAGGAACAAAAAGAAGAGGAACAAGAAGAAGAGGAATAATAAGAAGAGGAACAATAAGAGGAGGAACAAGAAGAACAATAAGAAGAGGAACAAGAAGAAGAGGAACAATAAGAAGAGGAACAAGAAGAAGAGGAACAAGAAGAACAAGAAGAAGAGGAACAAGAAGAACGAGAAGAAGAGGAACAATAAGAACAAGAAGAAGAGGAATAAGAAGAAGAGGAACAAAAAGAAGAGGAACAAGAAGAAGAGGAACAAGAAGAACAAGAAGAAGAGCAACAAGAAGAAAAGAAACAAGAAGAAGAGGAACAAGAAGAAGAGGAACAAGAAGAAGAGGAACAAGAAGAACAGGAACAAGAAGAACAGGAAGAAGAGGAACAAGAAGAAGAGGAACAAGAAGAAGAGGAACAAGAAGAACAAGAAGAAGAGGAACAAGAAGAAAAGGAACAAAAAGAAGAGGAACAAGAAGAATAAGAAGAAGAGGAACAAGAAGAAGAGGAACAAGAAGAAGAGGGAAAAGAAGAACAAGAAGAAGAAGGACAAGAAGAAGAGGAACAAGAAGAAGAGGAACAAGAAGAAGAGGAACAAGAAGAAGAGGAACAAGAAGAAGAGCAACAAGAAGAAGACGAACAAGAAGAACAAGAAGAAGAGGAACAAGAAGAAGAGGAACAAGAAGAAGAGGAACAAGAACAAGGGAACAAGAAGAAGAGGAACAAGAAGAACAAGAAGAATAGGAACAAGAAGAAGAGGAACAAGAAGAAAAAGAAGAAGAGGAAAAATCAGAAGAGAAACAAGAAGCAGAGGAACAAGAAGAACAAGAAGAAGAGAAACAATAAGAAGAGGAACAAGAAGAAAAAGAAGAGGAACAAGAAGAACAAGAAGAAAAGGAACAAGAAAAAGAGGAACAAGAAAAACAAGAAGAAGAGGAACAAGAAGAAGAGGGACAAGAAGAACAACAGGAAGAGGAATAAGAAGAACAAAAATAAGAACAAAAAGAAGAGAAACAAGAAGAAGAGGAATAAGAAGAACAAGAAGAACAACAGGAAGAGGAACAAAAAGAACAAGAAGGAGAACAAAAAAAAGAAGAATAAGAAGAACAAGAAGAACAACAGGAAGAGGAGCAAGAAGAACAACAGGAAGAGCAACAAGAAGAACAAGAACAGGAACAAGAGTAGAGGAACAAGAAGAAGAGGAACAAGAAGAAGAGGGACAAGAAGAACAAGAAGAAGAGGAACAAAAAGAACAAGAAGAACAACAGGAAGAGGAACAAGACGAACAACAAGAAGGAGAACAAGAAGAAGAGGAACAAGAAAAACAAAAAGAACAACAGCAAGAGGAACAAGAAAAACAAGAAGAACAACAGGAAGAGGAACAAGAAGAACAAGAAGAACCACAGGAAGAGGAAAAAGAAGAAATAGAAGAACAACAGGAAAACGAACAAGAAGAAGAGGAACAAGAAGAACAACAAGAATAACAGGAAGAGGAAAGGGAAGAACAAGATGAACAACAAGAAGAGGAACAAGAAGAAGAGGAACAAAAAGAACAAGAAGAAGAGGGACAAGAAGAAGAGGGACAAGAAAAAGAGGATCAAGAAGAACAAGAAGAACAATACGAAGAGGAACAAGAAGAACAAGAAGGAGAACAAGAAGAAGAGGAACAAGAAGAACAAGAAGAAGAGGAACAAGAAGAACAAGAAGAACAATAGGAAGAGGAACAAGAAGAACAAGAAGAGGAACAAAAAGAAGAGGAACAAGAAGAAGAGGAACAAGAAGAAGAGGGACAAGAAGAACAAGACTAAGAGGAATAAGAAGAACAAGAAGAACAACAGAAAGAGGAACAAGAAGAACAAGAAGAGGAACAAGAAGAAGAGGAACAAGAAAAAGAGGAACAAGAAGAAGAGAAAGAAGAAGAACAAGAAGAAGAGGAACAAGAAGAAAAAGGAACAAAAAGAAGAGGAAAAAGAAGAATAAGAAGAAGAGGAACAAGAAAAAGAGGAACAAGAAGAAGAAGAACAAGAAGAAGAGGAACAAGAAGAAGAGGAACAAGAAGAAAAGGAACAAGAAAAAGAGGAAAAAGAAGAACAAGAAGAAGAGGAACAAGAAGAAGAGGAACAAGAAGAAGAGGAACAAGAAGAACAAGAAGAAGAGGAACAAGAAGAAGAGGAACAAGAAGAAAAAGAAGAAGAGGAAAAATCAGAAGAGAAACAAGAAGCAGAGGAACAAGAAGAACAAGAAGAAGAGAAACAATAAGAAGAGGAACAAGAAGAAGAGGAACAAAAAGAAGAGGAACAAGAGGAAGAGGGACAAGAAGAAGAGGAACAAGAACAAGAAGAACAAGAAAATGAGGAACAAGAAGAAGAGGAACAAGAATAAGAGGAACAAGAACAAGAGGAACAAGAAGAAGAGGAACAAGAACAACAAGAAGAGGAACAAGAAGAAGAAGAAGAAGAAGAAGAGGGATAAGAAGAATAGGAACAAGAAGAAGAGGAACAATAAGAAGAGGAACAAGAAGAAGAGGAACAAGAAGAACAACAGGAAAAGGAACAAGAAGAACAAGAAGAAGAGGAACAAGAAGAACAAGAAGAAGTGGAAAAAGAAGAAGAGGAACAAGAAGAACAAGAAGAAGAGGGGCAAGAAGAAGAGGAACAAGAAGAAGAGGAACAAGAAAAACAAGAAGAACAAGAAGAAGAGGGACAAGAAGAAAAGAAACAAGAAGAACAAGAAGAAGAGGAACAAAAAGAAGAAAAACAAGAAGAAGAGGAACAAGAAGAAGAGGAAAAAGAAGAACAAGAAGAAGAGGAACAAGAAGAAGAGGAACAAGAAGAAGAGAATCAAGAAGAACAAGAAGAAGAAGAGGAAGAAGAAGAACAAGAAGAAGAGGAACAATAAGAAGAGGAACAAGAAGAAGAAGAACAAGAAGAAGAGGAACAAGAAGAAGAGGAACAAGAAGAAGAGGAACAATAAGAAGAGGAACAATAAGAAGAGGAATAATAAGAACAACAGGAAGAGGAACAAGAAGAAGAGGAACAAGAAGAACAACAGGAAGAGGAACAAGAAGAACAAGAAGAAGAGGAACAAGAAGAACAAGAAGAAGTGGAAAAAGAAGAGGAGGAACAAGAAGAACAAGAAGAAGAGAGGCAAGAAGAAGAGGAACAAGAAGAAGAGGAACAAGAAAAACAAGAAGAACAAGAAGAAGAGGGACAAGAAGAAAAGAAACAAGAAGAACAAGAAGAACAAGAAGAAGAGGAACAAGAAGAAGAGGAACAAGAAGAAGAGGAACAAGAAGAAGAAGAACAAGAAGAACAAGAAGAACATGAATAAGAGGAACAAGAAGCAGAGGAACAAGAAGAACAAGAAGAACAAGAAGAAGAGGAATAAGAAGAAGAGGAACAAGAAGAAGAGGAACAAGAAGAAGAGGATCAAGAAGAACAAGAAGAAGAGGAAATAGAAGAAGAGGAACAAGAAGAAGAGGAACAATAAGAAGAGAAACAAGAAGAAGAGGAACAAGAAGAAGAGGAACAATAGGAAGAGGAACAAGAAGAAGAGGAACAAGAAGAAAAAGAAGAAGAGGAACAAGAAGAACGAGAAGAAGAGGAACAAAAAGAACAAGAAGAAGAGGAACAAGAAGAATAGGAACAAAAAGAAGAGGAACAAGAAGAAGAGGAATAATAAGAAGAGGAACAATAACAGGAGGAACAAGAAGAACAATAAGAAGAGGAACAAGAAGAAGAGGAACAATAAGAAGAGGAACAAGAAGAAGAGGAACAAGAAGAACAAGAAGAAGAGGAACAAGAAGAACGAGAAGAAGAGGAACAATAAGAACAAGAAGAAGAGGAATAAGAAGAAGAGGAACAAAAAGAAGAGGAACAAGAAGAAGAGGAACAAGAAGAACAAGAAGAAGAGCAACAAGAAGAAAAGAAACAAGAAGAAGAGGAACAAGAAGAAGAGGAACAAGAAGAAGAGGAACAAGAAGAACAGGAACAAGAAGAACAGGAAGAAGAGGAACAAGAAGAAGAGGAACAAGAAGAAGAGGAACAAGAAGAACAAGAAGAAGAGGAACAAGAAGAAAAGGAACAAAAAGAAGAGGAACAAGAAGAATAAGAAGAAGAGGAACAAGAAGAAGAGGAACAAGAAGAAGAGGGAAAAGAAGAACAAGAAGAAGAAGGACAAGAAGAAGAGGAACAAGAAGAAGAGGAACAAGAAGAAGAGGAACAAGAAGAAGAGGAACAAGAAGAAGAGCAACAAGAAGAAGACGAACAAGAAGAACAAGAAGAAGAGGAACAAGAAGAAGAGGAACAAGAAGAAGAGGAACAAGAACAAGGGAACAAGAAGAAGAGGAACAAGAAGAACAAGAAGAATAGGAACAAGAAGAAGAGGAACAAGAAGAAAAAGAAGAAGAGGAAAAATCAGAAGAGAAACAAGAAGCAGAGGAACAAGAAGAACAAGAAGAAGAGAAACAATAAGAAGAGGAACAAGAAGAAAAAGAAGAGGAACAAGAAGAACAAGAAGAAAAGGAACAAGAAAAAGAGGAACAAGAAAAACAAGAAGAAGAGGAACAAGAAGAAGAGGGACAAGAAGAACAACAGGAAGAGGAATAAGAAGAACAAAAATAAGAACAAAAAGAAGAGAAACAAGAAGAAGAGGAATAAGAAGAACAAGAAGAACAACAGGAAGAGGAACAAAAAGAACAAGAAGGAGAACAAAAAAAAGAAGAATAAGAAGAACAAGAAGAACAACAGGAAGAGGAGCAAGAAGAACAACAGGAAGAGCAACAAGAAGAACAAGAACAGGAACAAGAGTAGAGGAACAAGAAGAAGAGGAACAAGAAGAAGAGGGACAAGAAGAACAAAAAGAAGAGGAACAAAAAGAACAAGAAGAACAACAGGAAGAGGAACAAGACGAACAACAAGAAGGAGAACAAGAAGAAGAGGAACAAGAAAAACAAAAAGAACAACAGCAAGAGGAACAAGAAAAACAAGAAGAACAACAGGAAGAGGAACAAGAAGAACAAGAAGAACCACAGGAAGAGGAAAAAGAAGAAATAGAAGAACAACAGGAAAACGAACAAGAAGAAGAGGAACAAGAAGAACAACAAGAATAACAGAAAGAGGAAAGGGAAGAACAAGATGAACAACAAGAAGAGGAACAAGAAGAAGAGGAACAAAAAGAACAAGAAGAAGAGGGACAAGAAGAAGAGGGACAAGAAAAAGAGGATCAAGAAGAACAAGAAGAACAATACGAAGAGGAACAAGAAGAACAAGAAGGAGAACAAGAAGAAGAGGAACAAGAAGAACAAGAAGAAGAGGAACAAGAAGAACAAGAAGAACAACAGGAAGAGGAACAAGAAGAACAAGAAGAGGAACAAAAAGAAGAGGAACAAGAAGAAGAGGAACAAGAAGAAGAGGGACAAGAAGAACAAGAATAAGAGGAATAAGAAGAACAAGAAGAACAACAGAAAGAGGAACAAGAAGAACAAGAAGAGGAACAAGAAGAAGAGGAACAAGAAAAAGAGGAACAAGAAGAAGAGAAAGAAGAAGAACAAGAAGAAGAGGAACAAGAAGAAAAAGGAACAAAAAGAAGAGGAAAAAGAAGAATAAGAAGAAGAGGAACAAGAAAAAGAGGAACAAGAAGAAGAAGAACAAGAAGAAGAGGAACAAGAAGAAGAGGAACAAGAAGAAAAGGAACAAGAAAAAGAGGAAAAAGAAGAACAAGAAGAAGAGGAACAAGAAGAAGAGGAACAAGAAGAAGAGGAACAAGAAGAACAAGAAGAAGAGGAACAAGAAGAAGAGGAACAAGAAGAAAAAGAAGAAGAGGAAAAATCAGAAGAGAAACAAGAAGCAGAGGAACAAGAAGAACAAGAAGAAGAGAAACAATAAGAAGAGGAACAAGAAGAAAAAGAAGAGGAACAAGAAGAACAAGAAGAAAAGGAACAAGAAAAAGAGAAACAAGAAAAACAAGAAGAAGAGGAACAAGAAGAAGAGGGACAAGAAGAACAACAGGAAGAGGAATAAGAAAAACAAAAATAAGAACAAAAAGAAGAGAAACAAGAAGAAGAGGAATAAGAAGAACAAGAAGAACAACAGGAAGAGGAACAAAAAGAACAAGAAGGAGAACAAAAAGAAGAAGAATAAGAAGAACAAGAAGAACAACAGGAAGAGGAGCAAGAAGAACAACAGGAAGAGCAACAAGAAGAACAAGAAGAGGAACAAGAGTAGAGGAACAAGAAGAAGAGGAACAAGAAGAAGAGGGACAAGAAGAACAAGAAGAAGAGGAACAAGAAGAACAACAGGAAGAGGAACAAAAAGAACAAGAAGAACAACAGGAAGAGGAACAAGACGAACAACAAGAAGGAGAACAAGAAGAAGAGGAACAAGAACAACAGCAAGAGGAACAAGAAAAACAAGAAGAACAAGAAGAAGAGGGACAAGAAGAAAAGAAACAAGAAGAACAAGAAGAAGAGGAACAAGAAGAAGAGGAACAAAAAGAAGAAAAACAAGAAGAAGAGGAACAAGAAGAAGAGGAAAAAGAAGAACAAGAAGAAGAGGAACAAGAAGAAGAGGAACAAGAAGAAGAGAATCAAGAAGAACAAGAAGAAGAAGAGGAAGAAGAAGAACAAGAAGAAGAGGAACAATAAGAAGAGGAACAAGAAGAAGAAGAACAAGAAGAAGAGGAACAAGAAGAAGAGGAACAAGAAGAAGAGGAACAATAAGAAGAGGAACAATAAGAAGAGGAATATTAAGAACAACAGGAAGAGGAACAAGAAGAAGAGGAACAAGAAGAACAACAGGAAGAGGAACAAGAAGAACAAGAAGAAGAGGAACAAGAAGAACAAGAAGAAGTGGAAAAAGAAGAAGAGGAACAAGAAGAACAAGAAGAAGAGAGGCAAGAAGAAGAGGAACAAGAAGAAGAGGAACAAGAAAAACAAGAAGAACAAGAAGAAGAGGGACAAGAAGAAAAGAAACAAGAAGAACAAGAAGAACAAGAAGAAGAGGAACAAGAAGAAGAGGAACAAGAAGAAGAGGAACAAGAAGAAGAAGAACAAGAAGAACAAGAAGAACATGAATAAGAGGAACAAGAAGCAGAGGAACAAGAAGAACAAGAAGAACAAGAAGAAGAGGAATAAGAAGAAGAGGAACAAGAAGAAGAGGAACAAGAAGAAGAGGATCAAGAAGAACAAGAAGAAGAGGAAATAGAAGAAGAGGAACAAGAAGAAGAGGAACAATAAGAAGAGAAACAAGAAGAAGAGGAACAAGAAGAAGAGGAACAATAGGAAGAGGAACAAGAAGAAGAGGAACAAGAAGAAAAAGAAGAAGAGGAACAAGAAGAACGAGAAGAAGAGGAACAAAAAGAACAAGAAGAAGAGGAACAAGAAGAATAGGAACAAAAAGAAGAGGAACAAGAAGAAGAGGAATAATAAGAAGAGGAACAATAAGAGGAGGAACAAGAAGAACAATAAGAAGAGGAACAAGAAGAAGAGGAACAATAAGAAGAAGAACAAGAAGAAGAGGAACAAGAAGAACAAGAAGAAGAGGAACAAGAAGAACGAGAAGAAGAGGAACAATAAGAACAAGAAGAAGAGGAATAAGAAGAAGAGGAACAAAAAGAAGAGGAACAAGAAGAAGAGGAACAAGAAGAACAAGAAGAAGAGCAACAAGAAGAAAAGAAACAAGAAGAAGAGGAACAAGAAGAAGAGGAACAAGAAGAAGAGGAACAAGAAGAACAGGAACAAGAAGAACAGGAAGAAGAGGAACAAGAAGAAGAGGAACAAGAAGAAGAGGAACAAGAAGAACAAGAAGAAGAGGAACAAGAAGAAAAGGAACAAAAAGAAGAGGAACAAGAAGAATAAGAAGAAGAGGAACAAGAAGAAGAGGAACAAGAAGAAGAGGGAAAAGAAGAACAAGAAGAAGAAGGACAAGAAGAAGAGGAACAAGAAGAAGAGGAACAAGAAGAAGAGGAACAAGAAGAAGAGGAACAAGAAGAAGAGCAACAAGAAGAAGACGAACAAGAAGAACAAGAAGAAGAGGAACAAGAAGAAGAGGAACAAGAAGAAGAGGAACAAGAACAAGGGAACAAGAAGAAGAGGAACAAGAAGAACAAGAAGAATAGGAACAAGAAGAAGAGGAACAAGAAGAAAAAGAAGAAGAGGAAAAATCAGAAGAGAAACAAGAAGCAGAGGAACAAGAAGAACAAGAAGAAGAGAAACAATAAGAAGAGGAACAAGAAGAAAAAGAAGAGGAACAAGAAGAACAAGAAGAAAAGGAACAAGAAAAAGAGGAACAAGAAAAACAAGAAGAAGAGGAACAAGAAGAAGAGGGACAAGAAGAACAACAGGAAGAGGAATAAGAAGAACAAAAATAAGAACAAAAAGAAGAGAAACAAGAAGAAGAGGAATAAGAAGAACAAGAAGAACAACAGGAAGAGGAACAAAAAGAACAAGAAGGAGAACAAAAAAAAGAAGAATAAGAAGAACAAGAAGAACAACAGGAAGAGGAGCAAGAAGAACAACAGGAAGAGCAACAAGAAGAACAAGAACAGGAACAAGAGTAGAGGAACAAGAAGAAGAGGAACAAGAAGAAGAGGGACAAGAAGAACAAAAAGAAGAGGAACAAAAAGAACAAGAAGAACAACAGGAAGAGGAACAAGACGAACAACAAGAAGGAGAACAAGAAGAAGAGGAACAAGAAAAACAAAAAGAACAACAGCAAGAGGAACAAGAAAAACAAGAAGAACAACAGGAAGAGGAACAAGAAGAACAAGAAGAACCACAGGAAGAGGAAAAAGAAGAAATAGAAGAACAACAGGAAAACGAACAAGAAGAAGAGGAACAAGAAGAACAACAAGAATAACAGGAAGAGGAAAGGGAAGAACAAGATGAACAACAAGAAGAGGAACAAGAAGAAGAGGAACAAAAAGAACAAGAAGAAGAGGGACAAGAAGAAGAGGGACAAGAAAAAGAGGATCAAGAAGAACAAGAAGAACAATACGAAGAGGAACAAGAAGAACAAGAAGGAGAACAAGAAGAAGAGGAACAAGAAGAACAAGAAGAAGAGGAACAAGAAGAACAAGAAGAACAACAGGAAGAGGAACAAGAAGAACAAGAAGAGGAACAAAAAGAAGAGGAACAAGAAGAAGAGGAACAAGAAGAAGAGGGACAAGAAGAACAAGAATAAGAGGAATAAGAAGAACAAGAAGAACAACAGAAAGAGGAACAAGAAGAACAAGAAGAGGAACAAGAAGAAGAGGAACAAGAAAAAGAGGAACAAGAAGAAGAGAAAGAAGAAGAACAAGAAGAAGAGGAACAAGAAGAAAAAGGAACAAAAAGAAGAGGAAAAAGAAGAATAAGAAGAAGAGGAACAAGAAAAAGAGGAACAAGAAGAAGAAGAACAAGAAGAAGAGGAACAAGAAGAAGAGGAACAAGAAGAAAAGGAACAAGAAAAAGAGGAAAAAGAAGAACAAGAAGAAGAGGAACAAGAAGAAGAGGAACAAGAAGAAGAGGAACAAGAAGAACAAGAAGAAGAGGAACAAGAAGAAGAGGAACAAGAAGAAAAAGAAGAAGAGGAAAAATCAGAAGAGAAACAAGAAGCAGAGGAACAAGAAGAACAAGAAGAAGAGAAACAATAAGAAGAGGAACAAGAAGAAAAAGAAGAGGAACAAGAAGAACAAGAAGAAAAGGAACAAGAAAAAGAGAAACAAGAAAAACAAGAAGAAGAGGAACAAGAAGAAGAGGGACAAGAAGAACAACAGGAAGAGGAATAAGAAAAACAAAAATAAGAACAAAAAGAAGAGAAACAAGAAGAAGAGGAATAAGAAGAACAAGAAGAACAACAGGAAGAGGAACAAAAAGAACAAGAAGGAGAACAAAAAGAAGAAGAATAAGAAGAACAAGAAGAACAACAGGAAGAGGAGCAAGAAGAACAACAGGAAGAGCAACAAGAAGAACAAGAAGAGGAACAAGAGTAGAGGAACAAGAAGAAGAGGAACAAGAAGAAGAGGGACAAGAAGAACAAGAAGAAGAGGAACAAGAAGAACAACAGGAAGAGGAACAAAAAGAACAAGAAGAACAACAGGAAGAGGAACAAGACGAACAACAAGAAGGAGAACAAGAAGAAGAGGAACAAGAACAACAGCAAGAGGAACAAGAAAAACAAGAAGAACAACAGGAAGAGGAACAAGAAGAACAATAAGAACCACAGGAAGAGGAACAAGAGGAAATAGAAGAACAACAGGAAGACGAACAAGAAGAAGAGGAACAAGAAGAACAACAAGAATAACAGGAAGAGGAAAGGGAAGAACAAGATGAACAACAAGAAGAGGAACAAGAAGAAGAGGAACAAAAAGAACAAGAAGAAGAGGGACAAGAAGAAGAGGGACAAGAAAAAGAGGAGCAAGAAGAACAAGAAGAACAATACGAAGAGGAACAAGAAGAACAAGAAGGAGAACAAGAAGAAGAGGAACAAGAAGAACAAGAAGAAGAGGAACAAGAAGAACAAGAAGAACAACAGGAAGAGGAACAAGAAGAACAAGAAGAGGAACAAAAAGAAGAGGATCAAGAAGAAGAGGAACAAGAAGAAGAGGGACAAGAAGAACAAGAATAAGAGGAATAAGAAGAACAAGAAGAACAACAGAAAGAGGAACAAGAAGAACAAGAAGAGGAACAAGAAGAAGAGGAACAAGAAAAAGAGGAACAAGAAGAAGAGGAAGAAGAAGAACAAGAAGAAGAGGAACAAGAAGAAAAGGAACAAAAAGAAGAGAAACAAGAAGAAGAGGAACAAGAAGAAGAGGAACAATAGGAAGAGGAACAAGAAGAAGAGGAACAAGAAGAAAAAGAAGAAGAGGAACAAGAAGAACGAGAAGAAGAGGAACAAAAAGAACAAGAAGAAGAGGAACAAGAAGAATAGGAACAAAAAGAAGAGGAACAAGAAGAAGAGGAATAATAAGAAGAGGAACAATAAGAGGAGGAACAAGAAGAACAATAAGAAGAGGAACAAGAAGAAGAGGAACAATAAGAAGAGGAACAAGAAGAAGAGGAACAAGAAGAACAAGAAGAAGAGGAACAAGAAGAACGAGAAGAAGAGGAACAATAAGAACAAGAAGAAGAGGAATAAGAAGAAGAGGAACAAAAAGAAGAGGAACAAGAAGAAGAGGAACAAGAAGAACAAGAAGAAGAGCAACAAGAAGAAAAGAAACAAGAAGAAGAGGAACAAGAAGAAGAGGAACAAGAAGAAGAGGAACAAGAAGAACAGGAACAAGAAGAACAGGAAGAAGAGGAACAAGAAGAAGAGGAACAAGAAGAAGAGGAACAAGAAGAACAAGAAGAAGAGGAACAAGAAGAAAAGGAACAAAAAGAAGAGGAACAAGAAGAATAAGAAGAAGAGGAACAAGAAGAAGAGGAACAAGAAGAAGAGGGAAAAGAAGAACAAGAAGAAGAAGGACAAGAAGAAGAGGAACAAGAAGAAGAGGAACAAGAAGAAGAGGAACAAGAAGAAGAGGAACAAGAAGAAGAGCAACAAGAAGAAGACGAACAAGAAGAACAAGAAGAAGAGGAACAAGAAGAAGAGGAACAAGAAGAAGAGGAACAAGAACAAGGGAACAAGAAGAAGAGGAACAAGAAGAACAAGAAGAATAGGAACAAGAAGAAGAGGAACAAGAAGAAAAAGAAGAAGAGGAAAAATCAGAAGAGAAACAAGAAGCAGAGGAACAAGAAGAACAAGAAGAAGAGAAACAATAAGAAGAGGAACAAGAAGAAAAAGAAGAGGAACAAGAAGAACAAGAAGAAAAGGAACAAGAAAAAGAGGAACAAGAAAAACAAGAAGAAGAGGAACAAGAAGAAGAGGGACAAGAAGAACAACAGGAAGAGGAATAAGAAGAACAAAAATAAGAACAAAAAGAAGAGAAACAAGAAGAAGAGGAATAAGAAGAACAAGAAGAACAACAGGAAGAGGAACAAAAAGAACAAGAAGGAGAACAAAAAAAAGAAGAATAAGAAGAACAAGAAGAACAACAGGAAGAGGAGCAAGAAGAACAACAGGAAGAGCAACAAGAAGAACAAGAACAGGAACAAGAGTAGAGGAACAAGAAGAAGAGGAACAAGAAGAAGAGGGACAAGAAGAACAAGAAGAAGAGGAACAAAAAGAACAAGAAGAACAACAGGAAGAGGAACAAGACGAACAACAAGAAGGAGAACAAGAAGAAGAGGAACAAGAAAAACAAAAAGAACAACAGCAAGAGGAACAAGAAAAACAAGAAGAACAACAGGAAGAGGAACAAGAAGAACAAGAAGAACCACAGGAAGAGGAAAAAGAAGAAATAGAAGAACAACAGGAAAACGAACAAGAAGAAGAGGAACAAGAAGAACAACAAGAATAACAGGAAGAGGAAAGGGAAGAACAAGATGAACAACAAGAAGAGGAACAAGAAGAAGAGGAACAAAAAGAACAAGAAGAAGAGGGACAAGAAGAAGAGGGACAAGAAAAAGAGGATCAAGAAGAACAAGAAGAACAATACGAAGAGGAACAAGAAGAACAAGAAGGAGAACAAGAAGAAGAGGAACAAGAAGAACAAGAAGAAGAGGAACAAGAAGAACAAGAAGAACAACAGGAAGAGGAACAAGAAGAACAAGAAGAGGAACAAAAAGAAGAGGAACAAGAAGAAGAGGAACAAGAAGAAGAGGGACAAGAAGAACAAGAATAAGAGGAATAAGAAGAACAAGAAGAACAACAGAAAGAGGAACAAGAAGAACAAGAAGAGGAACAAGAAGAAGAGGAACAAGAAAAAGAGGAACAAGAAGAAGAGAAAGAAGAAGAACAAGAAGAAGAGGAACAAGAAGAAAAAGGAACAAAAAGAAGAGGAAAAAGAAGAATAAGAAGAAGAGGAACAAGAAAAAGAGGAACAAGAAGAAGAAGAACAAGAAGAAGAGGAACAAGAAGAAGAGGAACAAGAAGAAAAGGAACAAGAAAAAGAGGAAAAAGAAGAACAAGAAGAAGAGGAACAAGAAGAAGAGGAACAAGAAGAAGAGGAACAAGAAGAACAAGAAGAAGAGGAACAAGAAGAAGAGGAACAAGAAGAAAAAGAAGAAGAGGAAAAATCAGAAGAGAAACAAGAAGCAGAGGAACAAGAAGAACAAGAAGAAGAGAAACAATAAGAAGAGGAACAAGAAGAAAAAGAAGAGGAACAAGAAGAACAAGAAGAAAAGGAACAAGAAAAAGAGAAACAAGAAAAACAAGAAGAAGAGGAACAAGAAGAAGAGGGACAAGAAGAACAACAGGAAAAGGAATAAGAAAAACAAAAATAAGAACAAAAAGAAGAGAAACAAGAAGAAGAGGAATAAGAAGAACAAGAAGAACAACAGGAAGAGGAACAAAAAGAACAAGAAGGAGAACAAAAAGAAGAAGAATAAGAAGAACAAGAAGAACAACAGGAAGAGAGCAAGAAGAACAACAGGAAGAGCAACAAGAAGAACAAGAAGAGGAACAAGAGTAGAGGAACAAGAAGAAGAGGAACAAGAAGAAGAGGGACAAGAAGAACAAGAAGAAGAGGAACAAGAAGAACAACAGGAAGAGGAACAAAAAGAACAAGAAGAACAACAGGAAGAGGAACAAGACGAACAACAAGAAGGAGAACAAGAAGAAGAGGAACAAGAACAACAGCAAGAGGAACAAGAAAAACAAGAAGAACTACAGGAAGAGGAACAAGAAGAACAATAAGAACCACAGGAAGAGGAACAAGAGGAAATAGAAGAACAACAGGAAGACGAACAAGAAGAAGAGGAACAAGAAGAACAACAAGAATAACAGGAAGAGGAAAGGGAAGAACAAGATGAACAACAAGAAGAGGAACAAGAAGAAGAGGAACAAAAAGAACAAGAAGAAGAGGGACAAGAAGAAGAGGGACAAGAAAAAGAGGAGCAAGAAGAACAAGAAGAACAATACGAAGAGGAACAAGAAGAACAAGAAGGAGAACAAGAAGAAGAGGAACAAGAAGAACAAGAAGAAGAGGAACAAGAAGAACAAGATGAACAACAGGAAGAGGAACAAGAAGAACAAGAAGAGGAACAAAAAGAAGAGGATCAAGAAGAAGAGGAACAAGAAGAAGAGGGACAAGAAGAACAAGAATAAGAGGAATAAGAAGAACAAGAAGAACAACAGAAAGAGGAACAAGAAGAACAAGAAGAGGAACAAGAAGAAGAGGAACAAGAAAAAGAGGAACAAGAAGAAGAGGAAGAAGAAGAACAAGAAGAAGAGGAACAAGAAGAAAAGGAACAAAAAGAAGAGGAAAAAGAAGAATAAGAAGAAGAGGAACAAGAAAAAGAGGAACAAGAAGAAGAAGAACAAGAAGAAGAGGAACAAGAAGAAGAGGAACAAAAAGAAAAGGAACAAGAAAAAGAGGAAAAAGAAGAACAAGAAGAAGAGGAACAAGAAGAAGAGGAACAAGAAGAAGAGGAACAAGAAGAACAAGAAGAAGAGGAACAAGAAGAAGAGGAACAAGAAGAAGAGAAACAAGAAGAACAAGAGGAAAAGAAACAAGAAGAAGAGGAACAAGAAGAACAAGAAGAAGAGGAACAAGAAGAAGAGGGACAAGAAGAACAAGAAGAACAACAGGAAGAGGAATAAGAAGAACAAAAAGAAGAACAAGAAGAAGAGGAACAAGAAGAACAAAAAAAAGAGGAACAAGAAGAACAAAAGGAAGAGGAACAAAAAGAACAAGAAGGAGAACAAGAAGAAGAGGAACAAGAAGAAGAGGAACAAGAAGAACAAGAAGAAAAGGAACAAGAAGAAGAGGAACAAGAAGAAGAGGAACAAGAAGAACAAGAAGAAGAGGAACAAGAAGAAGAGGAACAAGAAGAAGAGGAACAAGAAGAACAAGAAGAAGAGGAACAAGAAGAACAAGAAGAAGAGAAACAAGAAGAACAAGAAGAAGAGGAACAAGAAGAACTAGAAGAAAAGGAACAAGAAGAAGAGGAACAGGAAGAAAAAGAAGAACAAGAAGAAGAGGAACAAGAAGAAGAGGAACAAGAAGAAAAGGAACAAGAAAAAGAGGAAAAAGAAGAACAAGAAGAAGAGGAACAAGAAGAAGAGGAACAAGAAGAAGAGGAACAAGAAGAAGAGCAGCAAGAAGAAAACGAACAAGAAGAAGAGGAACAAGAAGAAGAGGAACAAGAAGAAGAGGAACAAGAACAAGAGGAACAAGAACAAGAGGAACAAGAAGAACAAGAAGAATAGGAAGAAGAAGAAGAGGAACAAGAAGAACAAGAAGAAGAGGAACAAGAAGAACAAGAAGAACAACAGGAAGAGGAATAAGAAGAATAAAAAGAAGAACAAGAAGAAGAGGAACAAGAAGAACAAAAAGAAGAACAAGAAGAACAACAGGAAGAGGAACAAAAAGAACAAGAAGGAGAACAAGAAGAAGAGGAACAAGAAGAAGAGGAACAAGAAGAACAAGAAGAAAAGGAACAATAAGAAGAGGAACAAGAAGAAGAGGAAAAAGAAGAACAAGAAGAAGAGGAACAAGAAGAAGAGGAACAAGAAGAACAAGAAGAAGAGGAACAAGAAGAACAAGAAGAAGAGGAACAAGAAAAACAAGAAAAAGAGGAACAAGAAGAAAAGGAACAAGAAGAACAAGAAGAAAAGGAACAAGAAGAAGAGGAACAGGAAGAACAAGAAGAAGAGGAACAAGAAGAAGAGGGACAAGAAGAATAAGAAGAACAACAGGAAGAGGAATAAGACGAACAAAAAGAAGAACAAGAAAAAGAGGAACAAGAAGAACAAGAAGAAGAGGAACAAGAAGAAAAGGAAGAACAACAAGAAGAGGAATAAAAAGAACAAGAAGGAGAACAAGAAAAAGAGGAACAAGAAGAACAAGAAGAACAACAGGAAGAGGAACAAGAAGAACAAGAAGAGAAACAAGAAGAAGAGGAACAAGAAGAAAAGGAACAAGAAGAAGAGGGACAAGAAGAACAAGAAGATGAGGAACAAGAAGAACAACAGGAAGAGGAACAAGAAGAACAACAAGAAGGAGAACAAGAAAAAGAGGAACAAGAAGAACAAGAAGAACAATAGGAAAAGGAACAAGAAGAACAAGAAGAACAACAGAAAGAGGAACAAGAAGAACAACAGGAAGAGGAACAAAAAGAATAAGAAGAACAACAGGAAGAGGAACAACAAAAAGAGGAACAAGAAGAACAAGAAGAAGAGGGACAAGAAGAAGAGGGACAAGAAGAAGAGGAGCAAGAAGAACAAGAAGATCAACAGAAAGAGGAACAAGAAGAACAAGAAGGAGAACAAGAAGAAGAGGAACAAGAAGAACAAGAAGAAGAGGAACAAGAAGAACAATAGGAAGAGGAACAAGAAGAATAAGAAGAGGAACAAGAGGAACAAGAAGAAGAGGAACAAGAAGAAGAGGGACAAGAAGAACAAGAACAAGAGGAACAAGAAGAAGAGGAACAAGAAGAAGAGGAACAAGAAGAAGAGGAAAAGGAAGAACAAGAAGAAGAGGAACAAGAAGAAGAGGAACAAGAAGAAGAGGGACAAGAAGAAAAAGATAAACAACAGGAAGAGGAACAAGAAGAACAAGAAGAAGAGAAACAAGAAGAACAATAAGAAGAGGAACAAGAAGAAAAGGAACAAGAAAAAGAGGGACAAGAAGAACAAGAAGAAGAGGAACAGGAAGAACAAGAAGAAGAGGAACAAGAAGAAGAGGAACAAGAAGAACAAGAAGAAGAGAAACAAGAAAAAGAGGGACAAGAAGAAGAGGAACAAGAAGAAGAGGAACAATAAGAACAAGAAGAAGAGGAACAAAAAGAAGAGGGACAAGAAGAACAAGAAGAAGAGGAACAAGAAGAAAAGGAACAAGAAGAACAAGAAGAAGAGGAAGAACAAGAACAAGAAGAAGAGGAACAAGAAGAACAAGAAGAAGAGGAACAAGAAGAAGAAGAGGAACAAGAAGAAGAGTGGCAAGAAGAAGAGGAACAAGAAGAAGAGGAACAAGAAGAAGAGTAACAAGAAGAAGAGGAACAAGAAGAAGAGGAACAAGAAGAACAAGAAGAAGAGGGACAAGAAGAACAAGAAGAAGAGAAACAAGAAGAACAAGAAGAAGAGGAACAAGAAGAAGAGGAACAAGAAGAACAAGAAGAAGAGGAACAAGAAGAACAAGAAGAAGAGGAACAAGAAGAAGAGGGACAAGAAGAACAAGAAGAAGAGAAACAAGAAGAACAAGAAGAAGAGGAACAAGAAGAAGAGGAACAAGAAGAACAAGAAGAAGAGGAACAAGAAGAACAAGAAGAAGAGGAACAAGAAGAAGAGGGATTAGAAGAACAAGAAGAAGAGGAACAAGAAGAACAAGAAGAAGAGGAACAAGAAGAAGAGGGACAAGAAGAACAAGAAGAAGAGGAACAAGAAGAAGAGGAACAAGAAGAACAAGAAGAAGAGGAACAAGAAAAACAAGAAGAAGAGGAACAAGAAGAACAAGAAGAAGAGGAACAAGAAGAACAAGAAGAAAAGGAAGCAGAAGAAGAGTGACAAGAAGTAGAGGAACAAGAAGAAGAGGAACAAGAAGAAGAGGAACAAGAAGAACAAGAAGAAGAGAAACAAGAAGAAGAGGGACAAGAAGAACAAGAAGAAGAGAAACAAGAAGAACAAGAAGAAGAGGCACAAGAAGAAGAGGAACAAGAAGAACAAGAAGAAGAGAAACAAGAAGAACAAGAAGAAGAGGAACAAGAAGAAGAGGAACAAGAACAACAAGAAGAAGAGAAACAAGAAGAAGAGGAACAAGAAGAAGAGGAACAAGAAGAAGAGGAACAAGAAGAACAAGAAGAAGAGAAACAAGAAGAAGATAAACAAGAAGAAGAGAAACAAGAAGAACAAGAAGAAGAGGAACAAGAAGAAGAGGAACAAGAAGAACAAGAAGAAGAGAAACAAGAAGAACAAGAAGAAGAGGAACAAGAAGAAGAGGAACAAGAAGAACAAGAAGAACAAGAAGAAGAGGAACAAGAAGAACAAGAAGAAGAGGGACAAGAAGAAGAGGGACAAGAAGAACAAGAAGAAGAGAAACAAGAAGAAGAGGAACAAGAAGAAGAGGAACAAGAAGAACAAGAAGAAGAGAAACAAGAAGAAGAGGAACAAGAAGAAGAGAAACAAGAAAAACAAGAAAAAGAGGAACAAGAAGAAGAGGAACAAGAAGAACAAGAAGAAGAGAAACAAGAAGAAGAGGAACAAGAAGAAGAGGAACAAGAAGAAGAGGGACAAGAAGAACAAGAAGAAGAGGAACAAGAAGAACAACAGGAAGAGGAACAAAAAGAACAAGAAGAACAACAGGAAGAGGAACAAGACGAACAACAAGAAGGAGAACAAGAAGAAGAGGAACAAGAAGAACAAAAAGAACAACAGCAAGAGGAACAAGAAAAACAAGAAGAACAACAGGAAGAAGAACAAGAAGAACCACAGGAAGAGGAACAAGAAGAAATAGAAGAACAACAGGAAGACGAACAAGAAGAAGAGGAACAAGAAGAACAACAAGAATAACAGGAAGAGGAAAGGGAAGAACAAGATGAACAACAAGAAGAGGAACAAGAAGAAGAGGAACAAAAAGAACAAGAAGAAGAGGGACAAGAAGAAGAGGGACAAGAAAAAGAGGAGCAAGAAGAACAAGAAGAACAATACGAAGAGGAACAAGAAGAACAAGAAGGAGAACAAGAAGAAGAGGAACAAGAAGAACAAGAAGAAGAGGAACAAGAAGAACAAGAAGAACAACAGGAAGAGGAACAAGAAGAACAAGAAGAGGAACAAAAAGAAGAGGAACAAGAAGAAGAGGAACAAGAAGAAGAGGGACAAGAAGAACAAGAATAAAAGGAATAAGAAGAACAAGAAGAACAACAGAAAGAGGAACAAGAAGAACAAGAAGAGGAACAAGAAGAAGAGGAACAAGAAAAAGAGGAACAAGAAGAAGAGGAAGAAGAAGAACAAGAAGAAGAGGAACAAGAAGAAAAGGAACAAAAAGAAGAGGAAAAAGAAGAATAAGAAGAAGAGGAACAAGAAAAAGAGGAACAAGAAGAAGAAGAACAAGAAGACGAGGAACAAGAAGAAGAGGAACAAGAAGAAAAGGAACAAGAAAAAGAGGAAAAAGAAGAACAAGAAGAAGAGGAACAAGAAGAAGAGGAACAAGAAGAAGAGGAACAAGAAGAACAAGAAGAAGAGGAACAAGAAGAAGAGGAACAAGAAGAAGAGAAACAATAAGAACAAGAGGAAAAGAAACAAGAAGAAGAGGAACAAGAAGAACAAGAAGAAGAGGAACAAGAAGAAGAGGGACAAGAAGAACAAGAAGAACAACAGGAAGAGGAATAAGAAGAACAAAAAGAAGAACAAGAAGAAGAGGAACAAGAAGAACAAAAAGAAGAGGAACAAGAAGAACAAGAAGAACAAAAGGAAGAGGAACAAAAAGAACAAGAAGGAGAACAAGAAGAAGAGGAACAAGAAGAAGAGGAACAAGAAGAACAAGAAGAAAAGGAACAAGAAGAAGAGGAACAAGAAGAAGAGGAACAAGAAGAACAAGAAGAAGAGGAACAAGAAGAAGAGGAACAAGAAGAAGAGGAACAAGAAGAACAAGAAGAAGAGGAACAAGAAGAACAAGAAGAAGAGGAACAAGAAGAACAAGAAGAAGAGGAACAAGAAGAACAAGAAGAAAAGGAACAAGAAGAAGAGGAACAGGAAGAACAAGAAGAACAAGAAGAAGAGGAACAAGAAGAAGAGGAACAAGAAGAAAAGGAACAAGAAAAAGAGGAAAAAGAAGAACAAGAAGAAGAGGAACAAGAAGAAGAGGAACAAGAAGAAGAGGAACAAGAAGAAGAGCATCAAGAAGAAAACGAACAAGAAGAAGAGGAACAAGAAGAAGAGGAACAAGAAGAAGAGGAACAATAACAAGAGGAACAAGAAGAAGAGGAACAAGAAGAACAAGAAGAATAGGAAGAAGAAGAAGAGGAACAAGAAGAACAAGAAGAAGAGGAACAAGAAGAACAAGAAGAACAACAGGAAGAGGAATAAGAAGAACAAAAAGAAGAACAAGAGAAGAGGAACAAGAAGAACAAAAAGAAGAACAAGAAGAACAACAGGAAGAGGAACAAAAAGAACAAGTAGGAGAACAAGAAGAAGAGGAACAAGAAGAAGAGGAACAAGAAGAAAAGGAACAATAAGAAGAGGAACAAGAAGAAAAGGAAGAACAACAAGAAGAGGAATAAAAAGAACAAGAAGGAGAACAAGAAAAAGAGGAACAAGAAGAACAAGAAGAACAACAGGAAGAGGAACAAGAAGAACAAGAAGAGAAACAAGAAGAAGAGGAACAAGAAGAAGAGGAACAAGAAGAAGAGGGACAAGAAGAACAAGAAGATGAGGAACAAGGAGAACAACAGGAAGAGGAACAAGAAGAACAACAAGAAGAAGAACAAGAAAAAGAGGAACAAGAAGAACAAAAAGAACAATAGGAAAAGGAACAAGAAGAACAACAGAAAGAGGAACAAGAAGAACAACAGGAAGAGGAACAAAAAGAATAAGAAGAACAAAAGGAAGAGGAACAACAAAAAGAGGAACAAGAAGAACATGAAGAAGAGGGACAAGAAGAAGAGGGACAAGAAGAAGAGGAGCAAGAAGAACAAGAAGAACAACAGAAAGAGGAACAAGAAGAACAAGAAGGAGAACAAGAAGAAGAGGAACAAGAAGAACAATAGGAAGAGGAACAAGAAGAATAAGAAGAGGAACAAGAGGAACAAGAAGAAGAGGAACAAGAAGAAGAGGGACAAGAAGAACAAGAACAAGAGGAACAAGAAGAAGAGGAACAAGAAGAAGAGGAACAAGAAGAAGAGGAAAAGGAAGAACAAGAAGAAGAGGAACAAGAAGAAGAGGAACAAGAAGAACAAGAAGAAGAGGAACAAGAAGAAGAGGAACAAGAAGAAGAGGGACAAGAAGAACAAAAAGAAGAGAAACAAGAAGAACAAGAAGAAGAGGAACAAGAAGAAGAGGAACAAGAAGAACAAAAAGAAGAGGAACAAGAAGAACAAGAAGAAGAGGAACAAGAAGAAGAGGGATTAGAAGAACAAGAAGAAGAGGAACAAGAAGAACAAGAAGAAGCGGAACAAGAAGATGAGGGACAAGAAGAACAAGAAGAAGAGGAACAAGAAGAAGAGGAACAAGAAGAACAAGAAGAAGAGGAACAAGAAAAACAAGAAGAAGAGGAACAAGAAGAACAAGAAGAAGAGGAACAAGAAGAACAAGAAGAAAAGGAAGCAGAAGAAGAGTGACAAGAAGTAGAGGAACAAGAAGAACAAGAAGAAGAGGAACAAGAAGAAGAGGAACAAGAAGAAGAGGAACAAGAAGAACAAGAAGAAGAGAAACAAGAAGAAGAGGAACAAGAAGAAGAGGAACAAGAAGAAGAGGGACAAGAAGAACAAGAAGAAGAGGAACAAGAAGAACAACAGGAAGAGGAACAAAAAGAACAAGAAGAACAACAGGAAGAGGAACAAGACGAACAACAAGAAGGAGAACAAGAAGAAGAGGAACAAGAAGAACAAAAAGAACAACAGCAAGAGGAACAAGAAAAACAAGAAGAACAACAGGAAGAGGAACAAGAAGAACAAGAAGAACCACAGGAAGAGGAACAAGAAGAAATAGAAGAACAACAGGAAGACGAACAAGAAGAAGAGGAACAAGAAGAACAACAAGAATAACAGGAAGAGGAAAGGGAAGAACAAGATGAACAACAAGAAGAGGAACAAGAAGAAGAGGAACAAAAAGAACAAGAAGAAGAGGGACAAGAAGAAGAGGGACAAGAAAAAGAGGAGCAAGAAGAACAAGAAGAACAATACGAAGAGGAACAAGAAGAACAAGAAGGAGAACAAGAAAAAGAGGAACAAGAAGAACAAGAAGAAGAGGAACAAGAAGAACAAGAAGAACAACAGGAAGAGGAACAAGAAGAACAAGAAGAGGAACAAAAAGAAGAGGAACAAGAAGAAGAGGAACAAGAAGAAGAGGGAAAAGAAGAACAAGAATAAGAGGAATAAGAAGAACAAGAAGAACAACAGAAAGAGGAACAAGAAGAACAAGAAGAGGAACAAGAAGAAGAGGAACAAGAAAAAGAGGAACAAGAAGAAGAGGAAGAAGAAGAACAAGAAGAAGAGGAACAAGAAGAAAAGGAACAAAAAGAAGAGGAAAAAGAAGAATAAGAAGAAGAGGAACAAGAAAAAGAGGAACAAGAAGAAGAAGAACAAGAAGACGAGGAACAAGAAGAAGAGGAACAAGAAGAAAAGGAACAAGAAAAAGAGGAAAAAGAAGAACAAGAAGAAGAGGAACAAGAAGAAGAGGAACAAGAAGAAGAGGAACAAGAAGAACAAGAAGAAGAGGAACAAGAAGAAGAGGAACAAGAAGAAGAGAAACAAGAAGAACAAGAGGAAAAGAAACAAGAAGAAGAGGAACAAGAAGAACAAGAAGAAGAGGAACAAGAAGAAGAGGGACAAGAAGAACAAGAAGAACAACAGGAGGAGGAATAAGAAGAACAAAAAGAAGAACAAGAAGAAGAGGAACAAGAAGAACAAAAAGAAAAGGAACAAGAAGAACAAGAAGAACAAAAGGAAGAGGAACAAAAAGAACAAGAAGGAGAACAAGAAGAAGAGGAACAAGAAGAAGAGGAACAAGAAGAACAAGAAGAAAAGGAACAAGAAGAAGAGGAACAAGAAGAAGAGGAACAAGAAGAACAAGAAGAAGAGGAACAAGAAGAAGAGGAACAAGAAGAAGAGGAACAAGAAGAAGAGGAACAAGAAGAACAAGAAGAAGAGGAACAAGAAGAACAAGAAGAAAAGGAACAAGAAGAAGAGGAACAGGAAGAACAAGAAGAACAAGAAGAAGAGGAACAAGAAGAAGAGGAACAAGAAGAAAAGGAACAAGAAAAAGAGGAAAAAGAAGAACAAGAAGAAGAGGAACAAGAAGAAGAGGAACAAGAAGAAGAGAAACAAGAAGAAGAGCATCAAGAAGAAAACGAACAAGAAGAAGAGGAACAAGAAGAAGAGGAACAAGAACAAGAGGAACAAGAAGAAGAGGAACAAGAAGAACAAGAAGAATAGGAAGAAGAAGAAGAGGAACAAGAAGAACAAGAAGAAGAGGAACAAGAAGAACAAGAAGAACAACAGGAAGAGGAATAAGAAGAACAAAAAGAAGAACAAGAAGAAGAGGAACAAGAAGAACAAAAAGAAGAACAAGAAGAACAACAGGAAGAGGAACAAAAAGAACAAGAAGGAGAACAAGAAGAAGAGGAACAAGAAGAAGAGGAACAAGAAGAACAAGAAGAAAAGGAACAATAAGAAGAGGAACAAGAAGAAGAGGAACAAGAAGAACAAGAAGAAGAGGAACAAGAAGAACAAGAAGAAGAGGAACAAGAAGAACAAGAAGAAGAGGAACAAGAAAAACAAGAAAAAGATGAACAAGAAGAAAAGGAACAAGAAGAACAAGAAGAAAAGGAACAAGAAGAAGAGGAACAGGAAGAACAAGAAGAAGAGGAACAAGAAGAAGAGGGACAAGAAGAATAAGAAGAACAACAGGAAGAGGAATAAGACGAACAAAAAGAAGAACAAGAAAAAGAGGAACAAGAAGAACAAGAAGAAGAGGAAAAAGAAGAAAAGGAAGAACAACAAGAAGAGGAATAAAAAGAACAAGAAGGAGAACAAGAAAAAGAGGAACAAGAAGAACAAGAAGAACAACAGGAAGAGGAACAAGAAGAACAAGAAGAGATACAAGAAGAAGAGGAACAAGAAGAAGAGGAACAAGAAGAAGAGGGACAAGAAGAACAAGAAGATGAGGAACAAGAAGAACAACAGGAAGAGGAACAAGAAGAACAACAAGAAGGAGAACAAGAAAAAGAGGAACAAGAAGAACAAGAAGAACAATAGGAAAAGGAACAAGAAGAACAAGAAGAACAACAGAAAGAGGAACAAGAAGAACAACAGGAAGAGGAACAAAAATAATAAGAAGAACAACAGGAAGAGGAACAACAAAAAGAGGAACAAGAAGAACAAGAAGAAGAGGGACAAGAAGAAGAGGGACAAGAAGAAGAGGAGCAAGAAGAACAAGAAGAACAACAGAAAGAGGAACAAGAAGAACAAGAAGGAGAACAAGAAGAAGAGGAACAAGAAGAACAAGAAGAAGAGGAACAAGAAAAACAATAGGAAGAGGAACAAGAAGAATAAGAAGAGGAACAAGAGGAACAAGAAGAAGAGGAACAAGAAGAAGAGGGACAAGAAGAACAAGAACAAGAGGAACAAGAAGAAGAGGAACAAGAAGAAGAGGAACAAGAAGAAGAGGATAAGGAAGAACAAGAAGAAGAGGAACAAGAAGAAGAGGAATAAGAAGAAGAGGGACAAGAAGAAAAAGATAAACAACAGGAAGAGGAACAAGAAGAACAAGAAGAAGAGAAACAAGAAGAACAAGAAGAAGAGGAACAAGAAGAAAAGGAACAAGAAAAAGAGGGACAAGAAGAACAAGAAGAAGAGGAAGAGGAAGAACAAGAAGAAGAGGAACAAGAAGAAGAGGAACAAGAAGAACAAGAAGAAGAGAAACAAGAAGAAGAGGGACAAGAAGAAGAGGAACAAGAAGAAGAGGAACAATAAGAACAAGAAGAAGAGGAACAAGAAGAAGAGGGACAAGAAGAACAAGAAGAAGAGGAACAAGAAGAAGAGGAACAAGAAGAACAAGAAGAAGAGGAAGAAGAAGAACAAGAAGAAGAGGAACAAGAAGAACAAGAAGAAGAGGAACAAGAAGAAGAAGAAGAAGAGGAACAAGAAGAAGAGTGGCAAGAAGAAGAGGAACAAGAAGAAGAGGAACAAGAAGAAGAGTAACAAGAAGAAGAGGAACAAGAAGAAGAGGAACAAGAAGAACAAGAAGAAGAGGAACAAGAAGAACAAGAAGAAGAGGAACAAGAAGAAGAGGGACAAGAAGAACAAGAAGAAGAGAAACAAGAAGAACAAGAAGAAGAGGAACAAGAAGAAGAGGAACAAGAAGAACAAGAAGAAGAGGAACAAGAAGAACAAGAAGAAGAGGAACAAGAAGAAGAGGGATTAGAAGAACAAGAAGAAGAGGAACAAGAAGAACAAGAAGAAGAGGAACAAGAAGAAGAGGGACAAGAAGAACAAGAAGAAGAGGAACAAGAAGAAGAGGAACAAGAAGAACAAGAAGAAGAGGAACAAGAAAAACAAGAAGAAGAGGAACAAGAAGAACAAGAAGAAGAGGAACAAGAAGAACAAGAAGAAAAGGAAGCAGAAGAAGAGTGACAAGAAGTAGAGGAACAAGAAGAACAAGAAGAAGAGGAACAAGAAGAAGAGGAACAAGAAGAACAAGAAGAAAAGGAACAAGAAGAAGAGGAACAAGAAGAAGAGGAACAAGAAGAACAAGAAGAAGAGGAACAAGAAGAAGAGGAACAAGAAGAAGAGGAACAAGAAGAACAAGAAGAAGAGGAACAAGAAGAACAAGAAGAAGAGGAACAAGAAGAACAAGAAGAAGAGGAACAAGAAGAACAAGAAGAAAAGGAACAAGAAGAAGAGGAACAGGAAGAACAAGAAGAACAAGAAGAAGAGGAACAAGAAGAAGAGGAACAAGAAGAAAAGGAACAAGAAAAAGAGGAAAAAGAAGAACAAGAAGAAGAGGAGCAAGAAGAAGAGGAACAAGAAGAAGAGGAACAAGAAGAAGAGCATCAAGAAGAAAACGAACAAGAAGAAGAGGAACAAGAAGAAGAGGAACAAGAAGAAGAGGAACAATAACAAGAGGAACAAGAAGAAGAGGAACAAGAAGAACAAGAAGAATAGGAAGAAGAAGAAGAGGAACAAGAAGAACAAGAAGAAGAGGAACAAGAAGAACAAGAAGAACAACAGGAAGAGGAATAAGAAGAACAAAAAGAAGAAAAAGAAGAAGAGGAACAAGAAGAACAAAAAGAAGAACAAGAAGAACAACAGGAAGAGGAACAAAAAGAACAAGTAGGAGAACAAGAAGAAGAGGAACAAGAAGAAGAGGAACAAGAAGAACAAGAAGAAAAGGAACAATAAGAAGAGGAACAAGAAGAAAAGGAAGAACAACAAGAAGAGGAATAAAAAGAACAAGAAGGAGAACAAGAAAAAGAGGAACAAGAAGAACAAGAAGAGAAACAAGAAGAAGAGGAACAAGAAGAAGAGGAACAAGAAGAAGAGGGACAAGAAGAACAAGAAGATGAGGAACAAGAAGAACAACAGGAAGAGGAACAAGAAGAACAACAAGAAGAAGAACAAGAAAAAGAGGAACAAGAAGAACAAAAAGAACAATAGGAAAAGGAACAAGAAGAACAAGAAGAACAACAGAAAGAGGAACAAGAAGAACAACAGGAAGAGGAACAAAAAGAATAAGAAGAACAAAAGGAAGAGGAACAACAAAAAGAGGAACAAGAAGAACAAGAAGAAGAGGGACAAGAAGAAGAGGGACAAGAAGAAGAGGAGCAAGAAGAACAAGAAGAACAACAGAAAGAGGAACAAGAAGAACAAGAAGGAGAACAAGAAGAAGAGGAACAAGAAGAACAATAGGAAGAGGAACAAGAAGAATAAGAAGAGGAACAAGAGGAACAAGAAGAAGAGGAACAAGAAGAAGAGGGACAAGAAGAACAAGAACAAGAGGAACAAGAAGAAGAGGAACAAGAAGAAGAGGAACAAGAAGAAGAGGAAAAGGAAGAACAAGAAGAAGAGGAACAAGAAGAAGAGGAACAAGAAGAACAAGAAGAAGAGGAACAAGAAGAAGAGGAACAAGAAGAAGAGGGACAAGAAGAACAAAAAGAAGAGAAACAAGAAGAACAAGAAGAAGAGGAACAAGAAGAAGAGGAACAAGAAGAACAAAAAGAAGAGGAACAAGAAGAACAAGAAGAAGAGGAACAAGAAGAAGAGGGATTAGAAGAACAAGAAGAAGAGGAACAAGAAGAACAAGAAGAAGCGGAACAAGAAGAAGAGGGACAAGAAGAACAAGAAGAAGAGGAACAAGAAGAAGAGGAACAAGAAGAACAAGAAGAAGAGGAACAAGAAAAACAAGAAGAAGAGGAACAAGAAGAACAAGAAGAAGAGGAACAAGAAGAACAAGAAGAAAAGGAAGCAGAAGAAGAGTGACAAGAAGTAGAGGAACAAGAAGAACAAGAAGAAGAGGAACAAGAAGAAGAGGAACAAGAAGAAGAGGAACAAGAAGAACAAGAAGAAGAGAAACAAGAAGAAGAGGAACAAGAAGAAGAGGAACAAGAAGAAGAGGGACAAGAAGAACAAGAAGAAGAGGAACAAGAAGAACAACAGGAAGAGGAACAAAAAGAACAAGAAGAACAACAGGAAGAGGAACAAGACGAACAACAAGAAGGAGAACAAGAAGAAGAGGAACAAGAAGAACAAAAAGAACAACAGCAAGAGGAACAAGAAAAACAAGAAGAACAACAGGAAGAGGAACAAGAAGAACAAGAAGAACCACAGGAAGAGGAACAAGAAGAAATAGAAGAACAACAGGAAGACGAACAAGAAGAAGAGGAACAAGAAGAACAACAAGAATAACAGGAAGAGGAAAGGGAAGAACAAGATGAACAACAAGAAGAGGAACAAGAAGAAGAGGAACAAAAAGAACAAGAAGAAGAGGGACAAGAAGAAGAGGGACAAGAAAAAGAGGAGCAAGAAGAACAAGAAGAACAATACGAAGAGGAACAAGAAGAACAAGAAGGAGAACAAGAAGAAGAGGAACAAGAAGAACAAGAAGAAGAGGAACAAGAAGAACAAGAAGAACAACAGGAAGAGGAAGAAGAAGAACAAGAAGAGGAACAAAAAGAAGAGGAACAAGAAGAAGAGGAACAAGAAGAAGAGGGAAAAGAAGAACAAGAATAAGAGGAATAAGAAGAACAAGAAGAACAACAGAAAGAGGAACAAGAAGAACAAGAAGAGGAACAAGAAGAAGAGGAACAAGAAAAAGAGGAACAAGAAGAAGAGGAAGAAGAAGAACAAGAAGAAGAGGAACAAGAAGAAAAGGAACAAAAAGAAGAGGAAAAAGAAGAATAAGAAGAAGAGGAACAAGAAAAAGAGGAACAAGAAGAAGAAGAACAAGAAGACGAGGAACAAGAAGAAGAGGAACAAGAAGAAAAGGAACAAGAAAAAGAGGAAAAAGAAGAACAAGAAGAAGAGGAACAAGAAGAAGAGGAACAAGAAGAAGAGGAACAAGAAGAACAAGAAGAAGAGGAACAAGAAGAAGAGGAACAAGAAGAAGAGAAACAAGAAGAACAAGAGGAAAAGAAACAAGAAGAAGAGGAACAAGAAGAACAAGAAGAAGAGGAACAAGAAGAAGAGGGACAAGAAGAACAAGAAGAACAACAGGAAGAGGAAAAAGAAGAACAAAAAGAAGAACAAGAAGAAGAGGAACAAGAAGAACAAAAAGAAAAGGAACAAGAAGAACAAGAAGAACAAAAGGAAGAGGAACAAAAAGAACAAGAAGGAGAACAAGAAGAAGAGGAACAAGAAGAAGAGGAACAAGAAGAACAAGAAGAAAAGGAACAAGAAGAAGAGGAACAAGAAGAAGAGGAACAAGAAGAACAAGAAGAAGAGGAACAAGAAGAAGAGGAACAAGAAGAAGAGGAACAAGAAGAAGAGGAACAAGAAGAACAAGAAGAAGAGGAACAAGAAGAACAAGAAGAAAAGGAACAAGAAGAAGAGGAACAGGAAGAACAAGAAGAACAAGAAGAAGAGGAACAAGAAGAAGAGGAACAAGAAGAAAAGGAACAAGAAAAAGAGGAAAAAGAAGAACAAGAAGAAGAGGAACAAGAAGAAGAGGAACAAGAAGAAGAGAAACAAGAAGAAGAGCATCAAGAAGAAAACGAACAAGAAGAAGAGGAACAAGAAGAAGAGGAACAAGAACAAGAGGAACAAGAAGAAGAGGAACAAGAAGAACAAGAAGAATAGGAAGAAGAAGAAGAGGAACAAGAAGAACAAGAAGAAGAGGAACAAGAAGAACAAGAAGAACAACGAGAGAAGGAATAAGAAGAACAAAAAGAAGAACAAGAAGAAGAGGAACAAGAAGAACAAAAAGAAGAACAAGAAGAACAACAGGAAGAGGAACAAAAAGAACAAGAAGGAGAACAAGAAGAAGAGGAACAAGAAGAAGAGGAACAAGAAGAACAAGAAGAAAAGGAACAATAAGAAGAGGAACAAGAAGAAGAGGAACAAGAAGAACAAGAAGAAGAGGAACAAGAAGAACAAGAAGAAGAGGAACAAGAAGAACAAGAAGAAGAGGAACAAGAAAAACAAGAAAAAGATGAACAAGAAGAAAAGGAACAAGAAGAACAAGAAGAAAAGGAACAAGAAGAAGAGGAACAGGAAGAACAAGAAGAAGAGGAACAAGAAGAAGAGGGACAAGAAGAATAAGAAGAACAACAGGAAGAGGAATAAGACGAACAAAAAGAAGAACAAGAAAAAGAGGAACAAGAAGAACAAGAAGAAGAGGAAAAAGAAGAAAAGGAAGAACAACAAGAAGAGGAATAAAAAGAACAAGAAGGAGAACAAGAAAAAGAGGAACAAGAAGAACAAGAAGAACAACAGGAAGAGGAACAAGAAGAACAAGAAGAGATACAAGAAGAAGAGGAACAAGAAGAAGAGGAACAAGAAGAAGAGGGACAAGAAGAACAAGAAGATGAGGAACAAGAAGAACAACAGGAAGAGGAACAAGAAGAACAACAAGAAGGAGAACAAGAAAAAGAGGAACAAGAAGAACAAGAAGAACAATAGGAAAAGGAACAAGAAGAACAAGAAGAACAACAGAAAGAGGAACAAGAAGAACAACAGGAAGAGGAACAAAAAGAATAAGAAGAACAACAGGAAGAGGAACAACAAAAAGAGGAACAAGAAGAACAAGAAGAAGAGGGACAAGAAGAAGAGGGACAAGAAGAAGAGGAGCAAGAAGAACAAGAAGAACAACAGAAAGAGGAACAAGAAGAACAAGAAGGAGAACAAGAAGAAGAGGAACAAGAAGAACAAGAAGAAGAGGAACAAGAAAAACAATAGGAAGAGGAACAAGAAGAATAAGAAGAGGAACAAGAGGAACAAGAAGAAGAGGAACAAGAAGAAGAGGGACAAGAAGAACAAGAACAAGAGGAACAAGAAGAAGAGGAACAAGAAGAAGAGGAACAAGAAGAAGAGGATAAGGAAGAACAAGAAGAAGAGGAACAAGAAGAAGAGGAATAAGAAGAAGAGGGACAAGAAGAAAAAGATAAACAACAGGAAGAGGAACAAGAAGAACAAGAAGAAGAGAAACAAGAAGAACAAGAAGAAGAGGAACAAGAAGAAAAGGAACAAGAAAAAGAGGGACAAGAAGAACAAGAAGAAGAGGAAGAGGAAGAACAAGAAGAAGAGGAACAAGAAGAAGAGGAACAAGAAGAACAAGAAGAAGAGAAACAAGAAGAAGAGGGACAAGAAGAAGAGGAACAAGAAGAAGAGGAACAATAAGAACAAGAAGAAGAGGAACAAGAAGAAGAGGGACAAGAAGAACAAGAAGAAGAGGAACAAGAAGAAGAGGAACAAGAAGAACAAGAAGAAGAGGAAGAAGAAGAACAAGAAGAAGAGGAACAAGAAGAACAAGAAGAAGAGGAACAAGAAGAAGAAGAAGAAGAGGAACAAGAAGAAGAGTGGCAAGAAGAAGAGGAACAAGAAGAAGAGGAACAAGAAGAAGAGTAACAAGAAGAAGAGGAACAAGAAGAAGAGGAACAAGAAGAACAAGAAGAAGAGGGACAAGAAGAACAAGAAGAAGAGAAACAAGAAGAACAAGAAGAAGAGGAACAAGAAGAAGAGGAACAAGAAGAACAAGAAGAAGAGGAACAAGAAGAACAAGAAGAAGAGGAACAAGAAGAAGAGGGACAAGAAGAACAAGAAGAAGAGAAACAAGAAGAACAAGAAGAAGAGGAACAAGAAGAAGAGGAACAAGAAGAACAAGAAGAAGAGGAACAAGAAGAACAAGAAGAAGAGGAACAAGAAGAAGAGGGATTAGAATAACAAGAAGAAGAGGAACAAGAAGAACAAGAAGAAGAGGAACAAGAAGAAGAGGGACAAGAAGAACAAGAAGAAGAGGAACAAGAAGAAGAGGAACAAGAAGAACAAGAAGAAGAGAAACAAGAAAAACAAGAAGAAGAGGAACAAGAAGAACAAGAAGAAGAGGAACAAGAAGAACAAGAAGAAAAGGAAGCAGAAGAACAGTGACAAGAAGTAGAGGAACAAGAAGAACAAGAAGAAGAGGAACAAGAAGAAGAGGAACAAGAAGAACAAGAAGAAGAGAAACAAGAAGAAGAGGGTCAAGAAGAACAAGAAGAAGAGAAACAAGAAGAACAAGAAGAAGAGGCACAAGAAGAAGAGGAACAAGAAGAACAAGAGGAAGAGAAACAAGAAGAACAAGAAGAAGAGGAACAAGAAGAAGAGGAACAAGAACAACAAGAAGAAGAGAAACAAGAAGAAGAGGAAAAAGAAGAAGAGGAACAAGGAGAAGAGGAACAAGAAGAACAAGAAGAAGAGAAACAAGAAGAAGAGGAACAAGAAGAAGAGAAACAAGAAGAACAAGAAGAAGAGGAACAAGAAGAAGAGGAACAAGAAGAACAAGAAGAAGAGAAACAAGAAGAACAAGAAGAAGAGGAACAAGAAGAAGAGGAACAAGAAGAACAAGAAGAAGAGGAACAAGAAGAAGAGGAACAAGAAGAACAAGAAGAAGAGGAACAAGAAGAACAAGAAGAAGAGGAACAAGAAGAAGAGGAACAAGAAGAAGAGGGAAAAGAAGAACAAGAAGAAGAAGGACAAGAAGAAGAGGAACAAGAAGAAGAGGAACAAGAAGAAGAGGAACAAGAAGAAGAGGAACAAGAAGAAGAGCAACAAGAAGAAGACGAACAAGAAGAACAAGAAGAAGAGGAACAAGAAGAAGAGGAACAAGAAGAAGAGGAACAAGAACAAGGGAACAAGAAGAAGAGGAACAAGAAGAACAAGAAGAATAGGAACAAGAAGAAGAGGAACAAGAAGAAAAAGAAGAAGAGGAAAAATCAGAAGAGAAACAAGAAGCAGAGGAACAAGAAGAACAAGAAGAAGAGAAACAATAAGAAGAGGAACAAGAAGAAAAAGAAGAGGAACAAGAAGAACAAGAAGAAAAGGAACAAGAAAAAGAGGAACAAGAAAAACAAGAAGAAGAGGAACAAGAAGAAGAGGGACAAGAAGAACAACAGGAAGAGGAATAAGAAGAACAAAAATAAGAACAAAAAGAAGAGAAACAAGAAGAAGAGGAATAAGAAGAACAAGAAGAACAACAGGAAGAGGAACAAAAAGAACAAGAAGGAGAACAAAAAAAAGAAGAATAAGAAGAACAAGAAGAACAACAGGAAGAGGAGCAAGAAGAACAACAGGAAGAGCAACAAGAAGAACAAGAACAGGAACAAGAGTAGAGGAACAAGAAGAAGAGGAACAAGAAGAAGAGGGACAAGAAGAACAAGAAGAAGAGGAACAAAAAGAACAAGAAGAACAACAGGAAGAGGAACAAGACGAACAACAAGAAGGAGAACAAGAAGAAGAGGAACAAGAAAAACAAAAAGAACAACAGCAAGAGGAACAAGAAAAACAAGAAGAACAACAGGAAGAGGAACAAGAAGAACAAGAAGAACCACAGGAAGAGGAAAAAGAAGAAATAGAAGAACAACAGGAAAACGAACAAGAAGAAGAGGAACAAGAAGAACAACAAGAATAACAGGAAGAGGAAAGGGAAGAACAAGATGAACAACAAGAAGAGGAACAAGAAGAAGAGGAACAAAAAGAACAAGAAGAAGAGGGACAAGAAGAAGAGGGACAAGAAAAAGAGGATCAAGAAGAACAAGAAGAACAATACGAAGAGGAACAAGAAGAACAAGAAGGAGAACAAGAAGAAGAGGAACAAGAAGAACAAGAAGAAGAGGAACAAGAAGAACAAGAAGAACAACAGGAAGAGGAACAAGAAGAACAAGAAGAGGAACAAAAAGAAGAGGAACAAGAAGAAGAGGAACAAGAAGAAGAGGGACAAGAAGAACAAGAATAAGAGGAATAAGAAGAACAAGAAGAACAACAGAAAGAGGAACAAGAAGAACAAGAAGAGGAACAAGAAGAAGAGGAACAAGAAAAAGAGGAACAAGAAGAAGAGAAAGAAGAAGAACAAGAAGAAGAGGAACAAGAAGAAAAAGGAACAAAAAGAAGAGGAAAAAGAAGAATAAGAAGAAGAGGAACAAGAAAAAGAGGAACAAGAAGAAGAAGAACAAGAAGAAGAGGAACAAGAAGAAGAGGAACAAGAAGAAAAGGAACAAGAAAAAGAGGAAAAAGAAGAACAAGAAGAAGAGGAACAAGAAGAAGAGGAACAAGAAGAAGAGGAACAAGAAGAACAAGAAGAAGAGGAACAAGAAGAAGAGGAACAAGAAGAAAAAGAAGAAGAGGAAAAATCAGAAGAGAAACAAGAAGCAGAGGAACAAGAAGAACAAGAAGAAGAGAAACAATAAGAAGAGGAACAAGAAGAAAAAGAAGAGGAACAAGAAGAACAAGAAGAAAAGGAACAAGAAAAAGAGAAACAAGAAAAACAAGAAGAAGAGGAACAAGAAGAAGAGGGACAAGAAGAACAACAGGAAAAGGAATAAGAAAAACAAAAATAAGAACAAAAAGAAGAGAAACAAGAAGAAGAGGAATAAGAAGAACAAGAAGAACAACAGGAAGAGGAACAAAAAGAACAAGAAGGAGAACAAAAAGAAGAAGAATAAGAAGAACAAGAAGAACAACAGGAAGAGAGCAAGAAGAACAACAGGAAGAGCAACAAGAAGAACAAGAAGAGGAACAAGAGTAGAGGAACAAGAAGAAGAGGAACAAGAAGAAGAGGGACAAGAAGAACAAGAAGAAGAGGAACAAGAAGAACAACAGGAAGAGGAACAAAAAGAACAAGAAGAACAACAGGAAGAGGAACAAGACGAACAACAAGAAGGAGAACAAGAAGAAGAGGAACAAGAACAACAGCAAGAGGAACAAGAAAAACAAGAAGAACTACAGGAAGAGGAACAAGAAGAACAATAAGAACCACAGGAAGAGGAACAAGAGGAAATAGAAGAACAACAGGAAGACGAACAAGAAGAAGAGGAACAAGAAGAACAACAAGAATAACAGGAAGAGGAAAGGGAAGAACAAGATGAACAACAAGAAGAGGAACAAGAAGAAGAGGAACAAAAAGAACAAGAAGAAGAGGGACAAGAAGAAGAGGGACAAGAAAAAGAGGAGCAAGAAGAACAAGAAGAACAATACGAAGAGGAACAAGAAGAACAAGAAGGAGAACAAGAAGAAGAGGAACAAGAAGAACAAGAAGAAGAGGAACAAGAAGAACAAGATGAACAACAGGAAGAGGAACAAGAAGAACAAGAAGAGGAACAAAAAGAAGAGGATCAAGAAGAAGAGGAACAAGAAGAAGAGGGACAAGAAGAACAAGAATAAGAGGAATAAGAAGAACAAGAAGAACAACAGAAAGAGGAACAAGAAGAACAAGAAGAGGAACAAGAAGAAGAGGAACAAGAAAAAGAGGAACAAGAAGAAGAGGAAGAAGAAGAACAAGAAGAAGAGGAACAAGAAGAAAAGGAACAAAAAGAAGAGGAAAAAGAAGAATAAGAAGAAGAGGAACAAGAAAAAGAGGAACAAGAAGAAGAAGAACAAGAAGAAGAGGAACAAGAAGAAGAGGAACAAGAAGAAAAGGAACAAGAAAAAGAGGAAAAAGAAGAACAAGAAGAAGAGGAACAAGAAGAAGAGGAACAAGAAGAAGAGGAACAAGAAGAACAAGAAGAAGAGGAACAAGAAGAAGAGGAACAAGAAGAAGAGAAACAAGAAGAACAAGAGGAAAAGAAACAAGAAGAAGAGGAACAAGAAGAACAAGAAGAAGAGGAACAAGAAGAAGAGGGACAAGAAGAACAAGAAGAACAACAGGAAGAGGAATAAGAAGAACAAAAAGAAGAACAAGAAGAAGAGGAACAAGAAGAACAAAAAAAAGAGGAACAAGAAGAACAAAAGGAAGAGGAACAAAAAGAACAAGAAGGAGAACAAGAAGAAGAGGAACAAGAAGAAGAGGAACAAGAAGAACAAGAAGAAAAGGAACAAGAAGAAGAGGAACAAGAAGAAGAGGAACAAGAAGAACAAGAAGAAGAGGAACAAGAAGAAGAGGAACAAGAAGAAGAGGAACAAGAAGAACAAGAAGAAGAGGAACAAGAAGAACAAGAAGAAGAGAAACAAGAAGAACAAGAAGAAGAGGAACAAGAAGAACTAGAAGAAAAGGAACAAGAAGAAGAGGAACAGGAAGAACAAGAAGAACAAGAAGAAGAGGAACAAGAAGAAGAGGAACAAGAAGAAAAGGAACAAGAAAAAGAGGAAAAAGAAGAACAAGAAGAAGAGGAACAAGAAGAAGAGGAACAAGAAGAAGAGGAACAAGAAGAAGAGCAGCAAGAAGAAAACGAACAAGAAGAAGAGGAACAAGAAGAAGAGGAACAAGAAGAAGAGGAACAAGAACAAGAGGAACAAGAACAAGAGGAACAAGAAGAACAAGAAGAATAGGAAGAAGAAGAAGAGGAACAAGAAGAACAAGAAGAAGAGGAACAAGAAGAACAAGAAGAACAACAGGAAGAGGAATAAGAAGAATAAAAAGAAGAACAAGAAGAAGAGGAACAAGAAGAACAAAAAGAAGAACAAGAAGAACAACAGGAAGAGGAACAAAAAGAACAAGAAGGAGAACAAGAAGAAGAGGAACAAGAAGAAGAGGAACAAGAAGAACAAGAAGAAAAGGAACAATAAGAAGAGGAACAAGAAGAAGAGGAAAAAGAAGAACAAGAAGAAGAGGAACAAGAAGAAGAGGAACAAGAAGAACAAGAAGAAGAGGAACAAGAAGAACAAGAAGAAGAGGAACAAGAAAAACAAGAAAAAGAGGAACAAGAAGAAAAGGAACAAGAAGAACAAGAAGAAAAAGAACAAGAAGAAGAGGAACAGGAAGAACAAGAAGAAGAGGAACAAGAAGAAGAGGGACAAGAAGAATAAGAAGAACAACAGGAAGAGGAATAAGACGAACAAAAAGAAGAACAAGAAAAAGAGGAACAAGAAGAACAAGAAGAAGAGGAACAAGAAGAAAAGGAAGAACAACAAGAAGAGGAATAAAAAGAACAAGAAGGAGAACAAGAAAAAGAGGAACAAGAAGAACAAGAAGAACAACAGGAAGAGGAACAAGAAGAACAAGAAGAGAAACAAGAAGAAGAGGAACAAGAAGAAAAGGAACAAGAAGAAGAGGGACAAGAAGAACAAGAAGATGAGGAACAAGAAGAACAACAGGAAGAGGAACAAGAAGAACAACAAGAAGGAGAACAAGAAAAAGAGGAACAAGAAGAACAAGAAGAACAATAGGAAAAGGAACAAGAAGAACAAGAAGAACAACAGAAAGAGGAACAAGAAGAACAACAGGAAGAGGAACAAAAAGAATAAGAAGAACAACAGGAAGAGGAACAACAAAAAGAGGAACAAGAAGAACAAGAAGAAGAGGGACAAGAAGAAGAGGGACAAGAAGAAGAGGAGCAAGAAGAACAAGAAGATCAACAGAAAGAGGAACAAGAAGAACAAGAAGGAGAACAAGAAGAAGAGGAACAAGAAGAACAAGAAGAAGAGGAACAAGAAGAACAATAGGAAGAGGAACAAGAAGAATAAGAAGAGGAACAAGAGGAACAAGAAGAAGAGGAACAAGAAGAAGAGGGACAAGAAGAACAAGAACAAGAGGAACAAGAAGAAGAGGAACAAGAAGAAGAGGAACAAGAAGAAGAGGAAAAGGAAGAACAAGAAGAAGAGGAACAAGAAGAAGAGGAACAAGAAGAAGAGGGACAAGAAGAAAAAGATAAACAACAGGAAGAGGAACAAGAAGAACAAGAAGAAGAGAAACAAGAAGAACAATAAGAAGAGGAACAAGAAGAAAAGGAACAAGAAAAAGAGGGACAAGAAGAACAAGAAGAAGAGGAACAGGAAGAACAAGAAGAAGAGGAACAAGAAGAAGAGGAACAAGAAGAACAAGAAGAAGAGAAACAAGAAAAAGAGGGACAAGAAGAAGAGGAACAAGAAGAAGAGGAACAATAAGAACAAGAAGAAGAGGAACAAAAAGAAGAGGGACAAGAAGAACAAGAAGAAGAGGAACAAGAAGAAAAGGAACAAGAAGAACAAGAAGAAGAGGAAGAAGAAGAACAAGAAGAAGAGGAACAAGAAGAACAAGAAGAAGAGGAACAAGAAGAAGAAGAGGAACAAGAAGAAGAGTGGCAAGAAGAAGAGGAACAAGAAGAAGAGGAACAAGAAGAAGAGTAACAAGAAGAAGAGGAACAAGAAGAAGAGGAACAAGAAGAACAAGAAGAAGAGGGACAAGAAGAACAAGAAGAAGAGAAACAAGAAGAACAAGAAGAAGAGGAACAAGAAGAAGAGGAACAAGAAGAACAAGAAGAAGAGGAACAAGAAGAACAAGAAGAAGAGGAACAAGAAGAAGAGGGACAAGAAGAACAAGAAGAAGAGAAACAAGAAGAACAAGAAGAAGAGGAACAAGAAGAAGAGGAACAAGAAGAACAAGAAGAAGAGGAACAAGAAGAACAAGAAGAAGAGGAACAAGAAGAAGAGGGATTAGAAGAACAAGAAGAAGAGGAACAAGAAGAACAAGAAGAAGAGGAACAAGAAGAAGAGGGACAAGAAGAACAAGAAGAAGAGGAACAAGAAGAAGAGGAACAAGAAGAACAAGAAGAAGAGGAACAAGAAAAACAAGAAGAAGAGGAACAAGAAGAACAAGAAGAAGAGGAACAAGAAGAACAAGAAGAAAAGGAAGCAGAAGAAGAGTGACAAGAAGTAGAGGAACAAGAAGAAGAGGAACAAGAAGAAGAGGAACAAGAAGAACAAGAAGAAGAGAAACAAGAAGAAGAGGGACAAGAAGAACAAGAAGAAGAGAAACAAGAAGAACAAGAAGAAGAGGCACAAGAAGAAGAGGAACAAGAAGAACAAGAAGAAGAGAAACAAGAAGAACAAGAAGAAGAGGAACAAGAAGAAGAGGAACAAGAACAACAAGAAGAAGAGAAACAAGAAGAAGAGGAACAAGAAGAAGAGGAACAAGAAGAAGAGGAACAAGAAGAACAAGAAGAAGAGAAACAAGAAGAAGATAAACAAGAAGAAGAGAAACAAGAAGAACAAGAAGAAGAGGAACAAGAAGAAGAGGAACAAGAAGAACAAGAAGAAGAGAAACAAGAAGAACAAGAAGAAGAGGAACAAGAAGAAGAGGAACAAGAAGAACAAGAAGAACAAGAAGAAGAGGAACAAGAAGAACAAGAAGAAGAGGGACAAGAAGAAGAGGGACAAGAAGAACAAGAAGAAGAGAAACAAGAAGAAGAGGAACAAGAAGAAGAGGAACAAGAAGAACAAGAAGAAGAGAAACAAGAAGAAGAGGAACAAGAAGAAGAGAAACAAGAAGAACAAGAAAAAGAGGAACAAGAAGAAGAGGAACAAGAAGAACAAGAAGAAGAGAAACAAGAAGAAGAGGAACAAGAAGAAGAGGAACAAGAAGAAGAGGGACAAGAAGAACAAGAAGAAGAGGAACAAGAAGAACAACAGGAAGAGGAACAAAAAGAACAAGAAGAACAACAGGAAGAGGAACAAGACGAACAACAAGAAGGAGAACAAGAAGAAGAGGAACAAGAAGAACAAAAAGAACAACAGCAAGAGGAACAAGAAAAACAAGAAGAACAACAGGAAGAAGAACAAGAAGAACCACAGGAAGAGGAACAAGAAGAAATAGAAGAACAACAGGAAGACGAACAAGAAGAAGAGGAACAAGAAGAACAACAAGAATAACAGGAAGAGGAAAGGGAAGAACAAGATGAACAACAAGAAGAGGAACAAGAAGAAGAGGAACAAAAAGAACAAGAAGAAGAGGGACAAGAAGAAGAGGGACAAGAAAAAGAGGAGCAAGAAGAACAAGAAGAACAATACGAAGAGGAACAAGAAGAACAAGAAGGAGAACAAGAAGAAGAGGAACAAGAAGAACAAGAAGAAGAGGAACAAGAAGAACAAGAAGAACAACAGGAAGAGGAACAAGAAGAACAAGAAGAGGAACAAAAAGAAGAGGAACAAGAAGAAGAGGAACAAGAAGAAGAGGGACAAGAAGAACAAGAATAAAAGGAATAAGAAGAACAAGAAGAACAACAGAAAGAGGAACAAGAAGAACAAGAAGAGGAACAAGAAGAAGAGGAACAAGAAAAAGAGGAACAAGAAGAAGAGGAAGAAGAAGAACAAGAAGAAGAGGAACAAGAAGAAAAGGAACAAAAAGAAGAGGAAAAAGAAGAATAAGAAGAAGAGGAACAAGAAAAAGAGGAACAAGAAGAAGAAGAACAAGAAGACGAGGAACAAGAAGAAGAGGAACAAGAAGAAAAGGAACAAGAAAAAGAGGAAAAAGAAGAACAAGAAGAAGAGGAACAAGAAGAAGAGGAACAAGAAGAAGAGGAACAAGAAGAACAAGAAGAAGAGGAACAAGAAGAAGAGGAACAAGAAGAAGAGAAACAATAAGAACAAGAGGAAAAGAAACAAGAAGAAGAGGAACAAGAAGAACAAGAAGAAGAGGAACAAGAAGAAGAGGGACAAGAAGAACAAGAAGAACAACAGGAAGAGGAATAAGAAGAACAAAAAGAAGAACAAGAAGAAGAGGAACAAGAAGAACAAAAAGAAGAGGAACAAGAAGAACAAGAAGAACAAAAGGAAGAGGAACAAAAAGAACAAGAAGGAGAACAAGAAGAAGAGGAACAAGAAGAAGAGGAACAAGAAGAACAAGAAGAAAAGGAACAAGAAGAAGAGGAACAAGAAGAAGAGGAACAAGAAGAACAAGAAGAAGAGGAACAAGAAGAAGAGGAACAAGAAGAAGAGGAACAAGAAGAACAAGAAGAAGAGGAACAAGAAGAACAAGAAGAAGAGGAACAAGAAGAACAAGAAGAAGAGGAACAAGAAGAACAAGAAGAAAAGGAACAAGAAGAAGAGGAACAGGAAGAACAAGAAGAACAAGAAGAAGAGGAACAAGAAGAAGAGGAACAAGAAGAAAAGGAACAAGAAAAAGAGGAAAAAGAAGAACAAGAAGAAGAGGAACAAGAAGAAGAGGAACAAGAAGAAGAGGAACAAGAAGAAGAGCATCAAGAAGAAAACGAACAAGAAGAAGAGGAACAAGAAGAAGAGGAACAAGAAGAAGAGGAACAATAACAAGAGGAACAAGAAGAAGAGGAACAAGAAGAACAAGAAGAATAGGAAGAAGAAGAAGAGGAACAAGAAGAACAAGAAGAAGAGGAACAAGAAGAACAAGAAGAACAACAGGAAGAGGAATAAGAAGAACAAAAAGAAGAACAAGAGAAGAGGAACAAGAAGAACAAAAAGAAGAACAAGAAGAACAACAGGAAGAGGAACAAAAAGAACAAGTAGGAGAACAAGAAGAAGAGGAACAAGAAGAAGAGGAACAAGAAGAAAAGGAACAATAAGAAGAGGAACAAGAAGAAAAGGAAGAACAACAAGAAGAGGAATAAAAAGAACAAGAAGGAGAACAAGAAAAAGAGGAACAAGAAGAACAAGAAGAACAACAGGAAGAGGAACAAGAAGAACAAGAAGAGAAACAAGAAGAAGAGGAACAAGAAGAAGAGGAACAAGAAGAAGAGGGACAAGAAGAACAAGAAGATGAGGAACAAGGAGAACAACAGGAAGAGGAACAAGAAGAACAACAAGAAGAAGAACAAGAAAAAGAGGAACAAGAAGAACAAAAAGAACAATAGGAAAAGGAACAAGAAGAACAACAGAAAGAGGAACAAGAAGAACAACAGGAAGAGGAACAAAAAGAATAAGAAGAACAAAAGGAAGAGGAACAACAAAAAGAGGAACAAGAAGAACAAGAAGAAGAGGGACAAGAAGAAGAGGGACAAGAAGAAGAGGAGCAAGAAGAACAAGAAGAACAACAGAAAGAGGAACAAGAAGAACAAGAAGGAGAACAAGAAGAAGAGGAACAAGAAGAACAATAGGAAGAGGAACAAGAAGAATAAGAAGAGGAACAAGAGGAACAAGAAGAAGAGGAACAAGAAGAAGAGGGACAAGAAGAACAAGAACAAGAGGAACAAGAAGAAGAGGAACAAGAAGAAGAGGAACAAGAAGAAGAGGAAAAGGAAGAACAAGAAGAAGAGGAACAAGAAGAAGAGGAACAAGAAGAACAAGAAGAAGAGGAACAAGAAGAAGAGGAACAAGAAGAAGAGGGACAAGAAGAACAAAAAGAAGAGAAACAAGAAGAACAAGAAGAAGAGGAACAAGAAGAAGAGGAACAAGAAGAACAAAAAGAAGAGGAACAAGAAGAACAAGAAGAAGAGGAACAAGAAGAAGAGGGATTAGAAGAACAAGAAGAAGAGGAAAGAGAAGAACAAGAAGAAGCGGAACAAGAAGAAGAGGGACAAGAAGAACAAGAAGAAGAGGAACAAGAAGAAGAGGAACAAGAAGAACAAGAAGAAGAGGAACAAGAAAAACAAGAAGAAGAGGAACAAGAAGAACAAGAAGAAGAGGAACAAGAAGAACAAGAAGAAAAGGAAGCAGAAGAAGAGTGACAAGAAGTAGAGGAACAAGAAGAACAAGAAGAAGAGGAACAAGAAGAAGAGGAACAAGAAGAAGAGGAACAAGAAGAACAAGAAGAAGAGAAACAAGAAGAAGAGGAACAAGAAGAAGAGGAACAAGAAGAAGAGGGACAAGAAGAACAAGAAGAAGAGGAACAAGAAGAACAACAGGAAGAGGAACAAAAAGAACAAGAAGAACAACAGGAAGAGGAACAAGACGAACAACAAGAAGGAGAACAAGAAGAAGAGGAACAAGAAGAACAAAAAGAACAACAGCAAGAGGAACAAGAAAAACAAGAAGAACAACAGGAAGAGGAACAAGAAGAACAAGAAGAACCACAGGAAGAGGAACAAGAAGAAATAGAAGAACAACAGGAAGACGAACAAGAAGAAGAGGAACAAGAAGAACAACAAGAATAACAGGAAGAGGAAAGGGAAGAACAAGATGAACAACAAGAAGAGGAACAAGAAGAAGAGGAACAAAAAGAACAAGAAGAAGAGGGACAAGAAGAAGAGGGACAAGAAAAAGAGGAGCAAGAAGAACAAGAAGAACAATACGAAGAGGAACAAGAAGAACAAGAAGGAGAACAAGAAAAAGAGGAACAAGAAGAACAAGAAGAAGAGGAACAAGAAGAACAAGAAGAACAACAGGAAGAGGAACAAGAAGAACAAGAAGAGGAACAAAAAGAAGAGGAACAAGAAGAAGAGGAACAAGAAGAAGAGGGAAAAGAAGAACAAGAATAAGAGGAATAAGAAGAACAAGAAGAACAACAGAAAGAGGAACAAGAAGAACAAGAAGAGGAACAAGAAGAAGAGGAACAAGAAAAAGAGGAACAAGAAGAAGAGGAAGAAGAAGAACAAGAAGAAGAGGAACAAGAAGAAAAGGAACAAAAAGAAGAGGAAAAAGAAGAATAAGAAGAAGAGGAACAAGAAAAAGAGGAACAAGAAGAAGAAGAACAAGAAGACGAGGAACAAGAAGAAGAGGAACAAGAAGAAAAGGAACAAGAAAAAGAGGAAAAAGAAGAACAAGAAGAAGAGGAACAAGAAGAAGAGGAACAAGAAGAAGAGGAACAAGAAGAACAAGAAGAAGAGGAACAAGAAGAAGAGGAACAAGAAGAAGAGAAACAAGAAGAACAAGAGGAAAAGAAACAAGAAGAAGAGGAACAAGAAGAACAAGAAGAAGAGGAACAAGAAGAAGAGGGACAAGAAGAACAAGAAGAACAACAGGAGGAGGAATAAGAAGAACAAAAAGAAGAACAAGAAGAAGAGGAACAAGAAGAACAAAAAGAAAAGGAACAAGAAGAACAAGAAGAACAAAAGGAAGAGGAACAAAAAGAACAAGAAGGAGAACAAGAAGAAGAGGAACAAGAAGAAGAGGAACAAGAAGAACAAGAAGAAAAGGAACAAGAAGAAGAGGAACAAGAAGAAGAGGAACAAGAAGAACAAGAAGAAGAGGAACAAGAAGAAGAGGAACAAGAAGAAGAGGAACAAGAAGAAGAGGAACAAGAAGAACAAGAAGAAGAGGAACAAGAAGAACAAGAAGAAAAGGAACAAGAAGAAGAGGAACAGGAAGAACAAGAAGAACAAGAAGAAGAGGAACAAGAAGAAGAGGAACAAGAAGAAAAGGAACAAGAAAAAGAGGAAAAAGAAGAACAAGAAGAAGAGGAACAAGAAGAAGAGGAACAAGAAGAAGAGAAACAAGAAGAAGAGCATCAAGAAGAAAACGAACAAGAAGAAGAGGAACAAGAAGAAGAGGAACAAGAACAAGAGGAACAAGAAGAAGAGGAACAAGAAGAACAAGAAGAATAGGAAGAAGAAGAAGAGGAACAAGAAGAACAAGAAGAAGAGGAACAAGAAGAACAAGAAGAACAACAGGAAGAGGAATAAGAAGAACAAAAAGAAGAACAAGAAGAAGAGGAACAAGAAGAACAAAAAGAAGAACAAGAAGAACAACAGGAAGAGGAACAAAAAGAACAAGAAGGAGAACAAGAAGAAGAGGAACAAGAAGAAGAGGAACAAGAAGAACAAGAAGAAAAGGAACAATAAGAAGAGGAACAAGAAGAAGAGGAACAAGAAGAACAAGAAGAAGAGGAACAAGAAGAACAAGAAGAAGAGGAACAAGAAGAACAAGAAGAAGAGGAACAAGAAAAACAAGAAAAAGATGAACAAGAAGAAAAGGAACAAGAAGAACAAGAAGAAAAGGAACAAGAAGAAGAGGAACAGGAAGAACAAGAAGAAGAGGAACAAGAAGAAGAGGGACAAGAAGAATAAGAAGAACAACAGGAAGAGGAATAAGACGAACAAAAAGAAGAACAAGAAAAAGAGGAACAAGAAGAACAAGAAGAAGAGGAAAAAGAAGAAAAGGAAGAACAACAAGAAGAGGAATAAAAAGAACAAGAAGGAGAACAAGAAAAAGAGGAACAAGAAGAACAAGAAGAACAACAGGAAGAGGAACAAGAAGAACAAGAAGAGATACAAGAAGAAGAGGAACAAGAAGAAGAGGAACAAGAAGAAGAGGGACAAGAAGAACAAGAAGATGAGGAACAAGAAGAACAACAGGAAGAGGAACAAGAAGAACAACAAGAAGGAGAACAAGAAAAAGAGGAACAAGAAGAACAAGAAGAACAATAGGAAAAGGAACAAGAAGAACAAGAAGAACAACAGAAAGAGGAACAAGAAGAACAACAGGAAGAGGAACAAAAATAATAAGAAGAACAACAGGAAGAGGAACAACAAAAAGAGGAACAAGAAGAACAAGAAGAAGAGGGACAAGAAGAAGAGGGACAAGAAGAAGAGGAGCAAGAAGAACAAGAAGAACAACAGAAAGAGGAACAAGAAGAACAAGAAGGAGAACAAGAAGAAGAGGAACAAGAAGAACAAGAAGAAGAGGAACAAGAAAAACAATAGGAAGAGGAACAAGAAGAATAAGAAGAGGAACAAGAGGAACAAGAAGAAGAGGAACAAGAAGAAGAGGGACAAGAAGAACAAGAACAAGAGGAACAAGAAGAAGAGGAACAAGAAGAAGAGGAACAAGAAGAAGAGGATAAGGAAGAACAAGAAGAAGAGGAACAAGAAGAAGAGGAATAAGAAGAAGAGGGACAAGAAGAAAAAGATAAACAACAGGAAGAGGAACAAGAAGAACAAGAAGAAGAGAAACAAGAAGAACAAGAAGAAGAGGAACAAGAAGAAAAGGAACAAGAAAAAGAGGGACAAGAAGAACAAGAAGAAGAGGAAGAGGAAGAACAAGAAGAAGAGGAACAAGAAGAAGAGGAACAAGAAGAACAAGAAGAAGAGAAACAAGAAGAAGAGGGACAAGAAGAAGAGGAACAAGAAGAAGAGGAACAATAAGAACAAGAAGAAGAGGAACAAGAAGAAGAGGGACAAGAAGAACAAGAAGAAGAGGAACAAGAAGAAGAGGAACAAGAAGAACAAGAAGAAGAGGAAGAAGAAGAACAAGAAGAAGAGGAACAAGAAGAACAAGAAGAAGAGGAACAAGAAGAAGAAGAAGAAGAGGAACAAGAAGAAGAGTGGCAAGAAGAAGAGGAACAAGAAGAAGAGGAACAAGAAGAAGAGTAACAAGAAGAAGAGGAACAAGAAGAAGAGGAACAAGAAGAACAAGAAGAAGAGGAACAAGAAGAACAAGAAGAAGAGGAACAAGAAGAAGAGGGACAAGAAGAACAAGAAGAAGAGAAACAAGAAGAACAAGAAGAAGAGGAACAAGAAGAAGAGGAACAAGAAGAACAAGAAGAAGAGGAACAAGAAGAACAAGAAGAAGAGGAACAAGAAGAAGAGGGATTAGAAGAACAAGAAGAAGAGGAACAAGAAGAACAAGAAGAAGAGGAACAAGAAGAAGAGGGACAAGAAGAACAAGAAGAAGAGGAACAAGAAGAAGAGGCACAAGAAGAACAAGAAGAAGAGGAACAAGAAAAACAAGAAGAAGAGGAACAAGAAGAACAAGAAGAAGAGGAACAAGAAGAACAAGAAGAAAAGGAAGCAGAAGAAGAGTGACAAGAAGTAGAGGAACAAGAAGAACAAGAAGAAGAGGAACAAGAAGAAGAGGAACAAGAAGAACAAGAAGAAAAGGAACAAGAAGAAGAGGAACAAGAAGAAGAGGAACAAGAAGAACAAGAAGAAGAGGAACAAGAAGAAGAGGAACAAGAAGAAGAGGAACAAGAAGAACAAGAAGAAGAGGAACAAGAAGAACAAGAAGAAGAGGAACAAGAAGAACAAGAAGAAGAGGAACAAGAAGAACAAGAAGAAAAGGAACAAGAAGAAGAGGAACAGGAAGAACAAGAAGAACAAGAAGAAGAGGAACAAGAAGAAGAGGAACAAGAAGAAAAGGAACAAGAAAAAGAGGAAAAAGAAGAACAAGAAGAAGAGGAGCAAGAAGAAGAGGAACAAGAAGAAGAGGAACAAGAAGAAGAGCATCAAGAAGAAAACGAACAAGAAGAAGAGGAACAAGAAGAAGAGGAACAAGAAGAAGAGGAACAATAACAAGAGGAACAAGAAGAAGAGGAACAAGAAGAACAAGAAGAATAGGAAGAAGAAGAAGAGGAACAAGAAGAACAAGAAGAAGAGGAACAAGAAGAACAAGAAGAACAACAGGAAGAGGAATAAGAAGAACAAAAAGAAGAAAAAGAAGAAGAGGAACAAGAAGAACAAAAAGAAGAACAAGAAGAACAACAGGAAGAGGAACAAAAAGAACAAGTAGGAGAACAAGAAGAAGAGGAACAAGAAGAAGAGGAACAAGAAGAACAAGAAGAAAAGGAACAATAAGAAGAGGAACAAGAAGAAAAGGAAGAACAACAAGAAGAGGAATAAAAAGAACAAGAAGGAGAACAAGAAAAAGAGGAACAAGAAGAACAAGAAGAGAAACAAGAAGAAGAGGAACAAGAAGAAGAGGAACAAGAAGAAGAGGGACAAGAAGAACAAGAAGATGAGGAACAAGAAGAACAACAGGAAGAGGAACAAGAAGAACAACAAGAAGAAGAACAAGAAAAAGAGGAACAAGAAGAACAAAAAGAACAATAGGAAAAGGAACAAGAAGAACAAGAAGAACAACAGAAAGAGGAACAAGAAGAACAACAGGAAGAGGAACAAAAAGAATAAGAAGAACAAAAGGAAGAGGAACAACAAAAAGAGGAACAAGAAGAACAAGAAGAAGAGGGACAAGAAGAAGAGGGACAAGAAGAAGAGGAGCAAGAAGAACAAGAAGAACAACAGAAAGAGGAACAAGAAGAACAAGAAGGAGAACAAGAAGAAGAGGAACAAGAAGAACAATAGGAAGAGGAACAAGAAGAATAAGAAGAGGAACAAGAGGAACAAGAAGAAGAGGAACAAGAAGAAGAGGGACAAGAAGAACAAGAACAAGAGGAACAAGAAGAAGAGGAACAAGAAGAAGAGGAACAAGAAGAAGAGGAAAAGGAAGAACAAGAAGAAGAGGAACAAGAAGAAGAGGAACAAGAAGAACAAGAAGAAGAGGAACAAGAAGAAGAGGAACAAGAAGAAGAGGGACAAGAAGAACAAAAAGAAGAGAAACAAGAAGAACAAGAAGAAGAGGAACAAGAAGAAGAGGAACAAGAAGAACAAAAAGAAGAGGAACAAGAAGAACAAGAAGAAGAGGAACAAGAAGAAGAGGGATTAGAAGAACAAGAAGAAGAGGAACAAGAAGAACAAGAAGAAGCGGAACAAGAAGAAGAGGGACAAGAAGAACAAGAAGAAGAGGAACAAGAAGAAGAGGAACAAGAAGAACAAGAAGAAGAGGAACAAGAAAAACAAGAAGAAGAGGAACAAGAAGAACAAGAAGAAGAGGAACAAGAAGAACAAGAAGAAAAGGAAGCAGAAGAAGAGTGACAAGAAGTAGAGGAACAAGAAGAACAAGAAGAAGAGGAACAAGAAGAAGAGGAACAAGAAGAAGAGGAACAAGAAGAACAAGAAGAAGAGAAACAAGAAGAAGAGGAACAAGAAGAAGAGGAACAAGAAGAAGAGGGACAAGAAGAACAAGAAGAAGAGGAACAAGAAGAACAACAGGAAGAGGAACAAAAAGAACAAGAAGAACAACAGGAAGAGGAACAAGACGAACAACAAGAAGGAGAACAAGAAGAAGAGGAACAAGAAGAACAAAAAGAACAACAGCAAGAGGAACAAGAAAAACAAGAAGAACAACAGGAAGAGGAACAAGAAGAACAAGAAGAACCACAGGAAGAGGAACAAGAAGAAATAGAAGAACAACAGGAAGACGAACAAGAAGAAGAGGAACAAGAAAAACAACAAGAATAACAGGAAGAGGAAAGGGAAGAACAAGATGAACAACAAGAAGAGGAACAAGAAGAAGAGGAACAAAAAGAACAAGAAGAAGAGGGACAAGAAGAAGAGGGACAAGAAAAAGAGGAGCAAGAAGAACAAGAAGAACAATACGAAGAGGAACAAGAAGAACAAGAAGGAGAACAAGAAGAAGAGGAACAAGAAGAACAAGAAGAAGAGGAACAAGAAGAACAAGAAGAACAACAGGAAGAGGAACAAGAAGAACAAGAAGAGGAACAAAAAGAAGAGGAACAAGAAGAAGAGGAACAAGAAGAAGAGGAACAAGAAGAAAAGGAACAAGAAAAAGAGGAAAAAGAAGAACAAGAAGAAGAGGAGCAAGAAGAAGAGGAACAAGAAGAAGAGGAACAAGAAGAAGAGCATCAAGAAGAAAACGAACAAGAAGAAGAGGAACAAGAAGAAGAGGAACAAGAAGAAGAGGAACAATAACAAGAGGAACAAGAAGAAGAGGAACAAGAAGAACAAGAAGAATAGGAAGAAGAAGAAGAGGAACAAGAAGAACAAGAAGAAGAGGAACAAGAAGAACAAGAAGAACAACAGGAAGAGGAATAAGAAGAACAAAAAGAAGAAAAAGAAGAAGAGGAACAAGAAGAACAAAAAGAAGAACAAGAAGAACAACAGGAAGAGGAACAAAAAGAACAAGTAGGAGAACAAGAAGAAGAGGAACAAGAAGAAGAGGAACAAGAAGAACAAGAAGAAAAGGAACAATAAGAAGAGGAACAAGAAGAAAAGGAAGAACAACAAGAAGAGGAATAAAAAGAACAAGAAGGAGAACAAGAAAAAGAGGAACAAGAAGAACAAGAAGAGAAACAAGAAGAAGAGGAACAAGAAGAAGAGGAACAAGAAGAAGAGGGACAAGAAGAACAAGAAGATGAGGAACAAGAAGAACAACAGGAAGAGGAACAAGAAGAACAACAAGAAGAAGAACAAGAAAAAGAGGAACAAGAAGAACAAAAAGAACAATAGGAAAAGGAACAAGAAGAACAAGAAGAACAACAGAAAGAGGAACAAGAAGAACAACAGGAAGAGGAACAAAAAGAATAAGAAGAACAAAAGGAAGAGGAACAACAAAAAGAGGAACAAGAAGAACAAGAAGAAGAGGGACAAGAAGAAGAGGGACAAGAAGAAGAGGAGCAAGAAGAACAAGAAGAACAACAGAAAGAGGAACAAGAAGAACAAGAAGGAGAACAAGAAGAAGAGGAACAAGAAGAACAATAGGAAGAGGAACAAGAAGAATAAGAAGAGGAACAAGAGGAACAAGAAGAAGAGGAACAAGAAGAAGAGGGACAAGAAGAACAAGAACAAGAGGAACAAGAAGAAGAGGAACAAGAAGAAGAGGAACAAGAAGAAGAGGAAAAGGAAGAACAAGAAGAAGAGGAACAAGAAGAAGAGGAACAAGAAGAACAAGAAGAAGAGGAACAAGAAGAAGAGGAACAAGAAGAAGAGGGACAAGAAGAACAAAAAGAAGAGAAACAAGAAGAACAAGAAGAAGAGGAACAAGAAGAAGAGGAACAAGAAGAACAAAAAGAAGAGGAACAAGAAGAACAAGAAGAAGAGGAACAAGAAGAAGAGGGATTAGAAGAACAAGAAGAAGAGGAACAAGAAGAACAAGAAGAAGCGGAACAAGAAGAAGAGGGACAAGAAGAACAAGAAGAAGAGGAACAAGAAGAAGAGGAACAAGAAGAACAAGAAGAAGAGGAACAAGAAAAACAAGAAGAAGAGGAACAAGAAGAACAAGAAGAAGAGGAACAAGAAGAACAAGAAGAAAAGGAAGCAGAAGAAGAGTGACAAGAAGTAGAGGAACAAGAAGAACAAGAAGAAGAGGAACAAGAAGAAGAGGAACAAGAAGAAGAGGAACAAGAAGAACAAGAAGAAGAGAAACAAGAAGAAGAGGAACAAGAAGAAGAGGAACAAGAAGAAGAGGGACAAGAAGAACAAGAAGAAGAGGAACAAGAAGAACAACAGGAAGAGGAACAAAAAGAACAAGAAGAACAACAGGAAGAGGAACAGGACGAACAACAAGAAGGAGAACAAGAAGAAGAGGAACAAGAAGAACAAAAAGAACAACAGCAAGAGGAACAAGAAAAACAAGAAGAACAACAGGAAGAGGAACAAGAAGAACAAGAAGAACCACAGGAAGAGGAACAAGAAGAAATAGAAGAACAACAGGAAGACGAACAAGAAGAAGAGGAACAAGAAAAACAACAAGAATAACAGGAAGAGGAAAGGGAAGAACAAGATGAACAACAAGAAGAGGAACAAGAAGAAGAGGAACAAGAAGAACAAGAAGAATAGGAAGAAGAAGAAGAGGAACAAGAAGAACAAGAAGAAGAGGAACAAGAAGAACAAGAAGAACAACAGGAAGAGGAATAAGAAGAACAAAAAGAAGAACAAGAAGAAGAGGAACAAGAAGAACAAAAAGAAGAACAAGAAGAACAACAGGAAGAGGAACAAAAAGAACAAGAAGGAGAACAAGAAGAAGAGGAACAAGAAGAAGAGGAACAAGAAGAACAAGAAGAAAAGGAACAATAAGAAGAGGAACAAGAAGAAGAGGAACAAGAAGAACAAGAAGAAGAGGAACAAGAAGAACAAGAAGAAGAGGAACAAGAAGAACAAGAAGAAGAGGAACAAGAAAAACAAGAAAAAGATGAACAAGAAGAAAAGGAACAAGAAGAACAAGAAGAAAAGGAACAAGAAGAAGAGGAACAGGAAGAACAAGAAGAAGAGGAACAAGAAGAAGAGGGACAAGAAGAATAAGAAGAACAACAGGAAGAGGAATAAGACGAACAAAAAGAAGAACAAGAAAAAGAGGAACAAGAAGAACAAGAAGAAGAGGAAAAAGAAGAAAAGGAAGAACAACAAGAAGAGGAATAAAAAGAACAAGAAGGAGAACAAGAAAAAGAGGAACAAGAAGAACAAGAAGAACAACAGGAAGAGGAACAAGAAGAACAAGAAGAGATACAAGAAGAAGAGGAACAAGAAGAAGAGGAACAAGAAGAAGAGGGACAAGAAGAACAAGAAGATGAGGAACAAGAAGAACAACAGGAAGAGGAACAAGAAGAACAACAAGAAGGAGAACAAGAAAAAGAGGAACAAGAAGAACAAGAAGAACAATAGGAAAAGGAACAAGAAGAACAAGAAGAACAACAGAAAGAGGAACAAGAAGAACAACAGGAAGAGGAACAAAAATAATAAGAAGAACAACAGGAAGAGGAACAACAAAAAGAGGAACAAGAAGAACAAGAAGAAGAGGGACAAGAAGAAGAGGGACAAGAAGAAGAGGAGCAAGAAGAACAAGAAGAACAACAGAAAGAGGAACAAGAAGAACAAGAAGGAGAACAAGAAGAAGAGGAACAAGAAGAACAAGAAGAAGAGGAACAAGAAAAACAATAGGAAGAGGAACAAGAAGAATAAGAAGAGGAACAAGAGGAACAAGAAGAAGAGGAACAAGAAGAAGAGGGACAAGAAGAACAAGAACAAGAGGAACAAGAAGAAGAGGAACAAGAAGAAGAGGAACAAGAAGAAGAGGATAAGGAAGAACAAGAAGAAGAGGAACAAGAAGAAGAGGAATAAGAAGAAGAGGGACAAGAAGAAAAAGATAAACAACAGGAAGAGGAACAAGAAGAACAAGAAGAAGAGAAACAAGAAGAACAAGAAGAAGAGGAACAAGAAGAAAAGGAACAAGAAAAAGAGGGACAAGAAGAACAAGAAGAAGAGGAAGAGGAAGAACAAGAAGAAGAGGAACAAGAAGAAGAGGAACAAGAAGAACAAGAAGAAGAGAAACAAGAAGAAGAGGGACAAGAAGAAGAGGAACAAGAAGAAGAGGAACAATAAGAACAAGAAGAAGAGGAACAAGAAGAAGAGGGACAAGAAGAACAAGAAGAAGAGGAACAAGAAGAAGAGGAACAAGAAGAACAAGAAGAAGAGGAAGAAGAAGAACAAGAAGAAGAGGAACAAGAAGAACAAGAAGAAGAGGAACAAGAAGAAGAAGAAGAAGAGGAACAAGAAGAAGAGTGGCAAGAAGAAGAGGAACAAGAAGAAGAGGAACAAGAAGAAGAGTAACAAGAAGAAGAGGAACAAGAAGAAGAGGAACAAGAAGAACAAGAAGAAGAGGAACAAGAAGAACAAGAAGAAGAGGAACAAGAAGAAGAGGGACAAGAAGAACAAGAAGAAGAGAAACAAGAAGAACAAGAAGAAGAGGAACAAGAAGAAGAGGAACAAGAAGAACAAGAAGAAGAGGAACAAGAAGAACAAGAAGAAGAGGAACAAGAAGAAGAGGGATTAGAAGAACAAGAAGAAGAGGAACAAGAAGAACAAGAAGAAGAGGAACAAGAAGAAGAGGGACAAGAAGAACAAGAAGAAGAGGAACAAGAAGAAGAGGAACAAGAAGAACAAGAAGAAGAGGAACAAGAAAAACAAGAAGAAGAGGAACAAGAAGAACAAGAAGAAGAGGAACAAGAAGAACAAGAAGAAAAGGAAGCAGAAGAAGAGTGACAAGAAGTAGAGGAACAAGAAGAACAAGAAGAAGAGGAACAAGAAGAAGAGGAACAAGAAGAACAAGAAGAAAAGGAACAAGAAGAAGAGGAACAAGAAGAAGAGGAACAAGAAGAACAAGAAGAAGAGGAACAAGAAGAAGAGGAACAAGAAGAAGAGGAACAAGAAGAACAAGAAGAAGAGGAACAAGAAGAACAAGAAGAAGAGGAACAAGAAGAACAAGAAGAAGAGGAACAAGAAGAACAAGAAGAAAAGGAACAAGAAGAAGAGGAACAGGAAGAACAAGAAGAACAAGAAGAAGAGGAACAAGAAGAAGAGGAACAAGAAGAAAAGGAACAAGAAAAAGAGGAAAAAGAAGAACAAGAAGAAGAGGAGCAAGAAGAAGAGGAACAAGAAGAAGAGGAACAAGAAGAAGAGCATCAAGAAGAAAACGAACAAGAAGAAGAGGAACAAGAAGAAGAGGAACAAGAAGAAGAGGAACAATAACAAGAGGAACAAGAAGAAGAGGAACAAGAAGAACAAGAAGAATAGGAAGAAGAAGAAGAGGAACAAGAAGAACAAGAAGAAGAGGAACAAGAAGAACAAGAAGAACAACAGGAAGAGGAATAAGAAGAACAAAAAGAAGAAAAAGAAGAAGAGGAACAAGAAGAACAAAAAGAAGAACAAGAAGAACAACAGGAAGAGGAACAAAAAGAACAAGTAGGAGAACAAGAAGAAGAGGAACAAGAAGAAGAGGAACAAGAAGAACAAGAAGAAAAGGAACAATAAGAAGAGGAACAAGAAGAAAAGGAAGAACAACAAGAAGAGGAATAAAAAGAACAAGAAGGAGAACAAGAAAAAGAGGAACAAGAAGAACAAGAAGAGAAACAAGAAGAAGAGGAACAAGAAGAAGAGGAACAAGAAGAAGAGGGACAAGAAGAACAAGAAGATGAGGAACAAGAAGAACAACAGGAAGAGGAACAAGAAGAACAACAAGAAGAAGAACAAGAAAAAGAGGAACAAGAAGAACAAAAAGAACAATAGGAAAAGGAACAAGAAGAACAAGAAGAACAACAGAAAGAGGAACAAGAAGAACAACAGGAAGAGGAACAAAAAGAATAAGAAGAACAAAAGGAAGAGGAACAACAAAAAGAGGAACAAGAAGAACAAGAAGAAGAGGGACAAGAAGAAGAGGGACAAGAAGAAGAGGAGCAAGAAGAACAAGAAGAACAACAGAAAGAGGAACAAGAAGAACAAGAAGGAGAACAAGAAGAAGAGGAACAAGAAGAACAATAGGAAGAGGAACAAGAAGAATAAGAAGAGGAACAAGAGGAACAAGAAGAAGAGGAACAAGAAGAAGAGGGACAAGAAGAACAAGAACAAGAGGAACAAGAAGAAGAACAAGAAGAAGAGGAACAAGAAGAAGAGGAAAAGGAAGAACAAGAAGAAGAGGAACAAGAAGAAGAGGAACAAGAAGAACAAGAAGAAGAGGAACAAGAAGAAGAGGAACAAGAAGAAGAGGGACAAGAAGAACAAAAAGAAGAGAAACAAGAAGAACAAGAAGAAGAGGAACAAGAAGAAGAGGAACAAGAAGAACAAAAAGAAGAGGAACAAGAAGAACAAGAAGAAGAGGAACAAGAAGAAGAGGGATTAGAAGAACAAGAAGAAGAGGAACAAGAAGAACAAGAAGAAGCGGAACAAGAAGAAGAGGGACAAGAAGAACAAGAAGAAGAGGAACAAGAAGAAGAGGAACAAGAAGAACAAGAAGAAGAGGAACAAGAAAAACAAGAAGAAGAGGAACAAGAAGAACAAGAAGAAGAGGAACAAGAAGAACAAGAAGAAAAGGAAGCAGAAGAAGAGTGACAAGAAGTAGAGGAACAAGAAGAACAAGAAGAAGAGGAACAAGAAGAAGAGGAACAAGAAGAAGAGGAACAAGAAGAACAAGAAGAAGAGAAACAAGAAGAAGAGGAACAAGAAGAAGAGGAACAAGAAGAAGAGGGACAAGAAGAACAAGAAGAAGAGGAACAAGAAGAACAACAGGAAGAGGAACAAAAAGAACAAGAAGAACAACAGGAAGAGGAACAAGACGAACAACAAGAAGGAGAACAAGAAGAAGAGGAACAAGAAGAACAAAAAGAACAACAGCAAGAGGAACAAGAAAAACAAGAAGAACAACAGGAAGAGGAACAAGAAGAACAAGAAGAACCACAGGAAGAGGAACAAGAAGAAATAGAAGAACAACAGGAAGACGAACAAGAAGAAGAGGAACAAGAAAAACAACAAGAATAACAGGAAGAGGAAAGGGAAGAACAAGATGAACAACAAGAAGAGGAACAAGAAGAAGAGGAACAAAAAGAACAAGAAGAAGAGGGACAAGAAGAAGAGGGACAAGAAAAAGAGGAGCAAGAAGAACAAGAAGAACAATACGAAGAGGAACAAGAAGAACAAGAAGGAGAACAAGAAGAAGAGGAACAAGAAGAACAAGAAGAAGAGGAACAAGAAGAACAAGAAGAACAACAGGAAGAGGAACAAGAAGAACAAGAAGAGGAACAAAAAGAAGAGGAACAAGAAGAAGAGGAACAAGAAGAAGAGGAACAAGAAGAAAAGGAACAAGAAAAAGAGGAAAAAGAAGAACAAGAAGAAGAGGAGCAAGAAGAAGAGGAACAAGAAGAAGAGGAACAAGAAGAAGAGCATCAAGAAGAAAACGAACAAGAAGAAGAGGAACAAGAAGAAGAGGAACAAGAAGAAGAGGAACAATAACAAGAGGAACAAGAAGAAGAGGAACAAGAAGAACAAGAAGAATAGGAAGAAGAAGAAGAGGAACAAGAAGAACAAGAAGAAGAGGAACAAGAAGAACAAGAAGAACAACAGGAAGAGGAATAAGAAGAACAAAAAGAAGAAAAAGAAGAAGAGGAACAAGAAGAACAAAAAGAAGAACAAGAAGAACAACAGGAAGAGGAACAAAAAGAACAAGTAGGAGAACAAGAAGAAGAGGAACAAGAAGAAGAGGAACAAGAAGAACAAGAAGAAAAGGAACAATAAGAAGAGGAACAAGAAGAAAAGGAAGAACAACAAGAAGAGGAATAAAAAGAACAAGAAGGAGAACAAGAAAAAGAGGAACAAGAAGAACAAGAAGAGAAACAAGAAGAAGAGGAACAAGAAGAAGAGGAACAAGAAGAAGAGGGACAAGAAGAACAAGAAGATGAGGAACAAGAAGAACAACAGGAAGAGGAACAAGAAGAACAACAAGAAGAAGAACAAGAAAAAGAGGAACAAGAAGAACAAAAAGAACAATAGGAAAAGGAACAAGAAGAACAAGAAGAACAACAGAAAGAGGAACAAGAAGAACAACAGGAAGAGGAACAAAAAGAATAAGAAGAACAAAAGGAAGAGGAACAACAAAAAGAGGAACAAGAAGAACAAGAAGAAGAGGGACAAGAAGAAGAGGGACAAGAAGAAGAGGAGCAAGAAGAACAAGAAGAACAACAGAAAGAGGAACAAGAAGAACAAGAAGGAGAACAAGAAGAAGAGGAACAAGAAGAACAATAGGAAGAGGAACAAGAAGAATAAGAAGAGGAACAAGAGGAACAAGAAGAAGAGGAACAAGAAGAAGAGGGACAAGAAGAACAAGAACAAGAGGAACAAGAAGAAGAGGAACAAGAAGAAGAGGAACAAGAAGAAGAGGAAAAGGAAGAACAAGAAGAAGAGGAACAAGAAGAAGAGGAACAAGAAGAACAAGAAGAAGAGGAACAAGAAGAAGAGGAACAAGAAGAAGAGGGACAAGAAGAACAAAAAGAAGAGAAACAAGAAGAACAAGAAGAAGAGGAACAAGAAGAAGAGGAACAAGAAGAACAAAAAGAAGAGGAACAAGAAGAACAAGAAGAAGAGGAACAAGAAGAAGAGGGATTAGAAGAACAAGAAGAAGAGGAACAAGAAGAACAAGAAGAAGCGGAACAAGAAGAAGAGGGACAAGAAGAACAAGAAGAAGAGGAACAAGAAGAAGAGGAACAAGAAGAACAAGAAGAAGAGGAACAAGAAAAACAAGAAGAAGAGGAACAAGAAGAACAAGAAGAAGAGGAACAAGAAGAACAAGAAGAAAAGGAAGCAGAAGAAGAGTGACAAGAAGTAGAGGAACAAGAAGAACAAGAAGAAGAGGAACAAGAAGAAGAGGAACAAGAAGAAGAGGAACAAGAAGAACAAGAAGAAGAGAAACAAGAAGAAGAGGAACAAGAAGAAGAGGAACAAGAAGAAGAGGGACAAGAAGAACAAGAAGAAGAGGAACAAGAAGAACAACAGGAAGAGGAACAAAAAGAACAAGAAGAACAACAGGAAGAGGAACAAGACGAACAACAAGAAGGAGAACAAGAAGAAGAGGAACAAGAAGAACAAAAAGAACAACAGCAAGAGGAACAAGAAAAACAAGAAGAACAACAGGAAGAGGAACAAGAAGAACAAGAAGAACCACAGGAAGAGGAACAAGAAGAAATAGAAGAACAACAGGAAGACGAACAAGAAGAAGAGGAACAAGAAAAACAACAAGAATAACAGGAAGAGGAAAGGGAAGAACAAGATGAACAACAAGAAGAGGAACAAGAAGAAGAGGAACAAAAAGAACAAGAAGAAGAGGGACAAGAAGAAGAGGGACAAGAAAAAGAGGAGCAAGAAGAACAAGAAGAACAATACGAAGAGGAACAAGAAGAACAAGAAGGAGAACAAGAAGAAGAGGAACAAGAAGAACAAGAAGAAGAGGAACAAGAAGAACAAGAAGAACAACAGGAAGAGGAACAAGAAGAACAAGAAGAGGAACAAAAAGAAGAGGAACAAGAAGAAGAGGAACAAGAAGAAGAGGGAAAAGAAGAACAAGAATAAGAGGAATAAGAAGAACAAGAAGAACAACAGAAAGAGGAACAAGAAGAACAAGAAGAGGAACAAGAAGAAGAGGAACAAGAAAAAGAGGAACAAGAAGAAGAGGAAGAAGAAGAACAAGAAGAAGAGGAACAAGAAGAAAAGGAACAAAACGAAGAGGAAAAAGAAGAATAAGAAGAAGAGGAACAAGAAAAAGAGGAACAAGAAGAAGAAGAACAAGAAGACGAGGAACAAGAAGAAGAGGAACAAGAAGAAAAGGAACAAGAAAAAGAGGAAAAAGAAGAACAAGAAGAAGAGGAACAAGAAGAAGAGGAACAAGAAGAAGAGGAACAAGAAGAACAAGAAGAAGAGGAACAAGAAGAAGAGGAACAAGAAGAAGAGAAACAAGAAGAACAAGAGGAAAAGAAACAAGAAGAAGAGGAACAAGAAGAACAAGAAGAAGAGGAACAAGAAGAAGAGGGACAAGAAGAACAAGAAGAACAACAGGAAGAGGAAAAAGAAGAACAAAAAGAAGAACAAGAAGAAGAGGAACAAGAAGAACAAAAAGAAAAGGAACAAGAAGAACAAGAAGAACAAAAGGAAGAGGAACAAAAAGAACAAGAAGGAGAACAAGAAGAAGAGGAACAAGAAGAAGAGGAACAAGAAGAACAAGAAGAAAAGGAACAAGAAGAAGAGGAACAAGAAGAAGAGGAACAAGAAGAACAAGAAGAAGAGGAACAAGAAGAAGAGGAACAAGAAGAAGAGGAACAAGAAGAAGAGGAACAAGAAGAACAAGAAGAAGAGGAACAAGAAGAACAAGAAGAAAAGGAACAAGAAGAAGAGGAACAGGAAGAACAAGAAGAACAAGAAGAAGAGGAACAAGAAGAAGAGGAACAAGAAGAAAAGGAACAAGAAAAAGAGGAAAAAGAAGAACAAGAAGAAGAGGAACAAGAAGAAGAGGAACAAGAAGAAGAGAAACAAGAAGAAGAGCATCAAGAAGAAAACGAACAAGAAGAAGAGGAACAAGAAGAAGAGGAACAAGAACAAGAGGAACAAGAAGAAGAGGAACAAGAAGAACAAGAAGAATAGGAAGAAGAAGAAGAGGAACAAGAAGAACAAGAAGAAGAGGAACAAGAAGAACAAGAAGAACAACAGGAAGAGGAATAAGAAGAACAAAAAGAAGAACAAGAAGAAGAGGAACAAGAAGAACAAAAAGAAGAACAAGAAGAACAACAGGAAGAGGAACAAAAAGAACAAGAAGGAGAACAAGAAGAAGAGGAACAAGAAGAAGAGGAACAAGAAGAACAAGAAGAAAAGGAACAATAAGAAGAGGAACAAGAAGAAGAGGAACAAGAAGAACAAGAAGAAGAGGAACAAGAAGAACAAGAAGAAGAGGAACAAGAAGAACAAGAAGAAGAGGAACAAGAAAAACAAGAAAAAGATGAACAAGAAGAAAAGGAACAAGAAGAACAAGAAGAAAAGGAACAAGAAGAAGAGGAACAGGAAGAACAAGAAGAAGAGGAACAAGAAGAAGAGGGACAAGAAGAATAAGAAGAACAACAGGAAGAGGAATAAGACGAACAAAAAGAAGAACAAGAAAAAGAGGAACAAGAAGAACAAGAAGAAGAGGAAAAAGAAGAAAAGGAAGAACAACAAGAAGAGGAATAAAAAGAACAAGAAGGAGAACAAGAAAAAGAGGAACAAGAAGAACAAGAAGAACAACAGGAAGAGGAACAAGAAGAACAAGAAGAGATACAAGAAGAAGAGGAACAAGAAGAAGAGGAACAAGAAGAAGAGGGACAAGAAGAACAAGAAGATGAGGAACAAGAAGAACAACAGGAAGAGGAACAAGAAGAACAACAAGAAGGAGAACAAGAAAAAGAGGAACAAGAAGAACAAGAAGAACAATAGGAAAAGGAACAAGAAGAACAAGAAGAACAACAGAAAGAGGAACAAGAAGAACAACAGGAAGAGGAACAAAAAGAATAAGAAGAACAACAGGAAGAGGAACAACAAAAAGAGGAACAAGAAGAACAAGAAGAAGAGGGACAAGAAGAAGAGGGACAAGAAGAAGAGGAGCAAGAAGAACAAGAAGAACAACAGAAAGAGGAACAAGAAGAACAAGAAGGAGAACAAGAAGAAGAGGAACAAGAAGAACAAGAAGAAGAGGAACAAGAAAAACAATAGGAAGAGGAACAAGAAGAATAAGAAGAGGAACAAGAGGAACAAGAAGAAGAGGAACAAGAAGAAGAGGGACAAGAAGAACAAGAACAAGAGGAACAAGAAGAAGAGGAACAAGAAGAAGAGGAACAAGAAGAAGAGGATAAGGAAGAACAAGAAGAAGAGGAACAAGAAGAAGAGGAATAAGAAGAAGAGGGACAAGAAGAAAAAGATAAACAACAGGAAGAGGAACAAGAAGAACAAGAAGAAGAGAAACAAGAAGAACAAGAAGAAGAGGAACAAGAAGAAAAGGAACAAGAAAAAGAGGGACAAGAAGAACAAGAAGAAGAGGAAGAGGAAGAACAAGAAGAAGAGGAACAAGAAGAAGAGGAACAAGAAGAACAAGAAGAAGAGAAACAAGAAGAAGAGGGACAAGAAGAAGAGGAACAAGAAGAAGAGGAACAATAAGAACAAGAAGAAGAGGAACAAGAAGAAGAGGGACAAGAAGAACAAGAAGAAGAGGAACAAGAAGAAGAGGAACAAGAAGAACAAGAAGAAGAGGAAGAAGAAGAACAAGAAGAAGAGGAACAAGAAGAACAAGAAGAAGAGGAACAAGAAGAAGAAGAAGAAGAGGAACAAGAAGAAGAGTGGCAAGAAGAAGAGGAACAAGAAGAAGAGGAACAAGAAGAAGAGTAACAAGAAGAAGAGGAACAAGAAGAAGAGGAACAAGAAGAACAAGAAGAAGAGGGACAAGAAGAACAAGAAGAAGAGAAACAAGAAGAACAAGAAGAAGAGGAACAAGAAGAAGAGGAACAAGAAGAACAAGAAGAAGAGGAACAAGAAGAACAAGAAGAAGAGGAACAAGAAGAAGAGGGACAAGAAGAACAAGAAGAAGAGAAACAAGAAGAACAAGAAGAAGAGGAACAAGAAGAAGAGGAACAAGAAGAACAAGAAGAAGAGGAACAAGAAGAACAAGAAGAAGAGGAACAAGAAGAAGAGGGATTAGAATAACAAGAAGAAGAGGAACAAGAAGAACAAGAAGAAGAGGAACAAGAAGAAGAGGGACAAGAAGAACAAGAAGAAGAGGAACAAGAAGAAGAGGAACAAGAAGAACAAGAAGAAGAGGAACAAGAAAAACAAGAAGAAGAGGAACAAGAAGAACAAGAAGAAGAGGAACAAGAAGAACAAGAAGAAAAGGAAGCAGAAGAACAGTGACAAGAAGTAGAGGAACAAGAAGAACAAGAAGAAGAGGAACAAGAAGAAGAGGAACAAGAAGAACAAGAAGAAGAGAAACAAGAAGAAGAGGGTCAAGAAGAACAAGAAGAAGAGAAACAAGAAGAACAAGAAGAAGAGGCACAAGAAGAAGAGGAACAAGAAGAACAAGAGGAAGAGAAACAAGAAGAACAAGAAGAAGAGGAACAAGAAGAAGAGGAACAAGAACAACAAGAAGAAGAGAAACAAGAAGAAGAGGAAAAAGAAGAAGAGGAACAAGGAGAAGAGGAACAAGAAGAACAAGAAGAAGAGAAACAAGAAGAAGAGGAACAAGAAGAAGAGAAACAAGAAGAACAAGAAGAAGAGGAACAAGAAGAAGAGGAACAAGAAGAACAAGAAGAAGAGAAACAAGAAGAACAAGAAGAAGAGGAACAAGAAGAAGAGGAACAAGAAGAACAAGAAGAAGAGGAACAAGAAGAAGAGGAACAAGAAGAACAAGAAGAAGAGGAACAAGAAGAACAAGAAGAAGAGGAACAAGAAGAACAAGAAGAAGAGGGACAAGAAGAAGAGGGACAAGAAGAACAAGAAGAAGAGAAACAAGAAGAACAAGAAGAACAAGAAAAACAAGAAGAAGAGGGACAATAAGAAGAGGGACAAGAAGAACAAGAAGAACAAGAAGAAGAGGGACAATAAGAAGAGGGACAAGAAGAACAACAGGAAGAGGAATAAGAAGAACAAAAAGAAGAACAAGAAGAAGAGGAACAAGAAGAACAAAAAGAAGAACAAGAAGAACAAGAAGAACAAAAGGAAGAGGAACAAAAAGAACAAGAAGGAGAACAAGAAGAAGAGGAACAAGAAGAAGAGGAACAAGAAGAACAAGAAGAAAAGGAACAAGAAGAAGAGGAACAAGAAGAAGAGGAACAAGAAGAACAAGAAGAAGAGGAACAAGAAGAAGAGGAACAAGAAGAAGAGGAACAAGAAGAACAAGAAGAAGAGGAACAAGAAGAACAAGAAGAAGAGGAACAAGAAGAACAAGAAGAAGAGGAACAAGAAGAACAAGAAGAAAAGGAACAAGAAGAAGAGGAACAGGAAGAACAAGAAGAACAAGAAGAAGAGGAACAAGAAGAAGAGGAACAAGAAGAAAAGGAACAAGAAAAAGAGGAAAAAGAAGAACAAGAAGAAGAGGAACAAGAAGAAGAGGAACAAGAAGAAGAGGAACAAGAAGAAGAGCATCAAGAAGAAAACGAACAAGAAGAAGAGGAACAAGAAGAAGAGGAACAAGAAGAAGAGGAACAATAACAAGAGGAACAAGAAGAAGAGGAACAAGAAGAACAAGAAGAATAGGAAGAAGAAGAAGAGGAACAAGAAGAACAAGAAGAAGAGGAACAAGAAGAACAAGAAGAACAACAGGAAGAGGAATAAGAAGAACAAAAAGAAGAACAAGAAGAAGAGGAACAAGAAGAACAAAAAGAAGAACAAGAAGAACAACAGGAAGAGGAACAAAAAGAACAAGTAGGAGAACAAGAAGAAGAGGAACAAGAAGAAGAGGAACAAGAAGAACAAGAAGAAAAGGAACAATAAGAAGAGGAACAAGAAGAAAAGGAAGAACAACAAGAAGAGGAATAAAAAGAACAAGAAGGAGAACAAGAAAAAGAGGAACAAGAAGAACAAGAAGAACAACAGGAAGAGGAACAAGAAGAACAAGAAGAGAAACAAGAAGAAGAGGAACAAGAAGAAGAGGAACAAGAAGAAGAGGGACAAGAAGAACAAGAAGATGAGGAACAAGAAGAACAACAGGAAGAGGAACAAGAAGAACAACAAGAAGAAGAACAAGAAAAAGAGGAACAAGAAGAACAAAAAGAACAATAGGAAAAGGAACAAGAAGAACAAGAAGAACAACAGAAAGAGGAACAAGAAGAACAACAGGAAGAGGAACAAAAAGAATAAGAAGAACAAAAGGAAGAGGAACAACAAAAAGAGGAACAAGAAGAACAAGAAGAAGAGGGACAAAAAGAATAAGAAGAGGAACAAGAGGAACAAGAAGAAGAGGAACAAGAAGAAGAGGGACAAGAAGAACAAGAACAAGAGGAACAAGAAGAAGAGGAACAAGAAGAAGAGGAACAAGAAGAAGAGGAAAAGGAAGAACAAGAAGAAGAGGAACAAGAAGAAGAGGAACAAGAAGAACAAGAAGAAGAGGAACAAGAAGAAGAGGAACAAGAAGAAGAGGGACAAGAAGAACAAAAAGAAGAGAAACAAGAAGAACAAGAAGAAGAGGAACAAGAAGAAGAGGAACAAGAAGAACAAAAAGAAGAGGAACAAGAAGAACAAGAAGAAGAGGAACAAGAAGAAGAGGGATTAGAAGAACAAGAAGAAGAGGAACAAGAAGAACAAGAAGAAGCGGAACAAGAAGAAGAGGGACAAGAAGAACAAGAAGAAGAGGAACAAGAAGAACAAGAAGAAGAGGAACAAGAAGAAGAGGAACAAGAAGAAGAGGGACAAGAAGAACAAAAAGAAGAGAAACAAGAAGAACAAGAAGAAGAGGAACAAGAAGAAGAGGAACAAGAAGAACAAAAAGAAGAGGAACAAGAAGAACAAGAAGAAGAGGAACAAGAAGAAGAGGGATTAGAAGAACAAGAAGAAGAGGAACAAGAAGAACAAGAAGAAGCGGAACAAGAAGAAGAGGGACAAGAAGAACAAGAAGAAGAGGAACAAGAAGAAGAGGAACAAGAAGAACAAGAAGAAGAGGAACAAGAAAAACAAGAAGAAGAGGAACAAGAAGAACAAGAAGAAGAGGAACAAGAAGAACAAGAAGAAAAGGAAGCAGAAGAAGAGTGACAAGAAGTAGAGGAACAAGAAGAACAAGAAGAAGAGGAACAAGAAGAAGAGGAACAAGAAGAAGAGGAACAAGAAGAACAAGAAGAAGAGAAACAAGAAGAAGAGGAACAAGAAGAAGAGGAACAAGAAGAAGAGGGACAAGAAGAACAAGAAGAAGAGGAACAAGAAGAACAACAGGAAGAGGAACAAAAAGAACAAGAAGAACAACAGGAAGAGGAACAAGACGAACAACAAGAAGGAGAACAAGAAGAAGAGGAACAAGAAGAACAAAAAGAACAACAGCAAGAGGAACAAGAAAAACAAGAAGAACAACAGGAAGAGGAACAAGAAGAACAAGAAGAACCACAGGAAGAGGAACAAGAAGAAATAGAAGAACAACAGGAAGACGAACAAGAAGAAGAGGAACAAGAAGAACAACAAGAATAACAGGAAGAGGAAAGGGAAGAACAAGATGAACAACAAGAAGAGGAACAAGAAGAAGAGGAACAAAAAGAACAAGAAGAAGAGGGACAAGAAGAAGAGGGACAAGAAAAAGAGGAGCAAGAAGAACAAGAAGAACAATACGAAGAGGAACAAGAAGAACAAGAAGGAGAATAAGAAGAAGAGGAACAAGAAGAACAAGAAGAAGAGGAACAAGAAGAACAAGAAGAACAACAGGAAGAGGAACAAGAAGAACAAGAAGAGGAACAAAAAGAAGAGGAACAAGAAGAAGAGGAACAAGAAGAAGAGGGAAAAGAAGAACAAGAATAAGAGGAATAAGAAGAACAAGAAGAACAACAGAAAGAGGAACAAGAAGAACAAGAAGAGGAACAAGAAGAAGAGGAACAAGAAAAAGAGGAACAAGAAGAAGAGGAAGAAGAAGAACAAGAAGAAGAGGAACAAGAAGAAAAGGAACAAAAAGAAGAGGAAAAAGAAGAATAAGAAGAAGAGGAACAAGAAAAAGAGGAACAAGAAGAAGAAGAACAAGAAGACGAGGAACAAGAAGAAGAGGAACAAGAAGAAAAGGAACAAGAAAAAGAGGAAAAAGAAGAACAAGAAGAAGAGGAACAAGAAGAAGAGAAACAAGAAGAACAAGAAGAAGAGGAACAAGAAGAAGAGGAACAAGAAGAAGAGAAACAAGAAGAACAAGAGGAAAAGAAACAAGAAGAAGAGGAACAAGAAGAACAAGAAGAAGAGGAACAACAAGAAGAGGGACAAGAAGAACAAGAAGAACAACAGGAAGAGGAATAAGAAGAACAAAAAGAAGAACAAGAAGAAGAGGAACAAGAAGAACAAAAAGAAAAGGAACAAGAAGAACAAGAAGAACAAAAGGAAGAGGAACAAAAAGAACAAGAAGGAGAACAAGAAGAAGAGGAACAAGAAGAAGAGGAACAAGAAGAACAAGAAGAAAAGGAACAAGAAGAAGAGGAACAAGAAGAAGAGGAACAAGAAGAACAAGAAGAAGAGGAACAAGAAGAAGAGGAACAAGAAGAAGAGGAACAAGAAGAAGAGGAACAAGAAGAACAAGAAGAAGAGGAACAAGAAGAACAAGAAGAAAAGGAACAAGAAGAAGAGGAACAGGAAGAACAAGAAGAACAAGAAGAAGAGGAACAAGAAGAAGAGGAACAAGAAGAAAAGGAACAAGAAAAAGAGGAAAAAGAAGAACAAGAAGAAGAGGAACAAGAAGAAGAGGAACAAGAAGAAGAGAAACAAGAAGAAGAGCATCAAGAAGAAAACGAACAAGAAGAAGAGGAACAAGAAGAAGAGGAACAAGAACAAGAGGAACAAGAAGAAGAGGAACAAGAAGAACAAGAAGAATAGGAAGAAGAAGAAGAGGAACAAGAAGAACAAGAAGAAGAGGAACAAGAAGAACAAGAAGAACAACAGGAAGAGGAATAAGAAGAACAAAAAGAAGAACAAGAAGAAGAGGAACAAGAAGAACAAAAAGAAGAACAAGAAGAACAACAGGAAGAGGAACAAAAAGAACAAGAAGGAGAACAAGAAGAAGAGGAACAAGAAGAACAAGAAGAAAAGGAACAATAAGAAGAGGAACAAGAAGAAGAGGAACAAGAAGAACAAGAAGAAGAGGAACAAGAAGAACAAGAAGAAGAGGAACAAGAAGAACAAGAAGAAGAGGAACAAGAAAAACAAGAAAAAGATGAACAAGAAGAAAAGGAACAAGAAGAACAAGAAGAAAAGGAACAAGAAGAAGAGGAACAGGAAGAACAAGAAGAAGAGGAACAAGAAGAAGAGGGACAAGAAGAATAAGAAGAACAACAGGAAGAGGAATAAGACGAACAAAAAGAAGAACAAGAAAAAGAGGAACAAGAAGAACAAGAAGAAGAGGAAAAAGAAGAAAAGGAAGAACAACAAGAAGAGGAATAAAAAGAACAAGAAGGAGAACAAGAAAAAGAGGAACAAGAAGAACAAGAAGAACAACAGGAAGAGGAACAAGAAGAACAAGAAGAGATACAAGAAGAAGAGGAACAAGAAGAAGAGGAACAAGAAGAAGAGGGACAAGAAGAACAAGAAGATGAGGAACAAGAAGAACAACAGGAAGAGGAACAAGAAGAACAACAAGAAGGAGAACAAGAAAAAGAGGAACAAGAAGAACAAGAAGAACAATAGGAAAAGGAACAAGAAGAACAAGAAGAACAACAGAAAGACGAACAAGAAGAACAACAGGAAGAGGAACAAAAAGAATAAGAAGAACAACAGGAAGAGGAACAACAAAAAGAGGAACAAGAAGAACAAGAAGAAGAGGGACAAGAAGAAGAGGAGCAAGAAGAACAAGAAGAACAACAGAAAGAGGAACAAGAAGAACAAGAAGGAGAACAAGAAGAAGAGGAACAAGAAGAACAAGAAGAAGAGGAACAAGAAAAACAATAGGAAGAGGAACAAGAAGAATAAGAAGAGGAACAAGAGGAACAAGAAGAAGAGGAACAAGAAGAAGAGGGACAAGAAGAACAAGAACAAGAGGAACAAGAAGAAGAGGAACAAGAAGAAGAGGAACAAGAAGAAGAGGATAAGGAAGAACAAGAAGAAGAGGAACAAGAAGAAGAGGAATAAGAAGAAGAGGGACAAGAAGAAAAAGATAAACAACAGGAAGAGGAACAAGAAGAACAAGAAGAAGAGAAACAAGAAGAACAAGAAGAAGAGGAACAAGAAGAAAAGGAACAAGAAAAAGAGGGACAAGAAGAACAAGAAGAAGAGGAAGAGGAAGAACAAGAAGAAGAGGAACAAGAAGAAGAGGAACAAGAAGAACAAGAAGAAGAGAAACAAGAAGAAGAGGGACAAGAAGAAGAGGAACAAGAAGAAGAGGAACAATAAGAACAAGAAGAAGAGGAACAAGAAGAAGAGGAACAAGAAGAACAAGAAGAAGAGGAACAAGAAGAAGAGGAACAAGAAGAACAAGAAGAAGAGGAAGAAGAAGAACAAGAAGAAGAGGAACAAGAAGAACAAGAAGAAGAGGAACAAGAAGAAGAAGAAGAAGAGGAACAAGAAGAAGAGTGGCAAGAAGAAGAGGCACAAGAAGAAGAGGAACAAGAAGAAGAGTAACAAGAAGAAGAGGAACAAGAAGAAGAGGAACAAGAAGAACAAGAAGAAGAGGGACAAGAAGAACAAGAAGAAGAGAAACAAGAAGAACAAGAAGAAGAGGAACAAGAAGAAGAGGAACAAGAAGAACAAGAAGAAGAGGAACAAGAAGAACAAGAAGAAGAGGAACAAGAAGAAGAGGGACAAGAAGAACAAGAAGAAGAGAAACAAGTAGAACAAGAAGAAGAGGAACAAGAAGAAGAGGAACAAGAAGAACAAGAAGAAGAGGAACAAGAAGAACAAGAAGAAGAGGAACAAGAAGAAGAGGGATTAGAAGAACAAGAAGAAGAGGAACAAGAAGAACAAGAAGAAGAGGAACAAGAAGAAGAGGGACAAGAAGAACAAGAAGAAGAGGAACAAGAAGAAGAGGAACAAGAAGAACAAGAAGAAGAGGAACAAGAAAAACAAGAAGAAGAGGAACAAGAAGAACAAGAAGAAGAGGAACAAGAAGAACAAGAAGAAAAGGAAGCAGAAGAACAGTGACAAGAAGTAGAGGAACAAGAAGAACAAGAAGAAGAGGAACAAGAAGAAGAGGAACAAGAAGAACAAGAAGAAGAGAAACAAGAAGAAGAGGGTCAAGAAGAACAAGAAGAAGAGAAACAAGAAGAACAAGAAGAAGAGGCACAAGAAGAAGAGGAACAAGAAGAACAAGAGGAAGAGAAACAAGAAGAACAAGAAGAAGAGGAACAAGAAGAAGAGGAACAAGAACAACAAGAAGAAGAGAAACAAGAAGAAGAGGAAAAAGAAGAAGAGGAACAAGGAGAAGAGGAACAAGAAGAACAAGAAGAAGAGAAACAAGAAGAAGAGGAACAAGAAGAAGAGAAACAAGAAGAACAAGAAGAAGAGGAACAAGAAGAAGAGGAACAAGAAGAACAAGAAGAAGAGAAACAAGAAGAACAAGAAGAAGAGGAACAAGAAGAACAAGAAGAAGAGGAACAAGAAGAAGAGGAACAAGAAGAACAAGAAGAAGAGGAACAAGAAGAACAAGAAGAAGAGGAACAAGAAGAACAAGAAGAAGAGGGACAAGAAGAAGAGGGACAAGAAGAACAAGAAGAAGAGAAACAAGAAGAACAAGAAGAACAAGAAAAACAAGAAGAAGAGGGACAATAAGAAGAGGGACAAGAAAAACAAGAAGAACAAGAAGAAGAGGGACAATAAGAAGAGGGACAAGAAGAACAACAGGAAGAGGAATAAGAAGAACAAAAAGAAGAACAAGAAGAAGAGGAACAAGAAGAACAAAAAGAAGAACAAGAAGAACAAGAAGAACAAAAGGAAGAGGAACAAAAAGAACAAGAAGGAGAACAAGAAGAAGAGGAACAAGAAGAAGAGGAACAAGAAGAACAAGAAGAAAAGGAACAAGAAGAAGAGGAACAAGAAGAAGAGGAACAAGAAGAACAAGAAGAAGAGGAACAAGAAGAAGAGGAACAAGAAGAAGAGGAACAAGAAGAACAAGAAGAAGAGGAACAAGAAGAACAAGAAGAAGAGGAACAAGAAGAACAAGAAGAAGAGGAACAAGAAGAACAAGAAGAAAAGGAACAAGAAGAAGAGGAACAGGAAGAACAAGAAGAACAAGAAGAAGAGGAACAAGAAGAAGAGGAACAAGAAGAAAAGGAACAAGAAAAAGAGGAAAAAGAAGAACAAGAAGAAGAGGAACAAGAAGAAGAGGAACAAGAAGAAGAGGAACAAGAAGAAGAGCATCAAGAAGAAAACGAACAAGAAGAAGAGGAACAAGAAGAAGAGGAACAAGAAGAAGAGGAACAATAACAAGAGGAACAAGAAGAAGAGGAACAAGAAGAACAAGAAGAATAGGAAGAAGAAGAAGAGGAACAAGAAGAACAAGAAGAAGAGGAACAAGAAGAACAAGAAGAACAACAGGAAGAGGAATAAGAAGAACAAAAAGAAGAACAAGAAGAAGAGGAACAAGAAGAACAAAAAGAAGAACAAGAAGAACAACAGGAAGAGGAACAAAAAGAACAAGTAGGAGAACAAGAAGAAGAGGAACAAGAAGAAGAGGAACAAGAAGAACAAGAAGAAAAGGAACAATAAGAAGAGGAACAAGAAGAAAAGGAAGAACAACAAGAAGAGGAATAAAAAGAACAAGAAGGAGAACAAGAAAAAGAGGAACAAGAAGAACAAAAAGAACAACAGGAAGAGGAACAAGAAGAACAAGAAGAGAAACAAGAAGAAGAGGAACAAGAAGAAGAGGAACAAGAAGAAGAGGGACAAGAAGAACAAGAAGATGAGGAACAAGAAGAACAACAGGAAGAGGAACAAGAAGAACAACAAGAAGAAGAACAAGAAAAAGAGGAACAAGAAGAACAAAAAGAACAATAGGAAAAGGAACAAGAAGAACAAGAAGAACAACAGAAAGAGGAACAAGAAGAACAACAGGAAGAGGAACAAAAAGAAAAAGAAGAACAAAAGGAAGAGGAACAACAAAAAGAGGAACAAGAAGAACAAGAAGAAGAGGGACAAAAAGAAGAGGGACAAGAAGAAGAGGAGCAAGAAGAACAAGAAGAACAACAGAAAGAGGAACAAGAAGAACAAGAAGGAGAACAAGAAGAAGAGGAACAAGAAGAACAATAGGAAGAGGAACAAGAAGAATAAGAAGAGGAACAAGAGGAACAAGAAGAAGAGGAACAAGAAGAAGAGGGACAAGAAGAACAAGAACAAGAGGAACAAGAAGAAGAGGAACAAGAAGAAGAGGAACAAGAAGAAGAGGAAAAGGAAGAACAAGAAGAAGAGGAACAAGAAGAAGAGGAACAAGAAGAACAAGAAGAAGAGGAACAAGAAGAAGAGGAACAAGAAGAAGAGGGACAAGAAGAACAAAAAGAAGAGAAACAAGAAGAACAAGAAGAAGAGGAACAAGAAGAAGAGGAACAAGAAGAACAAAAAGAAGAGGAACAAGAAGAACAAGAAGAAGAGGAACAAGAAGAAGAGGGATTAGAAGAACAAGAAGAAGAGGAACAAGAAGAACAAGAAGAAGCGGAACAAGAAGAAGAGGGACAAGAAGAACAAGAAGAAGAGGAACAAGAAGAAGAGGAACAAGAAGAACAAGAAGAAGAGGAACAAGAAAAACAAGAAGAAGAGGAACAAGAAGAACAAGAAGAAGAGGAACAAGAAGAACAAGAAGAAAAGGAAGCAGAAGAAGAGTGACAAGAAGTAGAGGAACAAGAAGAACAAGAAGAAGAGGAACAAGAAGAAGAGGAACAAGAAGAAGAGGAACAAGAAGAACAAGAAGAAGAGAAACAAGAAGAAGAGGAACAAGAAGAAGAGGAACAAGAAGAAGAGGGACAAGAAGAACAAGAAGAAGAGGAACAAGAAGAACAACAGGAAGAGGAACAAAAAGAACAAGAAGAACAACAGGAAGAGGAACAAGACGAACAACAAGAAGGAGAACAAGAAGAAGAGGAACAAGAAGAACAAAAAGAACAACAGCAAGAGGAACAAGAAAAACAAGAAGAACAACAGGAAGAGGAACAAGAAGAACAAGAAGAACCACAGGAAGAGGAACAAGAAGAAATAGAAGAACAACAGGAAGACGAACAAGAAGAAGAGGAACAAGAAGAACAACAAGAATAACAGGAAGAGGAAAGGGAAGAACAAGATGAACAACAAGAAGAGGAACAAGAAGAAGAGGAACAAAAAGAACAAGAAGAAGAGGGACAAGAAGAAGAGGGACAAGAAAAAGAGGAGCAAGAAGAACAAGAAGAACAATACGAAGAGGAACAAGAAGAACAAGAAGGAGAACAAGAAGAAGAGGAACAAGAAGAACAAGAAGAAGAGGAACAAGAAGAACAAGAAGAACAACAGGAAGAGGAACAAGAAGAACAAGAAGAGGAACAAAAAGAAGAGGAACAAGAAGAAGAGGAACAAGAAGAAGAGGGAAAAGAAGAACAAGAATAAGAGGAATAAGAAGAACAAGAAGAACAACAGAAAGAGGAACAAGAAGAACAAGAAGAGGAACAAGAAGAAGAGGAACAAGAAAAAGAGGAACAAGAAGAAGAGGAAGAAGAAGAACAAGAAGAAGAGGAACAAGAAGAAAAGGAACAAAAAGAAGAGGAAAAAGAAGAATAAGAAGAAGAGGAACAAGAAAAAGAGGAACAAGAAGAAGAAGAACAAGAAGACGAGGAACAAGAAGAAGAGGAACAAGAAGAAAAGGAACAAGAAAAAGAGGAAAAAGAAGAACAAGAAGAAGAGGAACAAGAAGAAGAGGAACAAGAAGAACAAGAAGAAGAGGAACAAGAAGAAGAGGAACAAGAAGAAGAGAAACAAGAAGAACAAGAGGAAAAGAAACAAGAAGAAGAGGAACAAGAAGAACAAGAAGAAGAGGAACAAGAAGAAGAGGGACAAGAAGAACAAGAAGAACAACAGGAAGAGGAATAAGAAGAACAAAAAGAAGAACAAGAAGAAGAGGAACAAGAAGAACAAAAAGAAAAGGAACAAGAAGAACAAGAAGAACAAAAGGAAGAGGAACAAAAAGAACAAGAAGGAGAACAAGAAGAAGAGGAACAAGAAGAAGAGGAACAAGAAGAACAAGAAGAAAAGGAACAAGAAGAAGAGGAACAAGAAGAAGAGGAACAAGAAGAACAAGAAGAAGAGGAACAAGAAGAAGAGGAACAAGAAGAAGAGGAACAAGAAGAAGAGGAACAAGAAGAACAAGAAGAAGAGGAACAAGAAGAACAAGAAGAAAAGGAACAAGAAGAAGAGGAACAGGAAGAACAAGAAGAACAAGAAGAAGAGGAACAAGAAGAAGAGGAACAAGAAGAAAAGGAACAAGAAAAAGAGGAAAAAGAAGAACAAGAAGAAGAGGAACAAGAAGAAGAGGAACAAGAAGAAGAGAAACAAGAAGAAGAGCATCAAGAAGAAAACGAACAAGAAGAAGAGGAACAAGAAGAAGAGGAACAAGAACAAGAGGAACAAGAAGAAGAGGAACAAGAAGAACAAGAAGAATAGGAAGAAGAAGAAGAGGAACAAGAAGAACAAGAAGAAGAGGAACAAGAAGAACAAGAAGAACAACAGGAAGAGGAATAAGAAGAACAAAAAGAAGAACAAGAAGAAGAGGAACAAGAAGAACAAAAAGAAGAACAAGAAGAACAACAGGAAGAGGAACAAAAAGAACAAGAAGGAGAACAAGAAGAAGAGGAACAAGAAGAACAAGAAGAAAAGGAACAATAAGAAGAGGAACAAGAAGAAGAGGAACAAGAAGAACAAGAAGAAGAGGAACAAGAAGAACAAGAAGAAGAGGAACAAGAAGAACAAGAAGAAGAGGAACAAGAAAAACAAGAAAAAGATGAACAAGAAGAAAAGGAACAAGAAGAACAAGAAGAAAAGGAACAAGAAGAAGAGGAACAGGAAGAACAAGAAGAAGAGGAACAAGAAGAAGAGGGACAAGAAGAATAAGAAGAACAACAGGAAGAGGAATAAGACGAACAAAAAGAAGAACAAGAAAAAGAGGAACAAGAAGAACAAGAAGAAGAGGAAAAAGAAGAAAAGGAAGAACAACAAGAAGAGGAATAAAAAGAACAAGAAGGAGAACAAGAAAAAGAGGAACAAGAAGAACAAGAAGAACAACAGGAAGAGGAACAAGAAGAACAAGAAGAGATACAAGAAGAAGAGGAACAAGAAGAAGAGGAACAAGAAGAAGAGGGACAAGAAGAACAAGAAGATGAGGAACAAGAAGAACAACAGGAAGAGGAACAAGAAGAACAACAAGAAGGAGAACAAGAAAAAGAGGAACAAGAAGAACAAGAAGAACAATAGGAAAAGGAACAAGAAGAACAAGAAGAACAACAGAAAGAGGAACAAGAAGAACAACAGGAAGAGGAACAAAAAGAATAAGAAGAACAACAGGAAGAGGAACAACAAAAAGAGGAACAAGAAGAACAAGAAGAAGAGGGACAAGAAGAAGAGGGACAAGAAGAAGAGGAGCAAGAAGAACAAGAAGAACAACAGAAAGAGGAACAAGAAGAACAAGAAGGAGAACAAGAAGAAGAGGAACAAGAAGAACAAGAAGAAGAGGAACAAGAAAAACAATAGGAAGAGGAACAAGAAGAATAAGAAGAGGAACAAGAGGAACAAGAAGAAGAGGAACAAGAAGAAGAGGGACAAGAAGAACAAGAACAAGAGGAACAAGAAGAAGAGGAACAAGAAGAAGAGGAACAAGAAGAAGAGGATAAGGAAGAACAAGAAGAAGAGGAACAAGAAGAAGAGGAATAAGAAGAAGAGGGACAAGAAGAAAAAGATAAACAACAGGAAGAGGAACAAGAAGAACAAGAAGAAGAGAAACAAGAAGAACAAGAAGAAGAGGAACAAGAAGAAAAGGAACAAGAAAAAGAGGGACAAGAAGAACAAGAAGAAGAGGAAGAGGAAGAACAAGAAGAAGAGGAACAAGAAGAAGAGGAACAAGAAGAACAAGAAGAAGAGAAACAAGAAGAAGAGGGACAAGAAGAAGAGGAACAAGAAGAAGAGGAACAATAAGAACAAGAAGAAGAGGAACAAGAAGAAGAGGGACAAGAAGAACAAGAAGAAGAGGAACAAGAAGAAGAGGAACAAGAAGAACAAGAAGAAGAGGAAGAAGAAGAACAAGAAGAAGAGGAACAAGAAGAACAAGAAGAAGAGGAACAAGAAGAACAAGAAGAAGAGGAACAAGAAGAAGAGTGGCAAGAAGAAGAGGAACAAGAAGAAGAGGAACAAGAAGAAGAGTAACAAGAAGAAGAGGAACAAGAAGAAGAGGAACAAGAAGAACAAGAAGAAGAGGGACAAGAAGAACAAGAAGAAGAGAAACAAGAAGAACAAGAAGAAGAGGAACAAGAAGAAGAAGAACAAGAAGAAGAGGAACAAGAAGAACAAGAAGAAGAGGAACAAGAAGAAGAGGGACAAGAAGAACAAGAAGAAGAGAAACAAGAAGAACAAGAAGAAGAGGAACAAGAAGAAGAGGAACAAGAAGAACAAGAAGAAGAGGAACAAGAAGAACAAGAAGAAGAGGAACAAGAAGAAGAGGGATTAGAAGAACAAGAAGAAGAGGAACAAGAAGAACAAGAAGAAGAGGAACAAGAAGAAGAGGGACAAGAAGAACAAGAAGAAGAGGAACAAGAAGAAGAGGAACAAGAAGAACAAGAAGAAGAGGAACAAGAAAAACAAGAAGAAGAGGAACAAGAAGAACAAGAAGAAGAGGAACAAGAAGAACAAGAAGAAAAGGAAGCAGAAGAAGAGTGACAAGAAGTAGAGGAACAAGAAGAACAAGAAGAAGAGGAACAAGAAGAAGAGGAACAAGAAGAACAAGAAGAAGAGAAACAAGAAGAAGAGGGACAAGAAGAACAAGAAGAAGAGAAACAAGAAGAACAAGAAGAAGAGGCACAAGAAGAAGAGGAACAAGAAGAACAAGAGGAAGAGAAACAAGAAGAACAAGAAGAAGAGGAACAAGAAGAAGAGGAACAAGAACAACAAGAAGAAGAGAAACAAGAAGAAGAGGAAAAAGAAGAAGAGGAACAAGGAGAAGAGGAACAAGAAGAACAAGAAGAAGAGAAACAAGAAGAAGAGGAACAAGAAGAAGAGAAACAAGAAGAACAAGAAGAAGAGGAACAAGAAGAAGAGGAACAAGAAGAACAAGAAGAAGAGAAACAAGAAGAACAAGAAGAAGAGGAACAAGAAGAAGAGGAACAAGAAGAACAAGAAGAAGAGGAACAAGAAGAAGAGGAACAAGAAGAACAAGAAGAAGAGGAACAAGAAGAACAAGAAGAAGAGGAACAAGAAGAACAAGAAGAAGAGGGACAAGAAGAAGAGGGACAAGAAGAACAAGAAGAAGAGAAACAAGAAGAACAAGAAGAACAAGAAAAACAAGAAGAAGAGGGACAATAAGAAGAGGGACAAGAAGAACAAGAAGAACAAGAAGAAGAGGGACAATAAGAATAGGGACAAGAAGAACAAGAAGAAGAGAAACAAGAAGAAGAGGAACAAGAAGAACAAGAAGAAGAGAAACAAGAAGAACAAGAAGAAGAGGAACAAGAAGAACAAGAAGAAGAGGGACAAGAAGAAGAGGGACAAGAAGAACAAGAAGAAGAGAAACAAGAAGAAGAGGGACAAGAAGAACAAGAAGAAGAGAAACAAGAAGAACAAGAAGAAGAGGAACAAGAAGAAGAGGAACAAGAAGAACAAGAAGAAGAGAAACAAGAAGAAGAGGGACAAGAAGAACAAGAAGAAGGGAAACAAGAAGAACAAGAAGAAGAGGCACAAGAAGAAGAGGAACAAGAAGAACAAGAAGAAGAGAAACAAGAAGAACAAGAAGAAGAGAAACAAGAGGAACAAGAAGAAGAGAAACAAGAAGAAGAGGAACAAGAAGAAGAGGAACAAGAAGAAGAGGAACAAGAAGAAGAGGGACAAGAAGAACAAGAAGAAGAGAAACAAGAAGAATAGGAACAAGAAGAAGAGAAACAAGAAGAACAAGAAGAAGAGGAACAAGAAGAAGAGGAACAAGAAGAACAAGAAGAAGAGAAACAAGAAGAACAAGAAGAAGAGGAACAAGAAGAAGAGGAACAAGAAGAACAAGAAGAAGAGGAACAAGAAGAAGAGGAACAAGAAGAACAAGAAGAAGAGAAACAAGAAGAACAAGAAGAAGAGGAACAAGAAGAACAAGAAGAAGAGGAACAAGAAGAAGAGGAACAAGAAGAAAAACAAGAAGAAAAACAAGAAGAATACCAAAGAGTCCAAGTTTTTCTCACGTAAAGGTACACGAATTGACATGTGCATACATTCAACTCAACTTGTAATTCACGTTCATGCTTCTGTCCATACCTAGTAGCCTCAGTTTTGAAAGAGCAGCCAGAGTCATCGCTATTCCTGTCTGAATCTCAGTTCTGAACCTTCCGCGTCCATCAATGGTTCCATATATTTAATTTGCTTAACAGGGATCAAGATGCTGAGCAGCGAATGAGCTGCAGTGGTCAGCGACCTATAGCTGACTGCTAGCGTCAGGGCCAACGAAACAGAGCTGCCAAGACCCTTCTACGCCTCTACTCGGTTATCCTGGATAACAGGCTGCAGCACAAAAGACTGGCTAAGGAGAAGGGATCGAAGAGAGAATGCTAACTCGGTACTCAAAAAATGCTTGCTGAAGTCGGATGTGTTGGACCGAAAGGTGCAAATATCGCAGTCAAGCTGTAAACTATGACACAACGCATTCCGTTCTCTGAACTACGTTCTTCTACTTAAGGTCTTGTAGGGCTTGATAGCGGGAGATTGAGAACGAACGAAGTCAAGCCAAGTCATTTGATTAACAATGTGCAATAGTTCGCCTTTCATTGCAATCGGACTTGTTACGCTCTCTGGGACGTTGGCCATGATTTTACTCTTCTCTGCACTAATTTCAATTTAATTCTTTTGAGCGAAATTTTCAAAGTTTGAGATCAGACTTGCAAGTTATAACTTCGTTATAGTCAGCCCGGTAATGGCATTAGCAAACTGGAGATTGGTGAGTGTACGACCACCTATGCTTGACAATACCCACGTGATCCCCATAGATTCGCTCTAGGAGACAAAAAAAACATTAAATAGCGCTGGTGAAGGAGAAATCCTTGTCGGTCACCGGTTAACTTGTGGAACCATTTCCTCAGTTATTTCGTTAAGGAAGACTGCAGTGGTGGCTTGGAAGTAGAGTTTCTCAATGACATAGATAAGCCGACACCCCATCTTATATATTTTCGCACAGTTGCCCAAATACGTGTAGAATAAGTCCAGTGACGACTGGACTATGATGATGGGAGTGTGACGAAAACAGAAAGTGTAGATAACAATGAAGCCCTAACGAGAGAACTGTTGCTTTCACCTTGTTCGTGTTTTTATTTTACTTTCTCTATTTCTGAAGTGAGAATAATCATCACATAATAAATAACACAATTCAATCGTATACTTATAAGCATGCTGGAAATGGGGGTGGCATTCCAATACAGAACGTTTGTTATCTTTGTGGACCAGGAACCCTACCATATGTCGGTGAATAGATTCCTCGCCGCTGTGATCAAATATGTGACCTTCCTCAGTGGTCATCTCTCTGAAATCTGTCCATCTTGTCTCACCCTCTCCCAGTACTGTACATATTGTCTCACACTCTCCCAGTACTGTACATATTGTCTCACACTCTCCCAGTACTCTCCATCTTGTCTCACACTCTTCCAGTACTCTCCATCGATATCTACTAATTTCATGAGAATGTTCTTCCACTTTTACCATCTTGTCTCACACTCTCCCAGTACTGTCCATCTTGTCTCACACTCCCCCAGTACTGTCCATCGATATCTACTAATGTCATGAGTATGTTCTTCCAGTTTCCCCATCTTCCCTAATTTTCGCACATTCCAGTTGCCCCATCTTTCCTAATGTTCGCACATTCCAGTTTCCCCATCGCCCCTATTGTTCGCACATTCCAGTTTCCGCATCTTTCCTAATGTTCGCACATTCCAGTTTCCCCATCTTCCGCATTGTTCGCACATTCCACTTTCCCCCATCTTCTCTAATGTTCGCACATTCCACATTCCCCATCTCACCTAATGTTCGCACATTCCACTTTCTCCATCTCCCATAATGTTCGCACATTCCACTTTCGCCATATCGCCTAATGTTCGCACATTCCACTTTTCCCATATCCTTTAATGTTCGCACATTCCACTTTCCCCATCTCCCCTAATGTTCGCACATTCCACTTTCCCCATCGCCCCTAATGTTCGCACATTCTACTTTCCCCCATCTTCCCTAATGTGCGTACATTCCAGTTTCCCCATCTCCCCTAATGTTCGCACATTCCACTTTCCCCATCTCCCCTAATGTTCACACATTCCGCCTTCCCCATCCCCCCTAGTGTTCCCACATTCGTAATAGTACGACGTACTCGAATCTTCCGTCTGGACGGGTTAACGTCATTGCTACGATTATCGTGCATTTCTGATTTTTTTAAACGTTTTCTGTATTATTGATGTCTCTTGTGCCGTCCTGCGCATGGCGGAGCCCATCCCTTTACAGGCAATGTCTCCGATCTCCTTGTCTTATCAAGCAAGGCGTCACTGGTTCCCTCTGATTGCTTTGCTTTTCCTTATTGTTGTTTTCGTGTCGTTTTGGTCGTTTGCTTTTATTTGCTCCTGTGTGTTCAGTGTTTTCCTTTATCTATGAAAGTGAACACTGCAGCGTAGAGTGGCAATACCACGAGCTTGACCTTTGACCTTATCTAGCCTAGCTTAAGAATGTGATTTGTCGAATGTCGGTAGTGAAGACAGTCGATAATTGGGTTGGTCTATCTCTAACTTTTATGTCGATTGAAAACATCATGGCCCTTTGTCGTGCATAAATCCAATTTGAAAAATGCACACAAAACACGTTGCCGCACAATACTATTCAAGAGGAATTGGTAAAATTGCAATTGCAGACCTAAAGATCACAGAAAAAAATGCATAATTCAAGAGAAGAGCGAATCAGATCAGTAGCCATCTCGGGGCTCGACCGGAAACACACACACAAATATACACGACGCACACACACACACACACATACAGGACGTACACACAAACACCCCCCCCCCCACCCCCCCCCCCCCCCACACACACACAGATAAATATATATATAGTTAAATACGATAATTGATTGCAAGGACTGTTTGTCCAGACAAACATAGTCGATGTGAACACCATTAAAGCCTATTTTTCCAAGAATTGGTTAGGGTATGTCATAAATAGAGAACCAGATGTCATCACTAGAACCGATACGCTATTGACCCCAGAGAGAAAACTAAGTAAGGCCATAGGCAAGAGAAAGTGATGAAGAACCAAAGAAACTGAAATAAAGAACATGAGCCAAATATGATGCACTGCAAGAATTGGCACGACAGGTTGAAGTGACGGGAGTTTGTTATCGTCCTTAAATATGCAATCAGGCGTGATTGTTACTGATCGTTTCGTCAGTCGTTGACCAAGCAACTAAGAATTGTAATGTTTACGGATTGACTTATAAACTGTTTGCGAAATATACAACGCTAAAGAAAGAAACAGTGCAAGAAAAGATCAATATGTGAATTTGTGTTAGGAGAGCGTAGTGTAGGGATGAAAATCGAGTGCAAGCTTGGTTTTTAATCCAAATATACCGGATTTGAAATCACATTGTGTCCAGTTTGACTGGGCAAATCGAGGATTTATCTCGGTATTAACACTTCTCCACGTACAGGAAGCATTGACAAAACTCATCTCATTGGCTCTTTCTGTCTTGTCAGACCATAGTAATTGTGCTTTGAATCAAATGAATGCAACTGTAGCCTATGACGATAACGAATGTAATTCGTAAGTCCAATTCGAGCACAGAAGTGTGTTCCACAGTGTGTGCAAGGAAAGTCAGGATTGTTTGAGGCATCGCATGGTGTGGCGTGTCTTCTCAAACGCTGAATCCTTAGCTTATCCGCAATAAGTATCTACTTTGTCTGTATTCCATGCTTAATCATGCCCCTCCATGTAACACGACCGATGGCGTGCTGTTTATACGATTCCGAAGTCGGTGCTCGCATCATTCAGATCCCGCTTGCATACATCTTTGTACCGTAGTAATGGCCGGCCCCGAGACCTTTTCCCCAACTGTAATTCCCTATAGAGAAGATCTTTTGGTATTAAGCCATCACCCATCTCCAATAAAACTTCCATAATGTTAAACTGTCATAGTGGAACGCAATACAAACAAAGACACACACGCATTCATACACTACGTTCTGATATCGTCCAAAGGATTATGGTATGGGATGGAAAGCGCCGTGCATTCTTCAGTAGATTCCAGAGAGGCAAACCTTTAATCAAATATAGACGTTTTCTCAAATTAGGTAATTTGTAAGCAGTCGATCTTTAGAAACACGACATTATCTGTTTACACAGTATATCATTATCAACACGATATTATCTCTACAAGCAGTATATCTTTACTAGCGCTATATAACCTCTACATGCAGTATATCTTTATCAACACGACATTATCTCTACAAGCAGTGTATCTTTACTATCACTATATTATCTCTACCAGCCGTGTATCTTTATCAACACGACATTATCAATACAACCAGTGTATCTTTATCAACACGACATTATCTCTACAAGCAGTGTATCTTTACTATCACTATATTATTTATACAACCAGTATATCTTTATCTTTACTAGCTCGACATTGTCTCTACAAGCAGTATATCATTACCACCGCTACATTATCTCTACAAGCAGTATATTCATAAGAACGCGACATTATCTATACCAACAGTATATATATATATATATATATATATATATATATATATATATATATATATATATATATATATATATATATATATATATATATATATATATATATACCAACACGACATTATCTCTACAAAGTCTACCAACTATGTCATATCTTGTTGTAACTCCAGTTAGAGCATGGCAGACACATTTACAGGGTAGGAACTTGTGTCAAAGCATTTATGTGATCTTGCATAGGCAGTTACTGTTTTCATTTTCTTTAACAGGACAGAGCTGGGAACCCAATGCACAGTCCTACCTACTTCTTGTGGTGGCATTTTCTTCGTGTAATCGTATCGTCTTCCTGTAAACGCATTTTCTTTTTGTAATCGCATCTTCTTGTAATTGTATCCCCTACTTGTAATAGTATCTTCTTCTTGTAATCGCACTTTCCTGTAATCACATCTTCTTGCAATCACATATTTTTGTAATCATTTCTCTTGTAATCTAATCGTCTTGTAATCGCATCTTCTTCTTGTAATTGCATCGTCTTCTTGTAATCGCATTTTTTTCAGTAGTCATCTCTTCTTCTTCTTGTAATTGTATTTTCTTCTGGACAGCAATCAAGCAGACGGTCGAAGTTTTTACATATGTCTGTTTAGTCTGTTATGCACTGTCTTGAGGCGAACAATGGTGACCTGTCCCTGCCGGACTAGGATGTGATAGCAGTCGTTACTTGGCACTATTCTTTTCCGTCAACTTGGACAGCTCTATTCTCGCAAAGTATGTGATTTCAATGTCTTCTTGTTCGCAATCTCCAACTTTGTTTCAAACTTATCTGCCTTCTCTTTCCTCGGCACGCAATAGTTGGATGGTAGTCACTAAAGTTTGCTTTGCTTTCTGACAGCTAGCTTGCTTAGTTCAGTCATCTGGTACAGGAGTTTACCACTGTTTAAAAAGTACAAAATAGAAAGTGGATCTGTGAAGTTGTATACCTGGTGACAGTGTAACCAAACTCGAAAACAGCCCATCAACTTATCAAAATGTCTAAACACTCTACCAACACGAAACTCGATAGAATGTCTAAAAACATATAATCTACCATAGCTGGTTACAATTAGTCAATATATTTATAAAACAACACTATTTCTATAATCAGCCTATATAGGCAAATATGCGCAGATATCGTGGCCTCGCTGTAAACTACGATATAATGCTATACAACGACCTTTTCATGGCGAATGAAGAAGCAGAAAAAGCATGGATTTTCTAAAACAACACCATCTTTTCAACAACAACAAAAACCTATATAGATCAACACGAATCTTGGAAAATGTTTCGATATGCAGACTAAACTAAACCAACATTACACAATACAGGCCACTGCCTGTTTTTTCAGCTTAATGCAAATAAAAAGATATACATGTTATTTCTTCTACTCTCACAGTAAACAAGTTGCACAGTTGAAACCAATCCGATGACTCAAAACACCACGAAACACCAAAAGCAGTTTAAACTCAACGTATTTACATATTTATAGCGAATTCTCACAGCGAGCGGACAGGGTTTGCTCCAAAACCAAACACCACAGTCACAATTGGTTCCAAACAAAACGCTGTGTACAGTAAAGTCATAAATATATATTTGTTGTAGCCCGTCCCACATTTCTTCCTTCCATCCTCCCCACCCCCCTCCCATTCCGTCCCATACTAATACAAAAACTGAACATTGTATAGAGTAGATACCCACACACGCTGCTGCTTACACGCAACAAGGCCTCGGCGATGTTCAGGCTTTTGAAAACCACGCAGCATTATCAGGGTCTCTGTAATAGCAGGAGAGCACTGGTCCCCATGGCAGGAGATAGTGGTAGTTCTTAAGTTGAAGGGGACGCTGGCCTGGTTGTGGGCTCAATCTACAAGATTACCTTCTTCTTCCCTATCTACTTTGTTCTACCGCTCTTACCTTGCGACATGGCTAAGAGAAAGTATGTGTAGACTTCTATCTTCTTCTTCCCTTTCTACTTTGTTCTACCGCTCTTACCTTGCGACATGGCTAAGAGAAAGTATGTGTAGACTTCTATCTTCTTCTTCCCTATCTACTTTGTTCTACCGCTCTTACCTTGCGACATGGCTAAGAGAAAGTATGTGTAGACTTATATCTTCTTCTTCCCTATCTACTTTGTTCTACCGCTCTTACCTTGCGACATGGCTAAGAGAAAGTATGTGTAGACTTCTATCTTCTTCTTCCCTATCTACTTTGTTCTACCGCTCTTACCTTGCGACATGGCTAAGAGAAAGTATGTGTAGACTTCTACCTTCTTCTTCCCTATCTACTTTGTTCTACCGCTCTTACCTTGCGACATGGCTAAGAGAAAGTATGTGTAGACTTATATCTTCTTCTTCCCTTTCTACTTTGTCCTACCGCTCTTACCTTCATTGCGACATCGCTAAGAGAAAGTATGTGTAGAGTGTGTGCAAGGTTGAAGGCTTGTGTGGCCGAGATGTTGAACTGTTGGAGTGTTTCCTTGATGCCCTCTACACATCTTCGCCGGGATCGACCTTTTTCGTGTGGCCTTGAAACCTCAAAGTAGTATGACCTCTCTGCATGTTAATCGTATTGCATCTTTATCAAATGTCAAAACGACCTATTTTCTGTTATTCAATGCAGTAATTAACTGATGTAATCACTACCATTTTCATCAGCGCGCGAATTGTCACAAATTGTCTTTACTGATGCACTTGGTAAACAGTGCACCTCACAAGTTTCAATCTTAACATGACTCTAGCTAGTTTGACACTGATTACATAATTTAAGGTGACTAGTAAAATTAGAAGCGGGGAAAAAAATAATTAAACGAAAAAAAACTGAATATACAAACATTACATTTTTGTCTTCTTCCTGTAATCACATCTTCCTGTAATCACATCTTCTTCCTGTAATCACATCTTCTTCCTATAATCACAACTTATTCTTGTAATCACATCTTGTTCGTGTAATCGCATCTTCGTATAATCGTATCTTCTTGTAATACTATCTTCTTGTAATACTATCTGCTTGTAATACTATCTGCTTGTAATACTATCTTCCTGTAATACTATCTTCTTCCTGTAATCAAATCTTCTTCCTGTAATCACATATTATTCTTGTAATCACTTTTTATTCTTGTAATCGCATCTTCTTATAATCGTATCTTCTTTTTGTAATTGTATCTACTTATAATCGCACCTTTCTGTAATTCTTGTGATTTCGTCATATCATTTTGATCCATATATTTGGGGCAGGCGTCCATTGATGAAATCTTGAACTTGTTATGTGTAGTTGTCCTTATTCACCATTTTACAGAACAGTTCAAGAGCTTTACCTTGGATTTGATGATCTCTATTTTTGTGGTAGATTTAATTTCTACCGATTTTCATAAATTCCCTGAAACAATGACCTACCCCGTTAATGTGAAAGCTCTATCTGTACGGCATACTCTCGCTTTAATTCTACCCATAATATGAATGACCCAAACGGCTGGCAGTTTATTGCTATGATAATGGGCCAGCGAAATTTTGACTGTCAAAAATGAAATAAAGGAGGATCTCAAGAGAAATTGAACCAGAAATGGCACCAAAAATGGGTTAAGAAATGGGGCTAGAAATGTCACTACAAATGTGACTAGAAAAGTGAACAGAAATGTGACTAGAAATATGACTAGAAATGGGACTACAAATGTGACTAGAAATGTGACTATAAATGTGACTAAAAATGTGACTAGAAGTGTGACTAGAAATGGGACTAGAAATGTGACCACAAATGTGACCACAAATGTGACTGGAAATGGGACTAGAAGAGGGACTAGAAATGGGAATAGAAACGTGGCTAGAAATGTGACTGAAATGTGACAAGATATGTGACAGAAATGTGACCAGAAATGTGATTATAAATGTGACCACAAATGTGACTGGAAATGGGACTAGAAGAGGGACTAGAAATGGGAATAGAAATGTGGCTAGAAATGTGACCAGAAATGTGACTGAAATGTGACAAGATATGTGACAGAAATGTGACCAGAAATGTGATTAGAAATGGGACTACAAATTTGGCTAGAAATGTCACTAGGAATGGGACCAAAAATGGGTTAAGAAATGGGGCCAGAAATTTGACTAGAAATGTGATATAAATGTGACTAGAAATGAGACCAGAAATGTCACTAGAAATGAGAACAAAAGTGGGACCAGAAATGTGACTAAAATTGGGACTAGAAATGTGACTAGAAATGGGACTAGAAATGGGACTAGAAATATGACCAGAAATGTGACCAGAAATGTCACCCGAAATGTGGCTAGAAACGGGATTAGAAATGTGACTAGAAATGGGACCAGAAATGTGATAGAAATGTGACTAGAAATGTGACTGGAAATGTAGCTAGAAATGTGACCAGAAATGTGACTACAAATGTGACTAGAAATGGGACTAGAAGGGGGACTAGAAATGGGACTTGAAATGTGGCTAGAAATGTGACCAGAAATGTAACCAGAAATGGGACTAAGAAGGGGGACTAGAAATGAGACTAGAAATGTGACCACAAATGTGACTAGAAATGGGACAAGAAGGGGGACTAGAAATGGGGCTAGAAATGTGACTAGAAGTGTGACCAGAAATTTCACACGAAATGTGGCTAAAAAAGGGTTTAGAAATGTGACTAGAAATGGGACCAGAAATGTGAAAGAAATGTGACTAGAAATGTGACCGGTAATGTAGCTAGAAATGTGACTAGAAATGGGACTAGAAGGGGGACTAGAAATGGGACTAGAAATGTGGCTAGAAATGTGACCAGAAATGTGATAGAAATGTAACTAGAAATGTGACTAGAAATGTGATTAGAAATATGGCTAGAAATGGGATCAAAAGTTAGTCCAGAAATGGGACTAAAAGTGTGACTAGAAATGTGACTAGAAATGTGACCAGAAATGTGACCAGAAATGTGACTTGGAATGTGACCAGAAATGTGACAGCAAATGTGACTAGAAATGTGACTAGAAATGTGACCAGAAATGTGACCACAAATATGACTAGAAATTGGACTAGAAGGGGGACTAGAAATGTGGCTAGAAATGTGACCAGAAATGTGACAGAAATATGACAAGATATGTGACAGAAATGTGACCATAAATGTGACTAGAAATGTGACCTCAAATGTGACTAGAAATGTGATTAGAAGTGTGACCAGAAATGGGACTAGAAGGGGGACTAGAAATGGGACTAGAAATGTGGCTAGAAATGTGACCAGAAATGTGATAGAAATGTGACTAGAAATGTGATTAGAAATATGGCTAGAAATCGGATCAAAAGTGAGTCCAGAAATGGGACTAAAAGTGTGACTAGAAATGTGACTAGAAATGTGACCAGAAATGTGATCAGAAATGTGACAGAAAATTTGACTATAAATGTGACTAGAAATGTGACCAGAAATGTGACTAGAAATGTGACCAGAAATGTGACCACAAATATGACTAGAAATGGGACTAGAAGGGGGACTAGAAATGGGACCACAAATATGACTAGAAATTGGACTAGAAGAGGGACTAGAAATGGGACTAGAAAGGTGGCTAGAAATGTGACCAGAAATGTGACAGAAATGTGACAAGATATGTGACAGAAATGTAACCATTAATGAGACTAGAAATGTGACCTCAAATGTGACTAGAAATGTGATTAGAAATGTGACCAGAAATGTGACTAGAAATGTGATCAGAAATGTGACCACAAATATGACTAGAAAGGGGACTAGAAATGTGACTAGAAATATGGCTAGAAATGTGACCGGAAATGTGACAGAAATGTGATAAGAGATGTGACAGAAATGTGACCATAAATGTGACTAGAAATTGGACCAGAAATGTGACTAGAAATTGGAAGAAAACTGGGACCAAAAATATGACCAGAAATGGAACTAGAAATGTGACTAGAAATGTCACTAGAAATGTGGCTAGAAATGGGACCAAAAGTGGGACCAGAGATGTGACCAGAAATGGGACTAGAAATGTGACTAGAAATATGACCAGAAATGTGACCAGAAATGACACCCGAAATGTGACTAGAAAGGGGACTATAAATGGGACTAGAAATATGGCTAGAAATGTGACCGGAAATGTGACAGAAATGTGACAAGAGATGTGACAGAAATGTAACCATAAATGTGACTAGAAATTGGACCAGAAATGTGACTAGAAATTGGAAGAAAACTGGGACCAGAAATATGACCAGAAATGGAACTAGAAATGTGACTAGAAATGTCACTAGAAATGTGGCTAGAAATGGGACCAAAAGTGAGACCAGAGATGTGACCAGAAATGGGACTAGAAATGTGACTAGAAATATGACCAGAAATGTGACCAGAAATGACGCCCGAAATGTGGCTAGAAATGGGATTAGAAATGTGACTAGAAATGGGACCAGAAATGTGACGAGAACTGTGACTAGAAATGTGATAGAAATGTGACTAGAAATGTGACTAGACATGTGACTAGACATGTGATAGAAATGTGACCAGAAATGGGGCTAGAAATGTGACTAGAAATGGTACCAGAAATGGGACCAAAAGTGGGACCAGAAATGTGACCAGAAATGTGACTAGAAATTTGACTAAAAATGTGGCTAGAAATGTTATAGCAATGTGACTGGAAATGGGATTAGAAATGGGACCAGAAATGTGAGTAGAAATGTGCTAGAAATGTGATGGAAATGTGATAGAAATGGGACCAGAAATGGGACCAAAAGTGGGACCAGAAATGTGTCTAGAAATGTGACTAGAAATATAACCAGAAATGTGACCAGAAATGTCACCCGAAATGTGGCTAGAAATGGGATTAGAAATGTGACTAGAAATGGGACCAGAAATGTGTCTAGAAATGGGATAGAAATGGGACTAGAAATGTGATTAAAAATATGACCAGAAATAGGACCAGAAATGTCACCGGAAAAGTGGCTAGAAATGTGACAGAAATGTGACGAAAATGGGACCAGAAATGGGCAAAAACTGGGGCCAGAAATGTGACTATAAATGTGATAGAAATGTGACTAGAAAGTTTTTACAGAGACGTACTTTAGTTCACGATAATAATGCTAGACAGGTTTTACAGAGATATACTTTAGTTCACGATAACATTCCTAGACAGTTTTTACAGAGACGTACTTTAGTTCACGATAACATTCCTAGACAGTTTTTACAGAGACGTACTTTAGTTCACGATAATAATGCTAGACAGGTTTTACAGAGACATACTTTAGTTCACGATAACATTCCTAGACAGTTTTTACAGAGACATACTTTAGTTCACGATAACATTCCTAGACAGTTTTTACAGAGACATACTTTAGTTCACGATAATAATCCTAGACAGGTTTTACAGAGACATACTTTAGTTCACGATAATAATCCTAGACAGGTTTTACAGAGACATATTTTAGTCCACGAAAACAATTCTAGACAGGTTTACAGAAACATACTTTAGTTCACGATAATAATCCTAGACAGGTTTTACAGAGACATACTTTAGTTCATGAAAATAATCCTAGACAGGTTTTACAGAGATATACTTTAGCTGATCTTGTTTTGTTACGATATACTAAAATGGACGTCTGAGAGCAATTAACTGAGGAAGAAAAGTAGGATAAGAATAAGAAGAAAAAAAAGAAGAAGAAGAAGAAAAAGAAGAAGAAGAAGAAAAAGAGTAAGAAGAAAAAGAAGAAGAAGAAGAACAACAACAACAACATGGACAAAACGAAAAAGACATGTAACAATGAATTAGACGTCCAGACTTCAGGCCTTCACCAACCTTGACCTCCATATTTTTCGTTTCAGATGTTCAGATGTGCTCGTAACGAAGACCGATCTGTGGTCAAGACCACAACATCCGATACTGCTGGAGATTTGAGAGAGTGAGAGAGAGAAAGAGAGAGAGAAAGAGAGAGAGAGAGAGAGTGAGAGAGAGAGAACATATTTGAGTTGGGTGGGACACATCTTCAGAAATAAACATGAATAATATCAGACATGCTCTCGACTAAAACCCGCAGGAGACAATAACAATGTCGAGGAACACGGGACGAAAATCACATTTAGATAGAGTTTATTAGGTGCAGCTTAAGAAGACAGCTCAAAGTAACAATCAGTTCAGAGCATTCATTAGGGAAAAAAGAAGTACTAAATCAAGGAAGTCAAATGGATGGCAACGACAGATCTCCTTGAATTGACATCCATGTAGTCTTCATATAATAGTTTAGTAGACCTGTCTCAGTAGGTTTCTTTTCACAAATGTTTGGTGTTTAGGATGCACATGTGTTGCCTCTTCCAGTGGAAATTACTGTATATTTATATTTGCAACATCGGAATATACAAATATTGAAAATGATGCAGGAAATAAGATTGAGTTGGCTCCGACACAATATCTTCTTCTTCTTCTGCGTACACAGTCAGACAGTAACCATTATTTTTTCGAAAAAAGCGGCGGTCATCCTGAGACTCTCGCCACTACCATAGAGCTTGTCTTGCAGTTCCACTGGCAATGGCCACATCTGCTCTCTCTGATCCCCGTATGTCGGGCAGTTCTGCAGCAGATGTTCAGTGGTCATTTTACCAGTACCGCACGGGCATTCGTCGGTACACCCTATCTTCAATTTGTTGAATAGGTGGTACCTCAGTCTATTGTGGCCAGTGCGAAGTCTGAAGACAACGACCTGCTCTCTTCGGTTCAACTGGTAATAGGTATCGTTTTTGGTGTAACCAGTATGTTCGGTTTCCCATTTGGTCATGTACCTGGCTTTGATAAGCCGTTTTGACTCTTCGTACGTCATACTGGTATCTGTTTGTGGTAGCCTTGCACCTTCTTTTGCCAGTCTGTCTGCCTCCTCGTTGCCTTGGATGTTGCAGTGTGACGGAACCCACTGTACCACTACCCTTTTTGGTGCGGACAGCTGGCACAGTTTGCAGAGTGCTGCTCTTAAGTCATTAAGCTCAGTGTTTTTCTGGCTTTTTAGCGCTGTGACTACGGCGAGAGCATCTGTCAGCAAGACTATGTGGCTCTCATTTTCACTGTGTGTTGCCATTTCTTCCACTGCCGCCCTCAGTGCCTCTGCCTCCGCTCTGAAATTGCTTGTGTACTTACCAGTAGCGAATGACAGTGTTATTTTTCTGCCATTTGGTAGGTTCAGGAATGCTCCTGCCCCTCCGTTCTGTGTAGTGTTTGTTACAGAACCGTCGGTGTATGCATGGGTCCAGTTTATGCTTGGGTAGCTTTTCGTTATGAAGCTTAGGGTAGTGTCTCTCCTTTCTTTTTCGGTCTGGCAGTTTTTGTTTGCAATACCTGGTATATTTTCTACCACCTCTGGAAATATATCCTGCCTCCAAGTAGGTTTTCGTACAGTAGTGATGGGTTTTGGTGTTGTTAGTGCGTTTATGGGATCTTCGTGCATCTTTGCTTTGGCTATTTCTGCAAAGTTTCTCCGCTTTAGTTTCTCAGTTCCCAAATTGTTTAGCCTCTGGTACATTGGATGGTCCGTCAGTCTTCGGAGTTTCTCTGACTGCAGCTGGGCTCTGCAGTCTCTTCTGTCGGTCATGGTTTGCAGTTTTGTAATCTTTTCAAGTTCTACAATTGGCGTTGACTTCATGCCACCTGTTATAATTCTCATGGCTTGGTTTTGAAGTTTGTTAACTTTATCGAAGTTCGCCTTCGCTGCTGTTGTCCATGCCGCGATGCCATACTCGAGAACTGGTCTCACTCTTCCAGTGTACAGTTTCTTTAGTATGCCTTCGTCTGCTCCCCAGCTTGTGCCAGCAAGTTTCCTCATGATCGCCATTCTTTCTCTGGCTTTCATTCGGTTTCTCTCAATCTGACTTTTCCATGTCATGCGCCGATCAAATGTGACTCCCAGATAGGTTGGGTTGTCGTTTGGCTGCAGGATTTTGCCATTTAGGCTTAATTTGGTACTTTGGGGTTTTAATGAGAGCGAGAATATTGTGCACGTGGTTTTCTCCTCGTTTATTTTGACCAGCCATGAGTTCGCCCACTCTTCCAGCGATGTTAGGGCCGTTTGCATCCGATTTCTTGCTATGGTGAGATTCTTTTCAGAGGTCCACATAGCCAGATCGTCTGCAAACATTGAGCTATGGACTCTTCTTGGTATATTCTCTGTAATATCGTTTATATATACCAGGAAGAGTGTGGGTGACAGTACTCCCCCTTGGGGTACTCCCTGCTCGAGTGTCACCTTTTTGCTCATCTGCCCTTGTACTTGGACTCTGGCCGTTCTTTGTTTGAGGTAGTGGTTGATCCACTTGTACATCTTCCCACAGACATCACTTCTTCTTAGCTTGACTCTAAGTCCATCCTTCCAGACTTTGTCAAATGCCTTTTCCAGATCCACCCAAACAGCTACTGTGTGTTTCTGTGCCTGGTAGGCATCTTCTATCTCCTGGGCTATGAGGATGACCTGGTCCTCAGTGGATCTGTGCTGTCTAAAGCCGGCTTGCTGTGGAATTAGTATTCGTTTTTCTTCCAGATGCCACATCAGTCTGGTGTTTATCATCCGTTCCATCAGCTTGCCGACACAGCTCAGTAGGCTTATGGGCCTGTATCCATTTGGATCTGTTTTGTCCTTTCCTGTTTTTGGTACTGGTACCAGTATTGCATCTTTCCATGCCTGGGGTACAATACCCCTTTTCCAGCTTTGGTTCAGGACTGATAGTAGTTTTTTCTTCGCTGTTTGGCGTAGCCCCATCAGCATTTCGTTTGTTATCCCGTCTTTTCCGGGAGATTTCCTTTTCTTTAGTGTTCTCATAGCCTCTTCCATTTCGCGCATTGTTAGTTTGGCCATCATGTGCTCTTCAGGAGCCGTATTTATGTTTTCGTGACCCTTTAGCTCTTCGCTAATGTCTGTATGCTTATCTGCAGGGACCTCGATGTGGTTTGCTTTGGCATAGTGATCGACAAAGGCGTTTGCGGCTTTCTTACCTGTGATCAAGTTCTCGCCCTGCTTGATAGTAATTTGTTTATTTGACGGGGTTTCGTCATTCATGGCTCTGACTAGCTTCCATAGCTTGTTCCCTTCTTTGTCCAGGTTTAAACTTTCCGTTTTATTTTTCCAACTTTCTCTTGCTGTTTGCTTGAGAGTGTGTTTGTACTTCGCCGCGGCGGCTTTGAGGGCGATGTTTGCCTCAATGGATTTTTCTCGTTCTGCCATGTTCCTAGCATTTGTTACTGCATCTTCCACTTTCTGTAACTCATCATTCCAGTAGGGCTTATAGTTTTTCCTAGCTCCTCTTGGGATGGTTTCAGTGGCGGCTTGCATTATTGCCTTGCTTAGGCTCTCTACCATGGGCTTCATTTTGGTGTTTCGTGTGTTGATGGTTTCACACAGCCCGTCTGTCAGGATTGCAAATCTGTCCCAGTCGGCTCGTTTGTAATTCCAACGTGGGAGCGGTTTTGTTTCCTGTGGGCCTACTTCCATGTCAGTGGTTAGCCTGATCGGCCTGTGGTCGCTACCTGCCAGTTGGTTTAGCACCTGGCGGTCTATTTTATAGCGACACAATATGAGACATGAAAGAGTTCCACAGAAGATATTAGAGGGCACGGTCCAATAGAAAAGAACAGGGGATCGACCAAGACTCATCTTTACATCTCAAGTATGCAGTGATATTAAAGTAAAAACCTTTGCCGAAATGACGAAAGCTGCAGAGGATAAGGCCAAATGGATAACCTTACAATTAGTCTTAGTACTGACCAACCTGAGGATAGGGTCAAATGGAGAGACATGCTCAGACAATATACCAACAGCCTTAGGACAGACCAACCTGAGGATAAGGTCAAATGGAGAGACATGCTCATGCAATTTTACAATTAGTATTAGGGTCAAATGGAGAGACTTATTTGCGTTTGTAAGAAACAAGCTCTGGAAACAATGGTTACGGTTTTTAGTAGTGGTAGTAGTAGTAGTAGTAGTAGTAGTAGTAGTAGTAGTAGTAGTAGTAGTAGTAGTAGTGGTGGTGGTGGTGGTGGTAGTTGTAGTAGAAGTTGTAGAAGTAAAAGTATCAGTGGTTGTAGTAATTGTAAAAGTAGCAGTAGCAGCAGCAGTAGCAGTAGTAGTAGTAGTAGTAGTGGTAGTAGTTACTTACTTTCCATGTCCGGGAACCTCACATAGTCTTCGCCAAAAAACCAGCCACTGTCAGTGTTCTTTCATTTACCACCATCAGGTCCTCCACTGTACAGGATTCTTGTATCCTAGGACATTCCTGTACCTGGACGGCCCCACGTTCGCAATATTCCTTGTCCGAAAATCCCAATTTTTCAGGTTAGACCCAAATCTGGACACACCTGTTCTTAACCTGTCCAGAGATCCCCACGTAGTGTATGGCAAATCATGTCCTGGTGCACGTTCTTCTTTAATCTCCATCCAACCTTCACCATTCTTTTGGCGCTACTTTTCTATGCGGTTTCTCTCGGGGCTCTGTTGTGAAGGATGTACAGTCCATGGACAACTATTTCTTGATTTCAGTCGTTTTCTTTCTGTGTGACCAAAGACGTATTCTTTCTGTGTGACCAAAAAGAGGATGTATCTAGTCACTGACTGCTTTTTGTCTCTTAACTTCAGATGTGACATGTTTTCTAATATCCTGAGGTGCGATACGAGCGATTGCATAAACTTTTTCTTTTGGTGTCGGTTTAAGCACTGCCATCTAAACTACAGATGGCCATGGTTTAAGCCATCCTGTTACAATTCGGCACGTCTCATTTTCTGCCACATCAGCCTGTGTCGTTTGTGTAGATGCATTCCATACTGGTGCCGCATACTCCACCGCTGAGCGAGATAGTCCAAGGGCTGATGTGCGGAGCACTGTCTGGGATGCTCCCCATGCAGTGTTTGTTAGCTTGCGAACTATGTTATTTCTTGCTCTGACTTTTTGTTTTACCGCATTGTAATGTGCCCTGTAAGATAATGTGCGGTTCATTACAATGCCCAAATACTTGGGTATATCGATATGTTCAAGTTCCTATCCGCACCATTTAATATGAAGTGTCGTCTTGTTTCTCTGTTCTTAACGTAGAAAGCACATACCTGTGTTTTACTTTGACTTTAAGATGGTTTTCCTCATAGTATTCGGCCATTCTGTCTAGAGCTTTTGTAAGTGAGGGAGCAAGTTCAGGTAGCAGTAAAAAAGGCGAATGCACATGTTAGGGATGATAAAAAGAAATATTAAACTTAGGAACAAGGAAGTGATAGTCAAACTTTATAAAGCATTAGTTAGACCTAGATTGGAGTACTGTGTACAGGTGTGGAGTCCTTATCAGAGAGGGGATACAAACATGCTGGAAAGAATACAAAAAAAGAGCTACAAAGCTGATAGTTGGATTCCAGAATTACAGTTATGAGGAAAGACTACAAAAAAACCCGGCCTACAGTGTCTAGAAGAGAGAAGAATTCGTGGTGACTTAATACAAGTTTATAAGATGATCCGAGGAATGGATAAATTAGACTATAATAAGTTGTTTTTTTAAATACAGCCACCCACAAGAACAAGACGGCACAGCTACAAGTTAACTAAGGAGAATTCCAGATTAGATATTAGGAAGAATTTTTTTAGTCAGAGAGTTGTGAATGCTTGGAATGCATTGCCAAGGAAGGTGGTGGAGGCAGGAACAATTAATGCATTTAAAAATAAATTGGATGCGTTTAGCTTTAAGATCAAGGTGATGTAAATGGAACTGTTTGTATACAGACTCTAAAGCGGAGAAACTTTGCAGAAATAGCCAAAGCAAAGATGCACGAAGATCCCATAAACGCACTAACAACACCAAAACCCATCACTACTGTACGAAAACCTACTTGGAGGCAGGATATATTTCCAGAGGTGGTAGAAAATATACCAGGTATTGCAAACAAAAACTGCCATACTGAAAAAGAAAGGAGAGACACTACCCTAAGCTTCATAACGAAAAGCTACCCAAGCATGGACTGGACCCATGCATACACCGACGGTTCTGTAACAAACACTACACAGAACGGAGGGGCAGGAGCATTCCTGAACCTACCAAATGGCAGAAAAATAACACTGTCATTCGCTACTGGTAAGTACACAAGCAATTTCAGAGCGGAGGCAGAGGCACTGAGGGCGGCAGTGGAAGAAATGGTAACACACAGTGAAAATGAGAGCCATATAGTCCTGCTGACAGATGCTCTCGCCGTAGTCACAGCGCTAAAAAGCCAGAAAAACACTGAGCTTAATGACTTAAGAGCAGCACTCTGCAAACTGTGCCAGCAGTCCGCACCAAAAAGGGTAGTGGTACAGTGGGTTCCGTCACACTGCAACATCCAAGGCAACGAGGAGGCAGACAGACTGGCAAAAGAAGGTGCAAGGCTACCACAAACAGATACCAGTATGACGTACGAAGAGTCAAAACGGCTTATCAAAGCCAGATACATGACCAAATGGGAAACCGAACATACTGGTTACACCAAAAACGATGCCTATTACCAGTTGAACCGAAGAGAGTAGGTCGTTGTCTTCAGACTTCGCACTGGCCACAATAGACTGAGGTACCACCTATTCAACAAATTGAAGATAGGGTGTACCGACGAATGCCCGTGCGGTACTGGTAAAATGACCACTGAACATCTGCTGCAGAACTGCCCGACATACGAGGATCAGAGAGAGCAGATGTGGCCATTGCCAGTGGAACTGCAAGACAAGCTCTATGGTAGTGGCGAGAGTCTCAGGATGACCGCCGCTTTTTTCGAAAAAATAATGGTTACTGTCTGACTGTGTACGCAGAAGAAGAAGTATACAGACTCTGCAGGATCTTCTAAACCAGTATAAAGACGTTAAGTTAAGTCCAAGTTCTACTCCCTCAAAACGCTTTCCCTGTGCAGCTATTACAGTGGCATCTTGTAGTTGTAGTAGTAGCAGTAGTAGTTGTAGTAGTAGCTATAGTAGTTGTAGTAGTAGCAGCAGTAGTTGTAGTAGTAGTAGTTGGAGTAGTAGCAGTAGTATTTGTAGTAGTAGTAGTAGTAGTAGTAGTAGTATTTGTTGTAGTAGTAGCAGTAGTAGTTGTAGTAGTAGTAGTAGTAGTAGTAGTAGTAGTAGTAGTATTAGTAGCAGTAGTATTAGTAATAGCACTAGTAGTAGTAGTAGTAGTAGCAGTAGTAGTAGTAGTAGTAGCAGTAGTAGTAGTAGTATTATTAGTAGAAGCAGTAGTAGTAGTAGAAGCAGTAGTAGAAGTAGTAGTTGTAGTAGTAGCAGTATTAGTTGTAGTAGTAGTAGTAGCAGTAGTAGTAGTAGCAGTAGTAGTTGCAGTAGTAGTAGTAGTAGTAGTAGCAGAAGTAGAAGTAGTAGTAGTAGCAGTATTAGTTGTAGTAGTGGAAGTAGTAGCAGTTAAAGTAGTAGAAGTAGTAATAGTAGTAGAAGCAGTAGTAGTAGTAGTAGCAGTTGTAGTAGTAGTAATAGTAGTGGTAGCAGTTTAAGTAGTAGTAGTAGTAGTAGTAGTAGTAGTAGTAATAGAGCGAAGCGCTTTCGATTGTAACTTATGTTCGTTTTGATTTTGGTCCTTGTGTAACTTTAAGCGTACCACATAATATTCTCTTCCGTAAACCTGACACATAGTATTGTCTTCCCGTAAACCTGACATATATTATATTGTCTTCTGTAAACCTGACACACAGTATTGACTTCCCGTGAACCTGAAACATAATATTGTCTTCAGTAAACATGACATATCATATTGTCTTCCCGTGAACCTGACACATACTATTGACTTCCCGTAAACCCGACACATAATATATTGTCTTCCCGTAAACCTGATACATCATATTGTCTTCCCGTTAGCCGGACACATAGTATTGTACCTGAATGTCATTGCTTACACTTGATATTCCGCTACAATGTAGTCTTCTAGTGTTGTGAGAGCTTCTTCTCGTTGCTGGGGTAGTCGAAGGTTGTTTGCAGGCTGAGGACTACATGTCGCTTTGCCACTAATTTCGCCACGGCGTGCGCTGGATATGTCTGTTTACTTCACCCCCAACAGTAAAACAGCATACGCCCTACTAGGGATTTGATCCACTGTTCTTCTTGTTGACAGGGAGGCATCGAAACCATTCGGCCGCGAGCTCCTCTGTCCACTGACCTAAATTCCTAAACTCTTATCTTGTTTAGAATGAGAATCACAGTCTGACTCGAATGACAAACCATGGTGCATATCCAAACAGGGGAGACAATCACATACGCCAGACAACCTTCCAACAGATTACATGTTCCTGTCGCGTCTCGTTCTGGCACAGACAACCCTGGACAGAACTTCCCTCCCATAACACGACCTTGATCAGAATAGAGAATCACATTTCACTTTGGTTTTTTTGCGTGTTTCTGTTTGTGTGTGTGTGTGTGTGTAAGTTCGTGCCTGAGTGTGCGTGAGTGTGAGTGTGTGTGTGTGTAAGTAAGTGCGTGAGTGTGTGTGTGTGTGTGTGCAAGTGCGTGCGTGAGTGTGTGTGAGTGTGTGTGTGTGTGTGTGTGTGTGTGTGTAAGTGCGTGCGTGAGTGTGTGTGAGAGTGTGTGTGTGTGTGTAAGTGCGTGCGTGAGGGTGTGTGTGTAGGTGTTCACTTCCCGGTTTCCCCCACTCAGCTAGCAGGATCCCACTCCTGCTCATGAAGTCAAGAAGATTAGCAGAATATCTCTTAGATTTATTTTTTAAATGGGTTTGAACATGACAAGAGTCCCCTTTCACCATAAAGTTGCAAGGGCTTGTAATAAATGCCAAGGAAACTCACTGGGTGGGACATAAAGAAATAGGTTACATCTTTGGCAGAACACTATTGGCATCTTATATCACAGCACCCTTCCCCCAGGGGCTCTCGTGTATGAGAGTTAGAGAATAACATCAAATGTTTTTGTAACACCTTTAAGAAAGTCCAACCAAAAGTCAAAGGCATACACACTTCACCTCACTTATTGTAGAAAATCCACCGTATCTCATATTTTGTTTCTCATAAGAAATGTTCACTTCATTTTATCTCAGCTCAGAAAAATGCACACTATCTCGTATTTCTTCTCATAGGAAATGTTCATTTCATTCAGTACAAGCAAAAGGGGTCAACCATGCGAAAATCTCACATAGGGTACAAAATTCTGACCCAAGTCCTGCTCAACCGGCTTCCTGATCATCTTGAGCAGGTCTTGGCCCAGAGCTAGAGAATCAGTGTGGTTTTCGTGTCGGTTGTGGGGCGGTTGGTATGATATAAGCAGCACGTCAACTCCGGAAAAAATGTCAAGAACAGCATTGTGACCTGTACACAGTTTTTTTTTTTTTTCAATGCTTTAGACATCTTCAATATTGAAGGGTTCTGGGCGATAGTGACGAAAACTGTGAAGGTAGTTGAGATCAATAATGGCACACACGAAAACTGTTAAGGTAGTTGAGATCAATAATGTCACACACGAAAACTGTGAAGGTAGTTGAGATAAATAATGTCACACACGAAAACTGTGAAGGTAGTTGAGATCAATAATGTCACACACGAAAACTGTGAAGAAAGTTTAGATCAATAATGTCACACACGAAAACTGTGAAGGTAGTTGAGATCAATAATGTCACACACGAAAACTGTGAAGAAAGTTGAGATAAATAATGTCACACACGAAAACTGTGAAGAAAGTTTAGATCAATAATGTCACACGCGAAAACTGTGAATAAAGTTGAGATCAATAATGTCACGCAAGAAAACTGTGAAGAAAGTTGAGATGAATAATGGCACACATGAAAACTGTGAACAAAGTTGAGATGAATAATGGCACATATAAAAACTGTGAACAAAGTTGAGATCAATAATGGCACACACGAAAACTGTGAACATAGTTGAGATCAATAATGTCACACACGACAACTGTGAAGAAAGTTTCATGTGGACAGACTAAACTCATTGGTAACATATTTCAGCTGAAGATTTTATTCAAATTGTAGATCAAGAGCAGAAACAGAAAAAAAGAACACTGCATATAATATTAGGAATGGCATGACAACATAATTTTATGTTCTTGGGTATTCAAAATACGTAAAATTGGGGAAACGAATGTTTTCGGTGTCGTCCGAAAGGGGAGCAAAGAATATTTAGTCTAAAACATACCAGGGATATTGTTAAAGGAATCTAATGATGGCGGGACAAAATACATGTTATTCCACCTTGTAGAAACTATAAACAAGAAAAAAAAAGGTTAATTGGCGTCAAAGAAGACGAGGAGCGACAAAAGAAGATTTGGAATAGAGCAGGCTAACTCTTTCTCTAGAAACTATAATCTAGAAAAAAATAGAGAAAACAACAGATGAACAACCAGTGTAGAAGAGAAGAGAATAAGTCATATGAATGCCTGAACTGTCATGGCGTGGACAGGAGCCGAATAAAAATAATTTGCAAGCAAAATTCAAAATCTGGAACTAAAAATCAGACACGGTTCAAATTATGGCCGCAGACCTAACCTTATGAAGTGGAAAGAGTATCTACCTCCCAGAAAGCCCCACCCCCCCCCCCCCCCGCCCCCCCCCCCCCACCTACTCTCTCCATCGGGTGTCTGGAGGCCAATGAACGTTTCGTTAATTATTGGCCGAGGATAAAAGAACACAATTGTGAAGAATTTGTTCCTTAGAGCCAGTAGACACGACACGTGATGATGATGATGTGATACTTTCAGAGCCACTAGGCACGACACGCGATGATGATGGTGAAATAACTTTCAGAGCCACTAGACACGACACGTGATGATGATTTTGTGATAAATATATTGTGCACATCAATTTCTCATTCTCTTTGTTACTTAACGCGTAGTGCGTTGTAATGTAGTTTAAGCCTTGCGATCTAGTGCATCCAACATCAGCAACAATTTGTTTCAAGTGTTCACTTCCCTTAAGGTTAGACATACTTTTGTTCTAATTCAAACTTTATATGTTTATTACGTTAGAATATCAGCTTCGTCATGCCTTTCCTCCTGTCTGAAACTGTTTCTTTGCGCTGTATGACATAAATGCTTCCAATGGTGTGGCAATCTCTCCACTCCCACAATCTGCCAACGTTGAGACTATACTAGCAAAGCAGAGAACAGCAGAGGTGATTGCGAGGAAGTAACAGCTTCCAAGGTTATAAGACCAGGTGTAATCAGCCAGCGTGTATCGAAATGTTGTGCTTCCAATAATAATACAAACACCTGCAATTTTAAAAAAACATGGGCCGTTCAATAAATCAGTCAACCATATAAATAAATATTTATATTTATATTTTGTAACTTGTAAAGTTTCATCAACAGCGACTATATCCGGGTCCAGAGATGCTCATCAACCCCTCGATTACTACCACCTTCGCTGCTAACAAGCAACTCGGAGATTCTATCCACACCGATATCGATTCTGATTATGCAAATCTGATTGCAACAATCACATCGATTTCAAAGGCAGCCAGTCTCCCAGTACCTACTCACACCACAAATCGCAATTCATCTGCCACTCGAGCCTTGCTGGAGGAGCGGCAAAAGATGTCTTGTTCTCCAGACAACCACACATACATCACCACCATAAGCAAGATCTGCCGTCAAAAACTCAAAAGAAGATCATTAAAACTTTGCCAGCGAACGTCTACAGAAAGTTGCTGAATATCGGCGCAGCATCAAATTAGCTACTCGTTTCCGTTATGAACACCATCAAATCATTCCTTGTCTGAAAGCTTTCGATGGGTCTCGCAACAGTATTAAGGCTGGACCTGGAGTCAATAATGAAAGCATACTATACCAACCTGTTCAGATCACCAGAATCCCCTCCAATCCCCTCCCATTCCCTTTACGTCCTCTTCCAGACATCTTGGCCTCATAAATTCGTCATGCTGTCGAGTCAATTGCCATCTGGAAAATCACCAGGTGAAGATGGCATAACTGGTCATCCGTGCTTGCGGTCTACCTTTTTACCAAGCCCTAGCGCAACGTTTTACACGTTATCTTCATTCCAGAGGAACACCTGCTGTCTGGCACAGCTCGAGGCAACACTCTTGCACAAGAAGGGAGACAAAGAGGGTCTAGGAAACTATCGTCCAATTACTATCCTTCTGGTCACTAACAAGCTGTTTACAAAATGCATCCATGCCAGAGTCTGAGCTATTCTATTCTGAGCTAGCAACCAGTCGAACAGGCAGGCTTTCCGCTTTCCGACAGCACAAAGGACCATATTTCAACCTGCTGCCGCCTTATTGAGACAGCCCCAGAGTTCCAGACGCCCTTGATATTCACCTTCATCGACTATAAAAAGACTTTTGATTCGGTAGGACCACATTTTGTCTGGCGTTCACTATTGGAACAAGGTGTGGATCCTGGTTACATCATAGTTCTCACCAACAGTTATACGAACCACACTACCACATTTTGTCCGTTTCAGCGTCCAAATAGGACACCAATTCAAAAAATAGTCCGCCAGGGCCATCCCATCTCACCGAACCTCTTCTTTGCATGCTTGCAATCAGTCATTAGCCGATGAAACTTGGACACCTTTTGGTATCTTTATTGACGGCAGACGCCTCAACCACCTTCGATTTGCCGATGACGTGGTGCTCATCACAGGGTCAGCAGCAGAAGCCAACCAAATGATGCAGCCACTAAATTGAGAGGGCAGGAAAGCGGGTCTGGAGATGAGTGTCTCGAAGACCAATGTGTTTTGTATTCGCTTCGCCCCTTGTGATTATGTCTTCCTTGGCGAGGTACGATTAGAGGATTTTAACGAGAACATTTATCTTGGCCGTCTTCTCAATATGAAGAATAACCTAGAACATGAACTGACAAAACGTTGCCGCGCCGGTTGGGCAGCCTTCTTGTCTATTAACACGGTCCTGGACAGATGTTATGACAAAGACCTACAAGCCTTCCTCTTCAATTTCACTGAACTGTCTTTGATATGCCACGGTGCCGAGACGTGGACACCAACATCACTAGTGGACAAGTTGAGAGTGACCCAAGCCCCACTTGAGAGACGTTTGGTCGGAATCACTCTCCCGAATAAACGAATGCAAGGTCTCCACAATTCTGACATAAGAAAGCATTAAGAATGCGGTAATCCATGCAGACAGGGCAAAACATTAGCAGGTCACACGTTGCGAAGAGAAGTTTGCACAAGCGACAGCAGTCTGGTACCCCCGAAGTAAGAAGAGACCGCTGGGAAGACATCCAATTCGTTGGTCAGACTCCCTTGCTGTAAGCTGCAACATCCGAGAAGCCTCTAGAAGAGCACTTACTACGCACGTGTCTTCCATGGTCCAAGACAGGGTCCTCTGTAGGCGATGTTGGGACACGTAGCTACGCCGAGGATGGGGTCATGAAGATCAAGATCATTATAATTTTCAAGACTTGGTAGATTGTTTCTCCCAGTGTGCAAACATTTTGGTCTCACAGTAAGTCTAAGCAAAACTAATGTGCTGGGGAATGAAGTAGATGTCAACCCAACGCTGGGAAAACTACAGCTAGGAGACGAGCTGAGGGCAGCACTGAAGAATATGAAGATTGACCAAGTAGCTGGACGGGATAGTCAAACACCAGAAAAATTAAAGCAAATGCGAACTGCAGGTAGACCGTTACTCTTGAAGGCTCTACGGAAAATTGGCACCACAAGGCTGCACAAAAAGGCTAGAAGATAGCCATTACCATACCAATATTTAAAAAAGGTCATTCATCAATCATAAGCTCTATCAGAAACTGAAAAATATATAGTCGCATTGTCAAAGATGCTGTTACGTTTGCTCGACGCCCAAGCCGTTTTTGGAAAAACCAGAAACTGACAATTGAAACCAAGGCATAGTTGACAATGCATGTGTAGTCAGCATGCTCCTATATTGTGGCGATAAGTGAGAAGCCTATGTCAAACAACAACATAGGTCTAACACCTAACACCTTCCATCTGCGGCGCATGCGACGATATATTCTTGGAATAACATGGAAGGAAAGAATAGACAATGCAGAAGTGCTTTCTTGGACTGTTCTCCTAAACATGTGCTCTTCTTAGGAAGAAAGGATACTCTTGTTTTGTCATGTTCGTTGCATGGAAGGGGGACGCATTTCCAAAGATACGCTTCAATGACAGTTGAAGGATGGCAAGAGAAAAGCCGATCGACAACAGGTGTAGTTCAAAGATGTCTGTAAGTATGACAGGAAGACCCTGGCGTTGAGCCTGACATTCTGGGAAGACAAAGATGCAGACCGATCTAAGTGACGAAATACAGGACGACATTATATCAACATGACCCTTCATACTATTCGTTGATGCTGTCATCAAAGCCTGTACGTAAAGGGCAACAGAAATACTCAGTGGGATGATAGATGATGCCATCAAAGTTGTACGTAAAGGGAAACAGAAATACTCAGTGGGGTGATAGATGACGTCATCAAAGCTGTACGTAAAGGGCAACAGAAATATTCAGCGGGGTAATGGATGATGTGATCAAAATCTGTACGTAAAGGGCAACAGAAATACTCAGTGGGGTGATAGATGATCTTATCAAAGATGTACGTAAAGGGCAACATAAATACTCAATGGGGTGATAGATGATTTCATCAAAGCTGTACATAAAGGGCAACAGAAATACTCAGCGGGGTAATGGAAGATGTCCTCAAAGCTGTACGTAAATGGCAATAGAAATACTCAGTGTGGTGATAGATGATGTGATCAAAGCTGTACGTAAAGGGTAACAGAAATACTCAGTGGGATAATGGATGATGTGATCAAAGCTGTACGTAAAGGGCAACATAAATACTCAGTGGGGTAATGGATGATGAGACCAGTCTATATATTGGAGCTGGTCCATGTTAATGATGTGGACCGGATTACTAAATCAGAGACATATCTTCAGGCCAACCATAAAATCTGGAAACAGGAGCTGGGGTAGAATGAGATGACCACTAGCTGTTCAAAACCACAAATTATGGTGATCTCGAGATAAGAGAAGAGACGTCACACTTTTAGGGGTGAACAGCTTCTGGAACAGGTCAAAGGATGAAAATACCTTGGAGCTGTAATAAACCAGAAGGGAGATAGTGAAGAAGAATTGGCTACGCGAAAGGCAGTAACTGGTAAACATGTTCATGCCATGAATAGAGAATATGACAATAGCGACGCTTGCACGGCTTAACAAAATCTGGCAAGATAAAAGGATAGAGCTGTGCACGAAAAGCAGATTAATGCGAACATTGGTTCTGTCAATATTCCTCTATGCTTGTGAGACATGGACAGTTACAGCGGATCTTCAGCGAAGGGTACAGGCCTTAGAGATGAGATGTTTCCGAAGAGGCGCAGGCAGTGTCCGCTGACAGAGAAGGGTGGTATGAGATTATGAGGATGTCTTCATGTGTGCTCCAACGCCCTCAACGGTTACGGGATGAACTGACCTGATCTAACCTGAATAGAGAACTTCTCAGCAAAAAGGAAATACGTAAGAACAATACGATGGCTGTATACCACTCCACCGATATACAGGTTTTGACATGGACAAGGACAACAACCCATAAATGCCAATTCCAAGCGTCAGAAATATGATATCCAGTGAAAGTTACCCAAGTTACAAAACAATACAAGGTCCACAATCAGGCAATATGGTAAAATCTCGAAGTCAACCCCTGGCAAACGTGAGTGGAGCAATCTCGACTTCGGTAGTGTTGCCATGTCTACAGAATATCTGCACTCACGTGAAACAAAGAGTCAAGCATCTAGGGATATGTCCGTTAGGTGAATAACATCAAGTCTACATATCAAGGTAGCGGAGAAGCGACTTAGTAGATTTTTTGTTTGTTTGTTTGCGAATGTCAACGATGACTAGGTTACGTTTATGTACGCATTGAAAAGGATGTTAAGTGGCGGGTTCCAGTAGCTTTCCTCACATCCCGAGCGAGCCGATGAAGGTGGAACGAGGATCTCAGGCGGATGTGCTATGCTTGGCTTCATCTGCGCGTCACTCACCACTACGGGGATCACGTCGATCCCTCACCTCGTTAGCCAGACTGCCATGCAAACAGCTCGTTTCCAGGGAGCGCTACTTGGAAGCCGAGGTGAGGGTATGTTTTGCCTGACACTAATGAACATGATCAGTATATTTTGCCTGACCAGACGTTAGTCTTCCTCCCAGACTAGGTAAGTAATATGAATTTCATCAAACCACAATTGACGCAGCAATCGCCTAGTGGAGTAATCGCCTGATGCCTTGTGTTTCATCCAAATAAGAATCTTTAAATGCAAAATGAAATAGCCAACATTTTTGTCGGCTCCTTACGCACAAAAGTAAAAATTTTAATTAACTTTCGACAGCTAACATTCATTCGGGGGAAAGAGAGAGGAGAGGGGTGGCGGGTGTGGCGTGGCCGCAGTAGCGCAGTGGTTAATAAACTCGTTTCCCAGATCAGACGATTGTTGTTTTTTATGATCGCAAATCAATTTTCTTATGACGTAATTTTTACTTACTTTTTATAACAAATATTCATTGTATTATAAATTTGTATTGGCTCATTTTTGTGTTTTTTGTTGTTGTTTTTCACAATTGATTCACATTGCTTCAAACGTGTTTTTCTTATTTTGAATATGCATTCAAGTTAAACCATTTCTGGGAAATGGGTATAGAGATACTCAAATGACATGAATCTACCCACTGCTTATTGAAGTATCTACAGTTTAACAAGAACGTACCTGATATGAATGCCAAACCGTCAAACCATATTATCAGGACAACAGTAAAGATTTCATTCTTTGTCAACAAGGCCGGAAGATACGAAATGATGGCAAGTAGCAGAAACATTTCTCCCAAGCAAATGAAAAAAGATGAAGTCCAAAAGCGTCCTGAAAATATAGTTCACAGAAAAGAAAAATATGATACGAGGCGTGTTTAAATGAAAAGTGATAATTGTGTGTCGAAGACAACAGTTAAGAACTGGAAAACGATGTTTAAAGAAGGACGTGAGTTAACGAAAGATCTTCCGAGACCAGGTCAGATGCACATTGTTGCGTCAGAAGATGCCATCGCCAAAATGTATGCAGTAATTCGGGTGGACCGTCGCCGGAGCTTACGTTCTCCACACTTTTGTTACCATACACTGCCTGCATTCTGCGATGAATGTCAACTGGTCGACATCCTTCAGCTGTTAGAAGCCGAATCACCGGTCGCTGAGCAACTCTGGACAAATCCGTATCATACACGACATGTTTTCAACGGTCTGCTGAGGAAACTATGAGTCGGAGGATAATGAAATTTTGCAAACTTGAAGGTTGGTATGTGGTGTTTACACCAGAAGTGATCTCATCATGCGCATCGTACGTATGTTCAATTGTTGCAGTTTAGTCCGGTTTCATTTGAATACGCCTGGTGTTTTGGTAATTTATTGAAATTATAATTAAATAACAAAGCACAACTTGAAAGGAACTTATAACACTGGAGAATTACGGATACTTGCCATGCAATATTCCCGCAACGTACAGGCCATGTTTTTATTTCATGCCAGGTTGAAAATAAGTCTAGACGTTACCAAGGTTTTAACCCATGACCTCCATTAGGGAGCCATAATTCCTAACTGTTTAGCCAGGCTCTCCTCACGCAGAATCGTATCCATCAAATGATACTAACTGATTTTATTTTAAGAAGACGTTTGGGATATTACTACGACAGCTACAGGATCTTGTTAAACAGTTTTCGATGACTCTTTCAAGCTTCTAATAGCTTTATTCTGGTTAACGACCAAATTATAGCAAGCTAATTATAATTGTGCTATGCGTCTTTTCCATACCAGACTGAAGTTCTTCATATTAAAGTGAGTTCCTCTAAGCGATGTGTCATTGCATCAGTGCCGTCGTATCTAGTCTTTCAGCGCCAAAGGCGGCGAACAAGGCAGTAGTCTCAATTCTCAAGTTTGATCGGTCCAGTGCCACCCTCTGTAGCTATTGTATGTTCCCTAGCCCCATAGTTGCACCTTCTTTGGTGATAGTTCTGTACATAGTCTATATGGGTCTACCACGCTTCCTTTTACCGCTAGGTTTTCACATAATCACCTGTAGCGGGTGCCTATTATTGTTCATCCACAGCATAATTTTGGTTGGACTGTAATTGTACTTGCTCAGAAGTCATAATTGTTTTCAGCCAATGTCTAAATAGCAACTGAGTTGCGCCTTTTCTACCCTAGGGGTGTCAAGTAAATGCTTCCAATCGTGTGTGCAGACAAACCGGTGATTGACTTGGTCTGTCTTTAAATGTGGCAGAGGTCACCTTTTTGCCTTCACGCAGAGCACTGATGGATAGGAAAATCGTTAGCTTTATATTGTTTGCCCGGATAGGGGCTAAATGCCTGCGCCTTTTAATGTTAACACTAAAGAGTTATGTTGCATGCACAGGTGGACACGGGACCTCTGGGCTTATAGTCCGCCTCCTTTGAGACCAATGAACGCTTCAAACTTGTGGGAATCTAACCACCTACACTTCCGCACTGACGCTCATTTCTTGAGATAAGAGCGCCTCAACTCTTAGTTAAAGCAACCTTTATATATATATATATATATATATATGTGGGTGTGTGTGTGGTTGGGTGTGTATGTGTACATAGAGAGAGAGAGAGAGAGAGAGAGAGAGAGTACAAGGAAATGAGCGAGATTGCTAGACAAACTACCTCACTCAAGAGACATATAACAATAACGTTTTCAACACTCCCTCTCCGACCGCAGAATATGATATAGGATAACCGTAACCCTATACAGAGGCAGTCCTTCGAGATAATCAGGATGGTTGGCGCACATAACAAAAACTGAAACCTCCCAGAATAAAGTCCCCAACGCCACAAATCTGACATCTGCTTTTAAACTATCTTTACCTCCTAACACATCATGCCATTAGCAAGACCATTACCTTCGTCTTTGGAGAAGTAATCTCTAGTATCGTGATCTGCACCGTCTGCTGTCAGCGTAAACAGACCAATATTGTCCAAGTTCATGCTACGCCCGAATGTGTTAAAATAAACTGCTGTAAACCAATCTCTAGTAGCCATTGATGCAGTCAAGAAAGCAATAGCCAAGAGTACGAGGAATATGCCTGAGAAACAGAATGGTCTGGATTTTTCCATAGTGCTATGTGCTTTTTCTGATGGTACGGTGTCTGTCCCTAGAGTTCCACGTCACGTATCTACCATTCTGATAGAAAATTTCACGGATGATGTCTTTCTTACAGCTTTACCAGCCCTGGTGAAGGTGCAGCTCTGAAATACACAAATTGCATGTCATGTCAGTCATTTCAAAAAGCTTACTTGGCAAGGCTGAACTATGACCTACTTTATGGTATCTACAGTAGGCTGTGGGTGAACCTGGTTCTCCCCAAACTGGGAGGCTAAAGCCTAGATCTACTACGTGCATAGTCTTGTTTTGTCTTATCTTATCCTCTTATCCAGTGAGGAGTAGTGGGGAGTAGTAGTTTTCTGTCCAGAGCCAGACGCGTCGCTGAAGTAGTCGTCATCTCATGCTGATTTAGAACATCGGCAACATTTTCTATCCATATAGTTCTCAGTCTGCCACGGTTTAGAAAATCCGATCACCGTGCGTTAAATGTGTAGTTAGTCAGGTTTGCATTCTCATTAGGTGGCCGAATCACTTGATTCTCTCTTCATCAATACATTCAGTGAAGGGTCTTGCTTCAACTATTATTCGCACATTGTCAATGCGCATTCTGTCTCCTAGTTACGTTGATTGCTTTTTGTAGGCATCTCATCTTATATGTCATCTTTCGCTCTAGAGTTTTTGTTGAAGTCCAAGTTTGGCGTTGATAACAGAGAGTTGGCATGAATATTCTGTAATTTATTTGTGGACATGTTTATGTTAGGGTGTTTCAATAATGGTGGCAGCTGGTATGCAATTGCATTTGCTTTTTGTGGCACCTGCTCTCAATTCCTCTGTCTAACCTCCATCCGGTGCGAAAACATTGTCCAAGTACTTGAATTCCTGCACTCGTTCAATATTTGTCTAGTTTACGATAATGCTCAAATTTTCAGGCGATTTGCTTAACTGCATAGTTTCTGTTTTTGGTGTGCTAATTCTCATACTGTATCTTTCACACACAGAGTTTAGCGCAGTCAGATGTTGCTGCATATCGTCTTCTCTTTTGTATATTAGACATTGATAATCTGCAAAAAGGAGTACATCTGACTGATCATCCATTGTCCTTTCCTCCTCGATATGTCTTGGCAGATGCTGTCTTTTGGTCACCAGTCTTATTCTGTCCATATGTGTGTACAAAATGTAGGTGCAGAGAAACGACATTACATGTGTTAGAAATGTGGAAGTATGGCAACGGCTCTACTTATATATATATATCGAGAGAGAGAGAGAGAGAGAGAGAGAGAGAGAAAGAGAGAAAGAGAGAGAGTGTGGGACAGAGTGTGACAGAAAGTGAATGAGAGAAAGCGAGAGAGACAGTAACCACAGAACAGTTAGAGTAACCATGAATTTTAACAATTCTTCACAAGTGACGATTCCAGATTGCTTCGTTATTTTATGGGGCTTGGCTTCTTCTCCTGTGTTCGTCCTGAAATGAATGTGTGTGTGACGTTGTGTTGTAATTTACAGCGAGGCTGTGATGTATGCGTCTTTTGGCTTAGTACTTTCGATTTCGGCACGAAATTTTGGGGGATGTATAAAGTAAAGTAAAGTAAAAATTCAGCAGAATTAACCACTGGTTGGAAATGGAGTTTGTGAAGACTCCATTGTACTAAGCCTGTGAGAGGTGGGGTGTCCAGTGCCGTTCCTGTTTTTAGTTTCCCTAACGCATGCGTCAGGTACCCATTTACAGCTGGATTGATTGGAGAAGCGGTCCCCGATTAGAATCATGAAACTGATTTTTTAGTCTCCAAACAAGAAGTGGTAATACCTAAGGCTGCTGCTTTTAAAATTGCAAAATCTTTCAGACATTTCCTGCAGCTGAGCTGGGCCAAATTGTCATGCTTTGCAAACTTTTAGATTACACCAGTGAAGTCGAGAGGGTGATCCTACAGTTGGGGCATCCCAGGGTCTCCATATTCAGCGCGCAGGCTTGCGCCCTGAGAGGATACTTACATGGCTTCACGCGCATGGTCTGCAAAGACTGATACGCCTATGAATTTCTCCCGTTAACAAATATTTTATTTCTATCGTTAACAACTATTTTATTTATGTCGTTAACAACTATTTCATTTCTGTCGTTAACAACTATTTTATTTCTGTCGTTAACAACTATTTTATTTCTGGCGTTAACAACTATTTTATTTCTGTCGTTAACAACTATTTTATTTCTGTCGTTAACAACTATTTTATTTCTCCCGTTAACAACTATTTTATTTCTGTCGTTAACAACTATTTTATTTCTGTCGTTACCAAATACTTTATTTTTTCCGTTAATCGCCTGTTGCACAATATCAGTATTAACATATGAACGTGAATGTTAGAAAATTACGAAAACTTTTGAAAATAGATTGAAAGCATTTAAAAACCAATGTCTTAAAAATATTGACCATAGACTGGAAATATTTAAGACAAACAAACAAATAAGATTAGAGACCACACAGCAATATGTCTCTATCATAAGGAAACATCGTTGAGAGTACGTCGGACACGACCTTAGAATGAACAGCAACTAACTTCCAGACCAAATAATAATGTGGAGAAGAAGCATATATATATATGTAATTAAGAATCAAGGACAATATGATTTCACTTTGTACTTACAAGCCAGAAATGACAATATGATTTCACTTTGTACTTACAAGGCAGAACTGACAATATGATTTCACTTTGTACTTACAAGCCAGAAATGACAATATGATTTCACTTTGTACTTACAAGCCAGAAATGACAATATGATTTCACTTTGTACTTACAAGCCAGAAATTACAATTGTAATAGCTTCTCAATTTAATTTTTGAGACTTATGTACACAAAAAAGTTGACAGCTACCTGGAAAGTGATTAGTCCTGATATCGGAGGTAGTGTCAAAAACACTGACCTAATATTCATTGACAACTGACTATTACATCTAAACATAAAAATTCCCACAGGCACGAGTTTAAAATAGCATTTTATCAATCTGGTCACAGTCGTATGATATTCACATTCATGTCACTGATAACATCGAAAGATATTGATGTGTTTTCATCTCAGCTAATTAAACGTAGTTTTTATTATAGTTATACATTAATCATGTTCTACTTGAACAGAAAATAAGGTAGAAGACGCTACAACATTTGAAAGTGGACACCCATTTACAGCGATTGTATGTCTCCCATTTACATCGAGTGTATGTCTCCCATTTACAGCGATTGTATGTCTCCCATTTACATCGATTGTATGTCTCCCATTTACATCGAGTGTATGTCTCCCATTAACAGCGATTGTATTTCTACTAATAACAACTTTGTATTTCTTCAGTGAACAACTTCTTTGTGTCTATGGAGGCGTGTACGTAACCATCTATAATGGGGACCTATTGACCAATATGGATCCGTGTGTGTAACTGCTTGTAATTTGTTCCACTATGGCAGTTTTGTAGTACAGTAGTTTTGTCAATCCTGAATGTCCCATTAGAAGTGGTCATACCGACATGCCCAGTCAAAATGGTTTCGAACCCTGTATGTTGGAATTGCAAACCAAACTTTCACTCCATTTACACTCCTAAACCACTCACATCTTCCTATAAACAACTATTTTATTTCTGCGATTAACAATTATTTCATTTCCCCCTTAAACATTTTGATTATTTCCTCCAATGGCAGCAGTTTCTTTCACTTTTCTAATAAGTTGCTGTCTTTCTATTATTAACCTTTGACCTCTGGTAACAGCTGAACGACTAAAACACAAAAACATAACATCAAAATTCGTTAACAAAAACAACGAAACAATTGTAATACAATTAACATTATTAGTTTTAAATACACTGAATAAAACTGTCTCCACACTACACGAGTGTGTGAAACATAAAAAGGTCATGTAAATTAGAATGGAATTATGATTATTCGGACAGATCCATGTTAAAAACAAGTATAGATTACACATGTAAACTGTCCGAATCCATCACCAAAATGTCGCATCACGCTAAGATCTACTGAATGAGGAAGGAGAAAAAAAGAAGGGGGAAAGAGGAAGGGGAAAATAGGAAAAAAGAAAGAGGAAGGGGAAAATAAGAACGGGTAAAGAGAGAAAGAGGAAGGATGAAAGAGGATATGGGAAATAATAAGTGCCAAAAAGGAAGGGGGAAAGAGGAAGGGGAAAATAAGAACGGTGAAACAGGAAGGGGAAACAGGATGTGGGAAAGAGGATGTGGGTAATAAGCAGTGGGAAAGAGGAAGGGGAAAAGAGGATGTGGGAAATAATAAGTGGGAAAGAGGAAGGGGAAAAGAGAAAGCTGGAAAGAGGATGTGGGTAATAAGAAGGCGGAAAGTGAAAGGAGGAAACAAGAAGGGGAGAAAAGGGAGGGGCAAAGAGCAAGGAAAGAGGAATGGTGAAAGAGAAAGGGGAAGAGGAAGGGGAAATCAGAAAGGGGAAAAGACAAAAAGAGAAAAGGGAAAAAAGAGGATATGCGAAGTAAGAAAAGGAAAAGAGGAAGGGTAAAGGAGGAAGGGAGGGACAAAGAAAGGGGGATAGATTAAGGGAGAATTACGAAGGTGTAAAAACAAAAAGAGAAAGAGGAACGGGAAAAGATGAAGGGAAAGAGAAAGGGGGAAAGAGAAAGGAGAAAAGTAGAACTGGGAAAGAGGAAACGAAAATGACGAGGGAAAAGAATTGCGAAAAAAATGGGGAAAAGAAAAAGGGGGAAAGAGAATGGAAAAAGAAAGAGGGGAAAGAGAAAGAGGAAAAGAGGACGAGGAAATGATGAACTGGAAAAGAGTAAGGAGAATATGAAGAAGGTGGAAAGAGGACGAGGAAAGAGGAAGGGGAAAAGGAAGGGTGACGGGTGAAAGAGGACGAGCAAAGAGGAAGGGGAAAAGGAAGGGTGACGGGTGAAAGAGAACGAGGAAAGAGGAAGGGGAAAAGGAAGGGTGACGGGTGAAAGAGGAAGCAGGAAAGAGGATGTGGAAAATAATGTGGGAAAGAGTGAGGTAGAAAGAGGAAGGGGGAAAGAGGAGGAAGGAAAGAGGATCTGGGAAATAATAAGAGGGAAAGGGGAAGGGGAAATAGGAAGGGGGAAAGAGGATGTGGATAATAATAAGGGGGAAAGAGGAAGGAGGATAGATGAAGTGGGAAGAGAAAGGGGGAAGAGGAAAGGGAAATAAGGAAAGGGAAAAGGCAAAGGGAGAAAAATAAAAGGGAAAAGACGATGTGCGAAATGAAAAGGGGGAAAGAAGAAGGGTAAAGGAGGAAGAGTGGGAAAAGGAAAGGTGATAGATTAAAGGAGAATGACGAAGTGGGAAAGATAAAAGGAGAAAGAGGAATGGGAACAGAGAAACGGAAAGAGAAAGTCGGCAAAGAGAAAAGGGTAAGGTAAAACTGGAAAGAGGAAACCGAAAAGAAGGGGGAAAGCGGAAGGAGAAAAAAAAGTGGAAAGAGGAAGGATAAAGGAAAGAGAGGGAAAGAGGAGAACGGGAAAAGAGGATGGGGAAAATATTAAGGGGGAAAGAGAATGGGGAAAAGAAAGAGTACGGGGAGGAGAGAGGAAGAGAAAAAGATGATGGGGAAATCATAATCGGGGAAACAGTAACGGGAATACGAAGAAGGTGGAAAGAGGAAGGAGAAATAGGAAGGAGGAAAGAAGAAATAGGATAGACTAAGGGAGAATGAGGAAGAGGGAACGGCAAAGGGAAAAAGAGTATGGGGACAAGAGAAAGGATAAAAGAGAAAGGGGAAAGAGAAAGGGGGAAAAGTAGGAAGAGGAAAAGGAAAAGTAAGGGGAAAGAGGAAGTCATAAAAGAAAGGGCAAAGTGGATTGAGGAAAGAAGAAGAAAAGAGGATGTTGAAAAGAAAAAAGGGGAAAGGAAAGACTATCAGAAAGGGGAAAGAGGAAGGCAGAAAAGAAAGGGGAAAGAGGAAGGCGGAGAAGAGGATGAGGGAAAGAAAAACGGGGAAAGAGTAAAGGAAAGAGGAAGGGGAAAGAGGAATAGGGAGAGAAAGCTGGAAAGAGGAAGGTGGAAAGAAGAAGGAAAGAGGAGGGGGGATAGACGAATGTGGATAGAGGAAGGTGGAAAGAAGACGGAGGAAAGAGAAAGGAGGAAATAAAATGAGGGAAAGATTAAGAGGGAAAGAGGAACGGGAAAATAAGAAGTAGAAGGAGGAAGGGGAAAGAGGAGGGAAAGCGGAAGGTAGGGTTGAAGAATGGGGAAAGAAAAAGCGGGAAACAGGAAGTGGGAAAGAATGTGGAAAAAGGAAGGTGGAAAATAATAAGAGGAAAATAAGAAGGGGGAAAGAATGGGGAAAAGAGAAAAGAGGAAAAGGAGAACAAAACATGAATAAAAAGAAGAAGATAAAGAAGAGAAAAGGGGAAAGAAAAAGAGTGAAGACAAGAATGGGAAAACCAAAAGTGGAACAGAAAAAGAAAACATGAAAACAAAGAAGAAGAAGAAGAAGAAGAAGAAGAAGAAGAAGAAGGAAAGGGTAAAGAGGAAAGCAGAATAGAAGAAGCGGGAAAAGAAGAAGCAAACATGAATTCAAAAAAAGAGGAGAAAGATGAAGAAATTGGAAAGAAAAAGGAGGACGAGAAGAATGGGAAAAGAAGAAGGGAGGGGGAAGGAAGAAAGGAATAAAAAGAAAAGGGAAAAGAGAAGGAAGAAGGGAAAGGAGAAGAAGAAGAAAAAGAAGAAGAAGAAAAAAAAATAACAAGGCCAAATCTATTATGCATAGACAAAAATCGTCATCTTTGTGATCATTTTATGAATAATCTGTGTAAGAGCAACAACCACTTATCATCAACTTCTTTCATTTTAAAAAGCCGTTTGACAGTCTTCATCATCCATCATTTGAGAAAATTCGTAATAGAAATGGCTTTCTTACCAAATATACGAGTAATAATGTCATAAAAATACGTTCCACTGATGCAGAAAACAAGAGACAAATGGAGTAAACACTACTTATGTCACCAGGGACAGTCGGTACCTTTGCTACTTAGACTTTCTTCTATTTCTCTGCCCTAGTCAACACAGAATAAGACCAGCCATACGAATTGTCCGCGCCATTGTACCAGTATTTATAACTGTTCTGTTTCTGTTTCTCTAAATCGATGTCACTGCACTCCGGGAATACCCAGAGGTGCCCAGTCTCTTTCAGCAAATGGTGCAGGATATGGATGTTGATGGTCCCTGTAGCTCGCTGGTCTTACACTCTCTTGCTCCGTCCTCTCATGCGCCCTACTCCTCTCGAACCTCGAAACTTTGCAGTCTGTGGATTGCTGCTTGATCTTTTGCAGTGTTCTCATCTAACAGGCGGTCATTCATTGAATTCAAAATCTTTCATATCCATCCATCATGGTTAGATTTTGTGAAGCCAAGATGTCAGCGATTTCGTTGCCCTGAACCCCAGCATGACCATGACAGAAGAGACATGTCAACCCCTAGAGGTTTGAGACCTCAACAGCTGCTATCCACTCGTACTTAAGCCATCAGTTCTGTATCTTCTGGAGTACGGCTTGCGCGTCTGTCACGATGACTGTCCTTGTTAAAGAAGTCTCAGATATCCATCTCAGCGCTGAGGTCACTGCTTCCATCTCCATTCTCAAACTGGAGGCTGTTGACCTGTATGCTCTACTGCACTCGACAACTAGATGTTAGGTCACTCTACCCGAGAAGCCCCAATCTGAAGTCTCACTGCGCGTCACTGATCCGTAGGTGTATATGAGGTCATCACTTTCCTGCGTGTTCTCCGTTATCAGCTGATTTACTACGTGCTCTGCTCTTCATTGCCCCATTCTCTGCATTCCTTACCTAAGGTTATGATGACTCTCTTGTACTCTATCATTCTATCACCAGTGTAGACCCATTCTTCCGCTTGGCTATCGTTTCAACTGGGGTAACATTTCCGATTGTTTTCTCTGTCTGTGCCATCCATGACGCCTCTCTCTTGATTTGTGATCCCTTGATGTCTGAGATACAACTGTACAGAAGATGCCGCGTGTCTCTCGTGACATGTATATAAGCTTTGACATGTGCCAGCTCATGTCAGAGAATGGCAACTTGTCCCTTCTCCATTCAATAGAAACAACCAGTACACGAATAGGTATGGAGGTATTTACAAAACATCAGTCAATGTGCCACTACTGGGGTTTCTCTCACTGGAATATCGGAATCTTGGTATTCATTCAAGCAAGTCGGTATCCGTTGTTACGTATCCAAAATCTATTCTTACTTTCTGTAGATCCTGTTTGCCCAGCCATAAGAAAGAGCCGGCGTATGTATTCTATGGTTTGCTTATGTTACTCGAATGTGACTATTATTAGTAAGTTCGCGGGTGATTCTTTCCTGCAGCTTACTTAGACCTGGGGAATGTGTTTCACATACACTTTATAATGTTATATTTCAATATCTTTTACCTTCAGTAATTTGTAGGTGGTATTTGCTGACGTTGTATTATGATGAATCTATGGCACGATTTATCAGTATCCATGGCAACTTTTATGTGTTTTCCTACATCAATGTCTCTCTCCGAAAACAGATACGCAATTAGCAGTCGAGAATACTGCAGTTGGCTCTGAAGTTACTCATTCTCATTGCTATGTAGTTTTCATGGCTGCACAACTTTCTATTTCTGAACTTCTGGTGATCACTTGTTTGTTTTTTATTTATTTCTGAATTATTCGTGAAGTATTTATATCACTCCAAGAAAATTAGTCCGTCAAGACATTCATTTGATCTTTGCTAAAACCTTGAAGTGAGCAATGCCATACAATGGAGAGATTGTTTGCTACGCTAGATATGTCATACCGCACAGCTGTTCGCCTCTTACGACATACTCCCAGAGACAAATTAGTTCTCTTCTTCTCACTCTGTCTCACGCAGAACCTTTTCTGGGAACTAGCATCTCGAATATTATCAGAACACGAGAATGTGAGATTCAGATTTGAATGTTTCGTGTGACCTTTCCACTCTGAAATAATCAGAAGAACTACGATGTAGTTACAACGGTCCGAGTGGCACGGCTGTTTAAACATTTGTCTCCAAAGGCAGAGAGTCACCGTTTGCTCCCAGATATTGACACGCTCCAGCCTACCCAGCGTAAAGGAAGAGAAATAGCAAGGACATGAATGAATCCCCCATCCCCTCCCAACTTACACCACCTCACAAAAAAACATGATACATGGCACAATGTCGCCACTAACACTTTATCTTCCACTGCAGTGTCTGCCTTGATTCCAACCGTGCCTTTTCTTAACGTCGTCATCACATGGTCAGACACTCTGTCGTCTCTAATACTATCATATCTACACCGGAACTGAAGACGATCTCTCAATTCTAACTACACAACAACAACATTTACATAACACTCAACCTGTAATGCTGTAACTTTTATTTTTTCCGATTCTCGGGTTAAGGAGTTTTCACTCCACTGTTTTCTGTGTCAGGAAGTAGAATGTTCATGTTTTCTTCAGTTGTTTTGTGTCTCCATACTGAGTGTTGGGGATGTAGGGGTTTGTGGTAACAATGTTGATAATGGTGGACAATCCAGAAGATGGTGTTTTCCTGTTTCTTCTTGTCGGTCGCAATACTTGCAGTATAGTTACTTTGTGCAGGTGTTTGAATAATGGTACATGTCTTGTTCGCAGACTGAAAATTGTTCTCTGGTCTCTTCGTCTCAAATTATTCATGTGATCTTTGGGATTGGGTTAGGTTTGGTTGAGCTCTTGCAGTCACACCTATAACTCGTATGTCCATCCATTGCTGTCTGCAGAGTTTATAAATTATGTTTTTAGTATTTCTTTGATTTATAGAGATGTTGGGTTGTGGCTTGTTTACTCCAGTGTTTGTAAAATGAATCAGCACTTTCGTTGCCTCTGAAGCATGTGTGACCTAGCTTCCTCTGTATAGTCGTGCTGATGTTGTAGAGGATGCTAACACCGTTATAGATGTAAGAATATATGTTAGGGTTTTCTCGGATACTGGAATCCAGACCTTAAGGTCTATGAAGTTCGGAGAATGGTGTTGAAGTCTTCTAATCATGTCACACCACTGTCCTCTGTTCCTATCAGATCGCTTCAGCTTAGTATAAGTCTGCAACTCTACGTAATTGTTTTATGGACGTCTCCTTCCTCTTTTCCCTTGAATTTAGCCTTCTAGTATTAAGCTTGTTCAATTGAGACCGGACCAAACTGCAGCAAGTGAACATACGTACGATGCACATGATGGCGTCACTGTTGGTGTAAACAGCTTATACTAGCCGTCAAGTTTGCAAAATGTCATTATCTTCCGACCTATAGTTTCCTCATCAGACCGTTTAAAACATGGAGGGTGTGATACGGAATCCGTCCAGAATTGATCAGCGAGTGGTGATTCTGTGTCTTATAGCTGAGGGATGTCGACCAGTTGACATTCATCGCAGAATGCAGGCAGTGTATGGTGACAAAAGTGAATCGAGGACAAGAGTGAAGAACTAGACAATAATGTTTAAAGAAGAACGAAATATCTTCCGAGACCAGGTCAGGTGCATATTGTTGCGTCAGAAGTTGCCATAGCCAAAATTGATGCAGCAATTCGAGTGGACCGTCGCCGGAGCTTACGTAGCAGGAAATTTCGCGGTGCTGATAGGGCAGTTCAAATGGTGGTTAGCAAGAAACTGAAGTATCGGATGGAGTCTTCACGATGGGTACCTCGGTTGCTGACCAACCACCATAAGGAAGAACCAATAGGATGGATTTTGAACCCCTTGCTGCGATACCAAGAGGAGGATCATTCGTTTCTTTTGCGCATAGTGGCAGGTGATGAATCGTGGTGCCACCACTTTTAGCCGAGCAGTAAAACTGCTAACATGCAATGGAAACATCCCGGATCACCGAAACCATACAAATATAAGTCACACGTTTCCGATGGAAGGGTTATGTTGAAAGCATTTTTTTTACCATGAAGGACATTTTGTTGGTAGACTTTAAAGAGCCTGGCGTGAACATCAATGCCATCAGCTACAATGACACACAAGACAAGATGCATACAGAAGTCAAGAATAAACTACCCGGCATGTTTTCGCGCGGTGTGATTATGTTGCACGGCAGTGCGCGTCCACATATCGCGAACATTGTTCAGAAAACGTTAGCACAGAAAAGTCTGGAAGTACCTGTCACACCCATCCTATAGCCCTGATATGGCCCCTTGTGACTTCCATTCGTTCAGACCCTTAAATAAATTTCTGAAGGGACAAAGATTCGACTCCGATGCAAACATCATGGCCTCGGTGATCAAGTGGTTCAAAAAGCAACTAAAGTAATATTTTCCTGACGTCAGCCGGCGTCTACCCAAGCAGTGGGATTCCTGTCTGAATGCCTATGAAGACTTTTTTAAACTAACCCTGTGGCTTCATAACAATTGCAATATTTAATTCTGTCACACTAGATTTCATGATGTTCATCCATCACAAGTGATGAAGACCACTCTCTTTGTTCAGCCGTGTGGACAATCTTTTCTCTTGCTGTGTCCACCTGAAATGGGTGACGTGCATGGTGATTTGGATTAATGTAAGGAAGAACTGCGCCTTTTGTCAACCTCACTCTCTAGTCCAGAGTTACCTTTATTTATCGAGAAGACTAGAGAAAGCATAGGATGCAGATTTTTTCCTCAGGGTTACTCCTGAAGCCTTTCCCGTAAACAGGTATCTCGAAAGGCAGTTGAGAGGTGGGGGGTGGGGGGATGACATCTAACATTGTGTGTTGTGCTTTTTCCATAACCACAAGAGGTCGTAGGGACATCACTCAGTGTGTGATTAAGTTTGGCATCTCCTCCCGGCTGTGTTTAGTCCATTATAGTCGTGTCTAAATTTCTTACACGCAATTTCGTGAAGTTCAGCTGTGTGAACTAAATCGTGAAATACGACACATGTTTAAGCCTAGTGCTATTCATATAGTCGATGTCCAGGCCAGGATAATCGGACGAAAGAAATCACAGAAAGCGAATGAATTAACCAGTCCGAATGGAAAACAACAACACATTTCTGTGAAAACAAGTGTAAGTCGACTAGTGGGAATTCCAGGCAAATCAGTGGTCTCGAGACATCCATAATGAACAAAACAGCAGAGCAATGTAGACCCGCAGTCGGTTACAGCGCCATTTTTGCTGCATCTTAAACTTTCATATGTTTGTATTAAAGCGCCTGGGTCCGGTTTGATTTGAACACGCCTCGTATTTTCAATATTAGACCTCCATATCTCATGTTATGACAAAGCGAAGCCAATCTATCTTTCTGTATACTCGTCCTTAGTTGTCTATGTAACCCTATATCTTTAAGCACTTGTTTATTTGGCCTTTATTCTGTCCAACTCACTCTTTGCATCACATCTCAAAAGCTTCTGTTTTTTTTCATCCTTTTTGTTGAAAGTCCATTTTTTCACAGCTGTACAATGCGACGAGCCAGATATGTGAAGTGATTATTATTTTCCGAAACTCAATATTGAAGTTATTTGCTGCTATAATTTTTGTTTCTCACGAAATGCCTTTGTTTTTGTTTTGTTTTTTTGTTGTTGTTTTTTTTTGTTGTTGTTGCTTCTTTTCGATCCTAGTTCTTATTTCTACATCTCAGCAGGCATCTTCTGTAACAATTTGTCTCAAATATGAAAACCTCTGCACGTGTCCCTCGATGCAGATATTCAATCTTTGACTTTGTTTGGCTATTACCATCCCTTTGTCGTACTAATATTTATCCACGTACCAAATGTCTTGTCTGTGTCGTTGATATTAGTGTGTAGTTGTTGAAATGATTTCTATGCTCCTTCTATGATGGCTTGATCATCCGCAAACTTGATGGTCTTTATTCGTTCTCAAATTTATCTTGAACCCTGTGTTGAAATTGATGGTGAATTCTTCCACTATCACCTATGAATACAAATTCAAAAGGTTCTGAGATAATAGAGATCCCTGTTGCGCTACTTTCTTGATTACGGCTAGGATTATTATTCCCTCTGCCAGCGCTATATTCGTTGATTGGTTTTCATTCAAGTTAAGTATTAGTTTAAAAAAAGTTATATCCACCTTACTAGTCAATAAAGCAGATAAAAATAGCTCTACCCTGTTTCCATCTGCAAGAAACCTCAGTGTTCCTGCTGCATCTATAGTGCCTTTATCCTTTCGGAACCCAAACTTGTTTTCATTTGGCACCGTTTTTATCTTGTTATCAATTGTTGTTTTAATTTTCTTCAGAAGAATTTTCGTAGCGTCCAAGTGGTCTGTGTTTATGGCGAATGCATTGCTACTAGTGGTCTTTTCTGAAGAGGAGTTCATTTACTATTTGACCAATAATTTTGTATCTGGTCTCCGTGGTCATTGAATCAAGTCCTAGCGCAGATTACCCTACTTGTCAATATTCCTCTTGAGTGCCTGTCTGCTCTAGCCAATTAAATGAATGTGATCATTTGACCCATGATCTGGAATGCATTGACGGGTGCCGGAAAAATTTTCAACATTCCAGTTAGGTTCTGCACACCGTATTGAGTTTCATATGTTCCGAGATTCTCTGCGAATTTGGTTTAGACCCGGCGAGGTCTTTTATCTGTGGTGTAAGCCTATGACGAATGATGGAAGTCTTGCGTAAGATTATGTAAAAACCAGTTGTGCCTTGTGACATAATAGTAGACTGATATCCGCAGTTAAATAATTACCTTTGTAGTACCGACGCCCTCTTTGTGGGTATAACTCACCGCACTATGTCTGTGGGGGATATGTCCTTAGTTGAATTGCGCATACCTGCCCGTGGTAATATGGTGCGTACCTGTCCGTGGTAAAATGGTGCCCATTTGGCCGTGTCTAAATGGTGCATACCTGTCTACAGTTGAATGATGCGTGTCTGTCCGTGTTCGAGTGGTGCGTACCTGTCCGTGTCTAAAGGGTGCATACCTGTCCGTGTTTGAATGGTGCTTACCTGCTCGTGTCTAAATAGTGCATACCTGTCCAGAGATGAATGATGAGTACGTGTCCCTAATTGGATGTGGTACACCTGTCCATGGCTGAATGTTGCATACCAGTCCGTGGTTGAACGAAACGTACCTGTCCGTGGTTGAAACGTACATGCCCGTAGTGAATGACGCTTACCTGACGGTCGTGGAGGGTACCGACCTGTCTTCGTGAATCTCGCATACCTGTTCCTGGTTGAAAGATGCGAAAGATGCAAGGTTTTCACCAAAAACAAAGAGAAAACCTTGTAAGACGGCGACACCATTCTCCAAATCTAACCTCTAAATCGCTCGCTTATATTTATTAATTTAACCTTTGCAATTTCATGAAACTGATTCATTAATGGTCACCCGTCAAACACTTCTATGTTCTTATATCTTTTTCAAGCTTGTCCAACAAGACTCGTTACCTGTGGTTCCTCTTTAACTGTTCTTGTAGAAACGTTCTTTGGCTTCACCACTTTTTTACTCTTCAATGGGTTCCAAACTACAGCATGTCTGGTTCAAAATAACTGGGTTTTTATCCTGTGCATATGTCCTGTGTATGTAAACTTGTTGCTCCTAATCCCTTTTATACAGCTCTCCTCCTTCTCGTTCTTTTTGCTCTTTATTTGCGCCCTACAGAGCATAGGACCATACTCCATGCTGGATTCATGAAAGGAAGCTTGCGCTAAAGCCGCCGATGCGCTTATGGAATGCTGAATTTTTGAACCGTTTGTGGAATATAGTGCGGTTGTTAACTCCCATTACACCTCCCATCCACCCTCTCCCCAATTTGTCTCATCCTATGACATGCTTTGAAGGCTGCATTTGTCATATTCTTTTCTCTCACATGTTTCCTGACCTTAAAAAATCTATACAGGATGGCGGTTTTTGTTTTCACATTTTGTATCATTACATGAATTGGTCCATTACGACTTGTCCTACTTGGCTCTACGGTCTGAATCCAGTGTGGTCTATATCAGTGGATTTCAAACAGTGCGTTAGGAGAGGGTGTCAAGTATGGTGTCAGAGGATGTCAGATGTGGTGTCAGAGGATGTCAGATGTGGTGTCTGAAGATGTCATGTGTGGTATCTGAAGATGTCAGGTGGGGTGTCTGAAGATGTCAGGTGGGGTGTCTGAAGATGTCAGGCGAGGTGTCAGACGATGTAAGATGTGGTGTCTGAAGATGTCAGGTGGGGTGTCTGAAGATGTCAGGGGAGGTGTCAGAGTATATAAACTGTGGTGTCTGAAGATGTCAGGTTGGGTGTTTGAAGATGTCAAGTGGGGGTGTCAGAGGATGTAAGATGTGGTGTCTGAAGATGTTAGATATGGTGGCAGAAGATGTCAGATGTGGTGTCTGAAGATGTCAGGTATGGTGTCAGAGGATGTCAGGTGTGGTGTCTGAAGATGTCAGGTGGGGTGTCAGAAGATGTCAGGTGTGGTGTTAGAGGATGTAAAGTGTGGCTTCTGAATATGTCAGGTGGGGTGTCAGAACAGAAGATGTCAGGTGTGGTGTCAGAGGATGTAAGGTGTAGGGTCAGAGGATGTCAGCTGTGGTGTCAGAAAGTGTAAAGGAATGTATCAGAGAATGCCAGATGTGATGTCAGATGAGGTCAAGAGTGATATCGGATGTAAGTGTCGTATCAGAGGATTGTATTAGTAGCGTCAGATAATGCAGGTGCTGTTGTTGTTGATGTTGTTCTTGTTGTTGTTGTTGAATACCCATAATGAGTAGGATTACTCTTTTGTATGCCATTAAAATGACACTTAGTGGCGCGTTGTCGTAGCTTTCCTCGCATCCCGAGCGTGCTGATAAAAGTGGATCAGCATCCACCAGGCGGTTGTTCTTTGTTTGGCTCCATCTACATGATGCTCACTACTTTGGGAATCTCGTCAGCTAGACTGCCTTGAAAACAGCTTGTTTCCCGCGAACGATGCATGGAAGAGATAAAGTGGTCTTGGTCAGTGTATTTTGCCTGAACCTGATGCGACGTCCTGGTCAGTATATTGTGCCTGACCGGACTAGTGTTTCAGTTTCCCAATCATTCGCATTATTCACTTAAAATAAAAGATATTGTTGTAATTATTATATTTACAGGTCCAATTGTATAAGACAGTTTACACCGAGGCTGTGAGGTGACTATTTAAAACTACTTTAAGAGCGGCAGGCATCGTGTTTACTCTTACTTTCAGGAAGTACCGAAGGATTGGCTAAGGTATGAGTGGATAGCAGCTATAAAAGCCTCTAGGCTCTAGAGACTGACGCTGTTCTAATGCCTTGATCATGCCAGGGTTCCAGGAAATGAAAGAGCTGACATGTTTTTTTACTCAAGCACATACTATGTGAAATAGATATAGATGATATTCTGACGTCCATTAATGACCGGATGCTGGAACACTACACTGCAATAGGCAAGTCGGATTAATCTGCCTAAGCAAGCAATATCCATTAAGTTGATAGTAGAGTCTCAGACAGCATGCAGGGCAAATGGGATGGAAGGGATGTGTTTTAGCCAGGTGTTAAACCGGCGGCACCTATCACAACATCATGAGTTCTGCAGCCTTTTCTAGCCACTGATTTTTAGGGACAGATGTAGAAGCTATCGAGCCAGGACGTCTAATGGGTGGCTGGCCACGTAGTCAAAGAAAGAAATTCGACGCGGCTCCAACTTTGAGGACATTTTCCAGAGTTGTGTTCGTTGGGGAAATCTGTGTTAGTAACCAGGTCTTGTCAGCAGACTCCGAGGATACGTCGTAGACTAATAATAAATGACAGACTGCAAAACTTTGAAGTAAAACCAGATTTGAACGGAGCCGTGTGTTTGAGCGAACGGAGCAGAATTGTTTTAAACCAACGAGATACAAGATCCATCAGTATACACATCATTTGCCGTTTACTGACAGAGACTGGGAAACAATTGATATGCCCGGAGGGTAATGAAGTCAGTTCTGAAGAACAGGACAGAAGAAAACAGCTATTTTTCAATTCATCATAAGGATAATCGATTGTATTTTAAATCAAGATATTATTTTCTTTGTTTTAACAGAATGTGTTATTATCAAAGCACTGACAGAAGATTATTATTTGTATTGACATTAGGTGATATTTAGTAGTCTTCTAAAACATCTCTGATAGAAGATTCCTCTTTGTTTTTACAGTATTTATTATTAACAAAGAACTGTTAAAAGATTATTCTTTGTATTGACACAATGTGTTATTAAGAAAGAAGATAGCACTGACATAATTTATTTTTATTCGCTGCCTTATTTCTCTATTCCTCAAGGTGGTATGTCTTGCACTATATTTTTATTTTGCGCCTGTCGACCCAATGCATCCGTGTTTAGCATGCATTTTATGTAAGGGTCTGCTTTCTACTGCATTTTCTAAGGGTTTGCTTCCCGGCTAACGGCAGGTACTGTGATGGGGAGCAAACCCAGCCCCTTCGGATTATAAGCCCACCCCTCCCCCCCCCCTCCCCCCCCCCCCCCCCCCCAACAAAAAAAAACACAATAACCTAATAGAATGATTCTTCTTTGTTTTGACAGCATGTGTTACGAACAATTTTCCATTGTGGCGAGAACATATTTTCCCTCGGAAAGTGCAGCCCATGGAACTGGGTTGTTCTTTTTTTTACCAATTGCCTATATTATTCCCAAGTAGCAGTTACGCTCAACTACAGTAGCTTAAACAGTTTAGATAAATACAATATTCACCACATGCAGGGGCGTACCGATATTATTCTACATCGGGGGAAGGGGGGTGAGATGGATGGGATCTTCCCTGGCATTTCCCTAGAATTGATTTCAATCATTCTAAACTTGGAACACATGTATACATTGTGATATCTACTGAGTAAATTTTTAAACCGTACATTTTGTTCCTGACAAAAGGAGTACAAAATAATTATGTATCATAAGCTGACGTCAGTGATGAAATGTTAGACATTTCATTGACAAGACGATACCATTATCTGAGAGTGTAACCACTTTTCTTCACGCTGCCTTGAATCTACTAACATGGAAGTCAGGTAACGATATACAACATAGTTATTTGTTGGTTTCTGTCTTGTTTTGAAGCGTGAGTTCGCTACAGATGAGGTAAACCGCTCGTCTCTCAAGAAACCATAGATTCAACGAAGGGGGTGGGGGGGTGGGGGGTATTTGAATGCCATTAATTTCAAGTGACCCCATGTCTGAAGGGAGGTTACACCGGCGCCCGACATTATCGGAGATGCACAGTGAACTAGGAGGTCCCATGCACATGCTGAACATCTAAGAAAAAAATATTGGAATTTGAAAATTAAAAATAGCAGGCTGTTACCCGCTGTCTGGACAACAATTCTTAATGATACACAATTTCTACTCAATAGTGGTCTACATGAAGGCCAGATGGATGCAGCTTCTCCGTTATTCAACAACACATCAGACCAACCATCTCATTATCTGCACACTCGATTGCAAGTATATACACATACCTCTACACCCCAAGGAGTAGAAGAGGAGCGACTAGTGATACTAAAGCTACTCGTATTGAGTTCTTTTCTGTTTACAAATTTCCACTTATAATGGATTATAGCAGCTCATCGTATATCCTAGGACGTACTGATGAAAAACTTAGTACCTGGATTTTCTTCTCTGCGATGTACTACAATGATTACCTGGATTCTCTTCTCTGCGAAGTACTCCACTGATTACCTAGATTCTCTTCTCTGTGATGTACTCCACCTATTACCTGGGTTCTCTTCTCTGTGATGTACTCCACCTATTACCTGGGTTCTCTTCTCTGTGATGTACTCCACCTATTACCTGGGTTCTCTTCTCTGTGATGTACTCCACCTATTACCTGGGTTCTCTTCTCTGTGATGTACTCCACCTATTACCTGGGTTCTCTTCTCTGTGATGTACTCCACCTATTACCTGGATTCTCTTCTCTGTGATGTACTCCACTGATTATATGTCGGCTCACTACTGTGTAGATGTGAGCATCGTCAGCCAGCATGTTTTAACACAACCTATTTCAATTTGCTCTGTATAGACGTTAGTCTTGATCAATAATTCACACCTAACTCTTACGCTAGCCTTCACATATTTTACAGCCTGATAGACTGCATCGTGTTCAGTTCAGTCCAAGTGCCACATCCGTATCGAAGGTCGACTGCATTGCATCTCCAATGTACTCTATTTCTTGCTGTATTGGTGCAACTTGACAGGTTTTTTCCAGTCCATCTTCTGATGTTGTCTACCAACTTATAACGTTGTCTGCCTCTTGGACGGCTGCTTTCGACCCTAGTATGATCTCAACAAGAAGGTATGTCTTGTTATATGACAAAAATATCGTAATTGTCTAGCCTTGAATTCGGTCATTAATTCGCTATTCACCCACAACTCGTACAATACCTCCGCATTTGTATTTTTCCCCTTCCAAGAAATGCGACCAAATCTTCGATATACCCACATTTCGAAGTGTTTAATGCTGTTTTTCAACTTATTATTCAGTGTCCGTAATTTCTGCGCCATAAAGTAGTGATGAATATACATAACATCTGACAATTTTTATTTCCAATGTATGGTTTATTATTTGTTTTGTATGTCAATATGTATCGCATGTTGCTGAATACCATCTCAGTTATACATATTCTCTTTTTGATTTCTCTTTCACAACTGCCATCTTCCGTTATTATATGACCTAGATAGGAGAAACTCTGTACCTGTTCCAGTAGTTGATCTTTTATTTGTATCTGCGTTTATGGTTTCTTGTCACTTTTCCTAAGTATCTTACTCTTTGATTTCTTTATGTGTATGTCTAATCCAAACTCTTTACTTATTTTGTGTATTGTTGTCATAAGCTCCTGAAATTCTTGTTTACCTTTTCTCATCAAAACTGTGTAGCGCGTGGGACCGTGCTGTCGAAACTTTTTAATATGACGAACCGGCACGGATGTCTCCATTGCAGCGGGGACCAGTGACTAATTTATTTACTATTGTTCTTTTTTCGAGCATCTTAAATATGTATTAAAATGTGTTCCAATGCATGGTTAGCCAATTCTATGACTACATTACCATGTAATTTTTTTTTTATGTTCCTTGTGTTCGCCTTATTACTGTATTCACCAAGATGGTGTGCGTGGCATTATGTTTTTATTATGTACCTGTCGGCCCAGTGCATCCGACTTCGGCATGCATTTTATGCAAGGGTCTACGTCCTTCTGCATTTCCTAAGGGGTTGTTTACCCGGGGTAACGGCCAGTGCTATAGTGGGGATCGAACCCGGCACCTTCGGGTTGTGAGCCGTATCACTTAACCACTAGCCCACGCCTTCCCCTATACCGATGAAATGACAACAGGTATAAATAAAGGCAGTCCCATTGCAGACACTACCGTCGAGGAGGAAGTGTTAGAAACTTCATTGTACTAAGGCACAGGTTTGTGAGGTGGGATAGTCAGTTCCCTTCCTCACTGTATTTTTCTTCTCTAGCCCTCAGCCAGGTACCCATCTACAGCTGGGTTTAATAGCAACGGTCGACTAGTTCTTTATTTATCAGTGCCATTGATGAAATTGCTGCGGCTTGTAACTGTGGTTCTCGCATGTCATCACAATTTGACTGACTACCTCCGCTACCTTCTGTGGCTACAGGCAAACTGGATTAACCATAGTGCCTTAATCCATATGTGTGTGGCTTTGATTCTCACTTTGTGACAACATTTTCTGAATATCTCGAACATAATTTCTGTGCATTCGTTTTGAACATAGAGATTTGGTCCTGGTCATGCTACTTTCCCAACCTATTAGATGTTCCACCCCCGCTGCCTTGCGGTATACCTGTTTACGGGAAAGGCTTCGGGAGTAAACCCTGAGGAAAAGTCAACATCATGTCCTATCTCCAGTCGTCTTGATAATGTCTTGACACTGGTCAAAGGCAGCTCAGGACGAAAGAGTGAGGTTAACATATTGCTCAAATCTTCCTCACTTTAATCAAAATCACAGCGCGTCACCCATTTCAGCTGACAAGGCAAAATGGAAAGATTTGTCCACCTGGCTGAACACCGAGAGTGGTCTTCATCATGCGTCATGGACGAATATCACATCACCTCTGCGATAATCAGCCGCCTTTTTATTTTGTTACGTTTGTTGTAATAGTTGCTATTTTATATTACCTTTGCAGACCGACTACTGAAAGTTCGTGGATCGGTACGGGGTCGGAGATCACCATTTTGAGACGCACTAGTGTAAAAACCGTGAAATGAACCCGATACCGCATCTCTGAGAAGCAGACAATCTAAACTTTCTGCCAGTCTCAAGCTCGTATTCTAAATAAACTGTAAACTAGAACAATCTTCATTTTAACAATGAAATCAACAAGCGTTTAAGAACTGTTTTCCAAGAGATTTCTGTGTGAGACATGGACGGGAATAAGGTCACAGTCCCACTGAAAGAATGTACCACAAAATAGCTACAAGAAGCATGATCTAATCTCTCAAATGCAGCAGAGTCTGTGTGACAGAGACGAAAATAGGCCAACTGGTACGCTGTCTGGTACGTATTACAGAAAGCTGTAGAGGCAATACCCCGTAACAGTAGCCAGCTGAGTGTAGATTAGTCTTCTGAGTATGACAGAAAGCTGTAGATGCAATACCCCGTAACAGAAAACAAATAGCGAATGAATCGTTTTTCTCTGAGATTGGAAGTACAAAAAAAGAGTTCATACGTAACATATTATTTACTCACATTAAGCAAACAACAGTAAATCAATCTGAACCATCAACTTGTTTATTTAAAATGTCAATATAAATAGTTCACAATCGTTATTTCTTACCTTAATTTCTACAAGATTCTATGATGTCACATATCAGTCTTCTTTCGTATATTGTTATTCGACAGATAATATTAATCTAACAATTTTGAAGCCAACGTTTCCTACACTTCATAATAGAGATGTCAGTGTTTCTGTTGTTATTGTTGATATTGTTGCTGTTGATGGTGAAGATGGTATTGGTGTAGTTGTTGGTGAAGATGTTGTTGTGGTTGTTGCTGTTGGTGAAGATATCTTTGTTATTCTTGTTGTTGTTGGTGAAAATGTTATTGTTGTTGTGGGTGAAAATGTTATTGTTGTTGATGGTGAAGATGGTATTGCTTTTAATGATGATATTGTTGTTATTGTTGTTGATGGTGAAGATGTTATTGTTGTTGGTGATGAAAATGTTGTTGTTGTTCCAAGCTACTCGGGCTGAGTTAAGCAAACCATCGACGACATTTTGTGAAAGAGTTGCAGTGTCCCTTCTTATATCCTGAGACGCAGCTGAAAAGATGAACCGAGGTCCTCCTGGCTGTCGTGTAATGCTTGGGTGCCTAAAAATCGAATGTGTATACTACGTTCCGACTGCATTGATAGACGAGTGTTATTCCTCGATCTCATAAAAACAACTGGTGGACTAAAAAAAAATGACAATAAAGACATAATAAAAATAATATTGTTCGCTTAGGTGTCTGTGGCCCATTGGGTCGGTCAGCCCCATCCATGACCCACAGCTGTGGCGTGGTTTCAGGCCTCGTCCAGGGCTGAGAAGGAGGTTGCTACTTGCTGGAGCCATAATGTTCGTGGACGGCATCTTCTGCGCCTCCAGCCGATCGGGGGAACACTTTTGACGCTGAGGAACGACTTGTGTAGTATTTTGTGGGCAGGGGTTTCCTGCTCCAGCCGTACAACATGACCGAACAAAGAAAGTCGGCGCCGATCAATTGTTTCTGAGATTGTGTGGAGGCCTGTTTTAGTAGAGACCTCCACGTTACGGATGTAGTCATGCCATCGAATGCCCAGGATACGCCGCTGGTTGCGCATGTGAAAGGCTTCCAGTCTCGATATGTCATGTTTCAGCAATGTCTAGGTCTCGGAGCCGTAAAGCAGGACTGGGACCACGCAGGACTGGTAAATACGGATTTTTGTCCCAAGGGACAAAGACCTAAACGAGGAGCAGTTGAAATTGATATAAAACAATTCAAGTTAGGAATCAAATAACATAATATGTGAGTGAGATGTACCGATGGCACCCATTCTTGCGAGACGCTAGCGGCAGTCTCTACCCTCCATTTCTCTCTTCCTTGAAAACGCCTCTGATTAAATGTTTACGCGTTCACACTACAAATACATAAAATAGAAGTGCAGAGAGGTCACAGAAAAACGTGAGAAAAAAAATACAAAGAAAGAAGGAAAATGTTCTCACAGTTGTTAACTGTTGTTAGTGTTTTTTTTTATTCATGCTGTTGTTGCGTAAGATAAGTTGAGCTGCAGTGTTACATTCTTTAACTGCCTTATCTGCACATTTTTGTACCGACACGTCCACTTTCGGCAAGTATTTTGTTATTCAGGTTAACCTGACTTACCCTTTTGGGCAGTTATCAGAATAACTGTAAGACAGTAGATTGTTTCAAGTCAAAGTTTTACTTCTCCTAGATGTATCATCGTCTCATTTGTATTTTATTCAGGCAAGTAGTAACAGTACTTCCACGCGAAGACCAAGAGCGTGTCTTCTGCTGTTAGAGGCTATGTGCTGCATGTCTTTGTCATGTGTTGCTTACTTTTTGTGTGTGTTGCTTACCTTCTTTTGTCATGTGTTGCATGGCTTTGTCGTGTGTTGCATTTCTAAAGTATGTGTTGCTTACCTTTTGTTATCTGTCGTATACCTATATTGTATGTTGTTTACCTTTGTTACGTGTTGTATATCTTTATTATGTGTTGCATACCTTTATTATGTGTTGCTTACCTTTGTCATGTGTTGCATATCTGTATTATGTGTTGTTTACCTTTGTCATGTGTTGCATACCTTTATTATGTGTTCTTTACCTTTATTATGTGTTGCTTACCTTTATTCTGTGTTGCTTACCTTTATTGTGTGTTGCTTATCTTTGTTCTGTGTTGCCTACCTTTGTTCTGTGTTGCTTACCTTTATTATGTGTTGCATATCTGTGTTACGTGTTGTATGCCTTTGTTACGTGCTGCATACCTTTGTTACGTGTTACATGTGTTGGTCAGCATGTAGTAAGAATTGAGATTTCATCATCAATTGTACTCCCAGACATGAAATAATTTGGGACTTGGTGCAATCAAAGGGTATGTACAGTCATATTGGTATGCTATTTCCTGTTGATAGAACCAGCTTTATATCGATCTGATCAATTACGACAATCAGGTGTAGTGCCAGAAAGAGGTATCTGGCAATTCCATTTTCATTTTCTTTGAAAACACGCAGTTTCACCATCGATAATTATTTCAAAAGTGCGTTCAAAGTTGTCAACGCATTCTCAATACTATGTAAGCCCGGTTAGCGGTCATGTGACTACATGCGTCCTACAAAGCTCAGGTGTGCGGCCCACAAGCGGTTGTTTTTTTTAAACAATATAATTAATCTGATTTATAGAGATGAAAATGATTGTTTTGGGAGTTGGGTGGGGTGTGTGAGCGAGGGCTTTGATAGAGAGAGAGAGAAAGAGAGAGAGAGATAGAGAGAGAGAAAGAGAGAGAGAGAATGAGAAAGAGAAGGATAGAGAATGTTTGTTACGTCACAAAACAATTACTGTTGATTGGTGCATGTATCTGTCAGTTATTCATTGCAACTGTTTGATAGCAGTAAGCAGAGCAACCTAGGCTGGCTGCCATATAATTAACATGGGAAACACTTACTGGTATAGCCAAAAGAACTCGGTTTGAGGTTGAAAGAAAATTCCTCGCCAAAACGAAGCCACAACAGTTGAACGATAGCGACTTGGCTGTTTTCATTACGGTGTGCACATCGTTGTATCACACACACTGTTCAGATATGTGCATCTTGCATGTTTATCTGTTCAAATTAACATAATATTAACAATGAAAATACGTTATTTTAGGAAAATTGAGGGACAGGATTATTTCATTAGAAACATTAACGTTAAGTCGCATAGTTTGATGTGTATACATTTAATTTATGTCTCCGAGAATAAAATGTCAGAAGAAATGATTCAAGTCAACGTAAAGAGAACTATACGATCAATGTATAGCAAATTCATATTGGACAGATTTTATTGGTCTATCACTTCTACTCTTTCCCTTTATCTTCTACTCTTTTTATCACTTCTACTCTTTCCGTTTATCTTCTACTATTGTTATCACTACTACTCTTTTTGTCTATCACTTCTACTCTTTCCCTTTATCTTCTACTTTTTTTATCACTTCTACTTCTTCTGTCTATCACTTCTACTCTTTCCGTTTATCTTCTATTTTTATCACTTCTACTCTTTTTATCACTTCTACTCTTTCCCTTTATCTTCTATTATTTTAATCACTTCTACTTCTTCTGTCTATTATTTTTCCTCTTTTTGTCCATCACTTCTACTCTTTCTGTCTATCATTTTTCCTCTTTTTGCCCATCACTTCTAATCTTTCTGTCTATCACTTCTACTCTTTCCCTTTATCTTCTACTCTTTTTATCACTTCTACTCTTTCCGTTTATCTTCTACTATTTTTATCACTTCTACTCTTTCTGTCAATCACTTCTACTCTTTCCCGTTATGTTCTAATTGTTTTATCACTTCTTCTCCTTTTGTCTATCACGTCTACTCTTTTTGTCTATCATTTTTCCTCTTTCTGTCCATCACTTCTACTCTTTCTATTTATCACTTTTACTCGTTCTAAACTATGACCGTGCCCTTCCCATACGAAAATGTAGCAGATAACTTACTGGTGTTAAAACACTTTGCTTGGACGCGTGAAACACTTATCTCTTCTGTTTAAGAGTTATATTTCTCCTGTCGTATTTTCAACAGTATGGAACAACTTTAGTAAATGACTTTCTGCTCAGATACTTCTGATTAGATTATTTGGTCTGTCTCATGTCGTTTAGTTCATCGTGTCTGCCTATATCCTAGTATGTTTAGTTGAGTTCTCAGCACGTCTCTCTCTCTGCCTCCCTCTCTCTCTTTCTCTCTCTCTCTCTCTCTCTCTCTCTCGCTCTTCGAATTCAATCGCTGAATGGTTTCTTTGTCTACAACTCTGTCCCAGAGAGATGTCTAAATCTCACTCTCTCTCTCCGGGTGAAAATTGGTTGGTTGTGTCTATTTACAACTCTGTCCGATAAAGATATCTCTCATTCTCTCTCATCAGATAAAAATGTATTGATTGTGTCTGTTTTTCCGATAAAGATCTCTCTCATTCTTTCTCTCCGGGTGAAAATTGGTTGATTGAGTCTGTTTATAACTATATCATATAGAGATCTCTCTCATTCTCTCTCCAGGTGGAAATTGGTCGATTGTGTGTGTTTACAACTATATCCTATAGAGATCTCTCTCATTTCTCTCTCATCAGATGAAATTTGTTCATTGTGTCTGTTTATCTGATAGAGATCTCTATTATTCTCTCTCTCCAGGTGAAAATTGGTTGATTGTGTCTGTTTACAACTCTACATGATAGAGATCTCTTTCATTCTCTCTTTCCGGGCAAAAATTGGTTGATTGTGTCTGTTTATCCGATAGAGATCTCTTTCATTCTCTCTCCCCAGGTAAAAATTGGTTGATTGAGTCTGTTTACAACTCTATCCTATAGAGATCTCTTTCAGTCTCTCTCCCCAGGTGTAAATCGCTTTATGATCTCAATCCTCAGAGCGCCTCAGTTACCCTGCTTTAGTTGCAAACGTCCCTCCTTGACAAACCTAGCCTCTTTCCTGTGCCTCGAATAATACAGATGTATGTTCCTGAACTAGCAGCTTGAGGGACGCGTCTGTACTTCCGCGTGGGTTTTGCTAACCCGGCATTAGCCCCTTCCAATTTATCTTACAAATCTGATGAGCAAGGACACGAAACATCCCCACGAGGTCCAAACAACGCGGTAACTTTTCCCCAGTTTTCTTAAAATAGAGTGAATGTACATAACATTATCTGGACTAAGCCTCCTAGAGTTGTAAAATTCCTACAAGTAGAAAACCTTCTGTGAATTTGACATTTAAGCGAGTTAAAAATCTTGCGTATTTCGAACTTATGACAAGAGGGTGTGAAATTTATTTCTGAGTAAGAAGTCTATCGCTTTAATTTCATATGTTCGACCACCTTGACTCTTTCACAATCTCTTGTTTGAGACTTGAAACATAATCCTACCTGCCGATCTAATCAAAAGTTACAAAGCTAAATTAGGAGAAAAACCTCCCTTCGACTTATTCTGTGTCCAAAACTTCTGGACGTTACTGAAAGAAACAGTGCATCTTCAAAGTCTATTGCATATCTCCCATATATGTGAAAGATTTTTTTCCGCAAGTATTATATTAGGGAGACATTCTTTTCTCTTTCCTTGCTAATCCTAACTAAACAGCCGTTTCTTTCATCATAACTATAACCTACTATTTCAACCAATAAAACATGTTCTACTTATAACGTCATTACAGCAGTTAGACATAGCTACAAAATGTGTATGTGTGTGTGGGGTGTGGTGTAGTGTGAGTGTGTGTACGCGTGTGAACACACGCTAATTGGCGCGCTCGTCAACTCCTCACACATCCTTTATCCTGACCCTTTTGATCCAACATCCATAACCTATAATAATAATAATAGTCGTCATACATTTCCGAAATCTTCTGTTGTGTAAAATATCTCCTAATGAGATCTTCCGAAATCATTGAGTAACAAATGGCTTCAATACTGCTTAAGCACTGGTCTAGACCAAAGAGTGAGTACAACAGACAAAAGATACCCGCTGCATATGAAAATCCAGATATCAATAGATCATAAATCAAGAGAGGAAATTAATGGATGACACGGGTAGAAATGACGATTGGTCAGGCAACTACAGTAGAGACAACAAGCAAATGGGAAAACTGGCTCCTTACTGGTACTTAAACAACTGGTAAGTGATAAAACGTGTGATAACGATGTTGTTATGTATACCAAAGTGTCTGTACTGCGCCCTGTGAAATCTGGTTGGGGCTTCTCTGCTAGAGGGGCATGATCGTTGCTGAGTGGCGTGCGGTATACATTGCAACCTCAAGAATGAGAATATGGACTTCGGGTTCAGATCTGATGCGGCTGTCTGAGACCGCTTTAATGAGAACCACAATTGTTTCTGACTCTCAATTATTGCATCGAAAGGCACACAATGACCGTTTCTGTTCTGTTTCTAAGAAAAGACGTCACTGCACTTCGGGCATACCGATAGGTGCTCTGTCTGTCTTAGTAGATAGTGCAGGATTTGGATTCTGATTATCTCTGTAGCTTGCTGATTGAACTCTCTCCTGTTCCGTCCTCTACTGTGCACCACTTCCCTTGAACCCCATCTGATGTTGACACTTTGCAGTCTGTGGATTGCTGATTCATCTATATCGGTGTCCTGATCCAACAGACGGTCGTTGATTGATTTCAAAATGTTACTCCTATCCATCATTAATATGCCCAAGATGGAAGTTTGTGAAGCCAAGATGTCAGCTATTTAGTTGCCTTGAACCACAACATGACCAGGCCAGTTGATCCATGTCAACCCCTGGGGTGAATTGAGGGTACATCAGACATCCTTTATGTAAAAAACTAAATTTCTTTGAAAATAAATGTGAAGAAAATTATTGAATATATGCTGGGACCAGTTCATAGCTAATGACTCGATAAGAACAGACACAAACCAACTTTACGTGTCAACCATCATCCGGAGAAAAACAATGGACATACATCGGACATGTCCTTAGAATCAACAACAAGTGCCTTCCATTGCAAGCACTCGAATTGACACCAAGGGGCGTTCGGAAAAGAAGGAGACCCAAGGAAACAGAAGAACAATCATCCGACTCAACTATGGGCCTGAGCACCATACACGATCTAAAAACAGGGGCGTCACACCGCTCCAACTGGAGATTATTAGTTTCTGCTGTATGCGCCGTATTTGACGTGTAAAGAACACAGATAGATAAACAAACAGACACACAGAAAGACACACAGGCAGACGGACGGAATGGAGATAGATAGATAGATAGATAGATAGATAGATAGATAGATATATAGATAGATAGATAGATAGATAGATAGATAGATAGATAGATAGATAGATAGATAGATAGATAGATAGATAGATAGATAGATAGATAGATAGATAGATAGATAGATAGATAGATAGATAGATAGATAGATAGATAGATAGATAGATAGATAGATAGATAGATAGATAGATAGAGATAGATAGATAGATAGATAGATACATAGATAGATAGATAGATAGATAGATAGATAGATAGATAGATAGATAGATAGATAGATAGATAGATAAATAGATAGATAGATAGATAGATAGATAGATAGATAGATAGATAGATAGATAGATAGATAGATAGATAGATAGACAGACAGACAGATAGATAGATAGATAGATAGATAGATAGATAGATAGATAGATAGATAGATAGATAGATAGATAGATAGATAGATAGATAGATAGATAGATAGATAGATAGATAGATAGATAGATAGATAGATAGATAGATAGATAGATAGATAGATAGATAGATAGATAGTCACCTCGATGTCTTCCCTTTTCTAGATACCGTAGGCCGGTTTTCTGATTTTTTTTTCCTAACTGTAATTCCGGAGTCCCACTATCAGTTTTGTCGCTCTTCTTTGTAAAATGTCCAGCTTATTTATATCCCCTCTACGAAAAGGACTCCCCACCTGTACACAATACTAAAATCTAGGTCTAACTAATGCTTTATACAGTTTGACAAACCCGCATCGCATAGAACAATCGCCAACAAAATATGAAGTAAGAGGCTCCTGAATTAAACCACCGCCCGCCAGTTCTGTTTTATGCATATTTCAAATCTGAATTTCTCTGTGGTATCCTCCTTAAATCTAATATTGATCCCTTGTGTATCTGACTTAATTGATTGATTGATTGAATGATTGATTGATTTACAATTTCGCTCCAAATGACGTTTAGGTCAACCACTACAGTCGGCTCCTCTATACGAAACCTGTGTTCTAGCTTGGAGACTGCGTGTTCTAGGGGTCTAGCGTCTGTTTCACAATCCCAACGCACCCGGTTCTAATCACGCTCGTGTCCAGTTTGGCAGACATGGAGGTTTTTTTTCGCTCCTCCACGTACAGAAAGTAATAGCAACCTATCGTACTGCAAACTTGTCAAGAAACTTATAACAGCCGAATAGGGGACTGCGTGGGCTAGTGGTTAAGTGACATGGCTCACAAACTGAGGGTGCTGGGTTCGGTCCCCATCACAGCACCGGCCGTTACCACGGAGAAGCAAACCATGCAGGAGGACGCAGACCCTTACATAAAATGCTTGCCGAAGTCGGATGCACTGAGCTGACAGGCGCAACATAAAAACCGTAGCACAACGCACACCGTCTTGGGGAAAAGAGACATAAGGCAAATACACAACAACAATAAATAAAACATAAAAATAACACCCGAATAAGTTGGTGGTTGTAAGAAGCGAAGTCCTGCAAAGGACATACAACTTTTTTTTTTTTTTTTTTTCGACAAGCTTTGGAGGTTACATCGATTCCATTTGTTTAAACCTGTTACCACTCTGTTGAACAAATAATTACGCTAACAACTAAATAATATAAGAATCTAATAAACAACACGCACAACTATCAAAACACAAATTATGGTTTGGTAAACTTTTTTATTTAAGAAAATCATCAATGTTCGTCACAACGTAACCACATTTCAAAATATATTATAAAATAATGCAGAAATTCTTATTTAACAGAAATTGTAACAGAGCTACTTTCACATTGGTGATATTTGTTCCACGGGTCTGTTCCAAATGTGAAAGCCATCTGTTCAAACACGTTCATTTCATAGTTTTGGCGCCAAGGTATCCAACATTGTACATATACTCTGACCAGTTGTCTAGTGAACAAAGAAAGATTTGACAGTGTTATAACACACGAGAAACTACAAGTGTTCTTGTCTTGATTTGCTCGGTCAATACAAAAAACTGACTGACCAGTTGGTTCCGCTCACAGAAAAAGTGTATCCAAATACATTTATGGACTTTTCTAGTGGTTGTTTCTATATTTTCTAGTGCTTGTTTCTACATTTTGTAGTGGTTGTTTGTATATTTTGTTGTGGTTGTTTCCATAGTTTGTAGTGGTTGTTTAGTTTGTAGTGGTTGTTTTTATATTTTGTAGTGGCTGTTTTTATATTGTGTAGTTGTTGTTTATGTTGTAGTAGTTGTTTCTATATTTTGTAGTGGTTGTTTCTAAATTTTGTAGTGGTTGTTTTTATATTTTGTTGTGGTAGTTTTTATATTTTGTAGTGGTTGTTTCTATATTTTGCAATTGCTGTTTTTATATTTTGTAGTGGTTGTTTATTTTGTAGTAGTTGTTTCTAAATTTTGCAATGGCTGTTTTAATATTTTGCAATGGTTGTTTCGGTATTTTGCAGTGGTTGTTTCTATATTCTGAAGCGGTTGTTTTTGTAGCAATTCGCTTCACGTGAGGAAGTTGGCAGACCCTGGGAAAATATGGTTGTTGTTGCAACAACGAATGCAAAGACATGCACTTTATGTCTTCGAAAACACTATAAGTTGCCCAGTTTCCCGACAGTTCAATGTACAACTCTCTAGTAGCCTTTGTGGTATGCTTAGTGTATACCATCTTAGTGGCACAGTGGAGCCGGGTTCGCTTCGAAACAGCGACAAGCTGCAGTCTACCCAGCTGTTTTTACAGTTAGGAAAGGACAGACCACGCAGAAAGGTACATGTCACCCAGTTTCCAAAATGTTGATTAACTCTTACAGTCCATCACTTCCTCCACAACGGCAGTGTATGTCATGATACTACGTTTATCTTTGGAAAGTTGAATCGCTCCTACTCGGGTGTCATTTGACATTAAGCTGGTTTTTAACTCTGCCTGACAGGACACAAAAGCGACATTGAGTTAACGGGGTAAAAAAGCGTGCAAAGAATAGTAAGACTGTAACCTGCCAGACTTACTATTAGAGACGATGAAGGTGGGTTGAGCCCGGAGAAACTATAAGTCACAAGAAATGGAAAAGACTATCTCTCCGCTCCGGAGTAGAAGAGATTCAATTAAATCTGGTCTGACACAGAATTAGAATTCAGAAAAAAACAGAAATTTTAAAAAATTACCGAAGGGATCAGATGATGGTGCCTTTTTCGTATATTACTCTTTTCCCTCTACTACTTATATCCTCAAATATATTGTTGACTCATTCTGTTTTATGTTACTGTTCATGTCAAGTTTGGCAGGGGAGCTTACCGAGAAATAATACACAACATGAATGACAGCAGCAGAACAGCTGAGGCGTTAACCAACAAATTATTCCTATGGTGGGGGGGGGGGGGGGGAGGAGGAAAGGGAAGTAGAGATAGGGAAAGAGGGAGGGAGGGAGGGAGGATAGTGTTTATTTATTTTATTATCCAAGTTTAGAAGGAAGGCCAAGGTCTGGTCAGGCAAAAAAATACTGATCAGACATGTTAGTCAGGTTCAGGCAAAACATACTGGACAAGACCCTTTCCTTGGCTTCCTAGTAGCCCTGCCTGGAAACAGGCTGTTATCGTGGCAGCTTTGCCAACAAGCTGAGGGATTGACATGATCCCCGTAGTAGTAAGCAACACGCAATGAAGCCAAGCATAGCACAACCACCTGAAGGACCACGGTTCACCTTCCTCAGCACGTTGGGGATGTGAGGAAAGCTACGACCACCCGCCACTTAACGTCTTTTGTAGGGCGCACAAAAGAGTAATCCTAATCATTGTGCGCATTCAACAACAACAATGTTCAAGTTACAGTTAAACTGTTTGGCTTGTAAGATATTGGCTGAAAGGATCGTAGCAATATTTCCCTGCGCTTTTTATTTAATTATTTGTTTGTATTTCTTTCCTTCATAGGTAGTGCCTGTTATCAATTAATATTTTCTTCTCTTGCATATTATTCTTACCTAATGAGCGGTTAGAGAAGACCATGCAAGGAGGAAGGGAATTGGTTCCTTAACTTCATAAAAATCAGAGACATATTACAACGCAATCTATGGTTTGAATCAGTTGCACAGTGGAGACATATTTAGGATTACAAAATGGTGGCGAGTTGTCTAAGGTCTGATACTGTGACGTGCGCCCTAATTTTAGCGGGGAAAATTTGCGCAGTCATCGACTGCACTCTCCCGTGCTGAACAACCTTGATCAGTAACAAGTCGAAATAATCGAGACTACTCGAGCTAGCACTGGATGCAGATTTGTTTTTCTCTTATTTATTTCTGGACTTACTAGTCCTAGGTAGGTTAGCAAACTGAATACAACTTACATTATTTTTCGAATTTCTCCTAGACAACGGCAAACTGGCTACTCATTGCAATGTTCAGCTCTAACTGGTTCTTCTTACGTATAGCGTGTGTCCAGGACCTTGGGGATTCCGTGGCGATATTCCGCCGTCTTTTTCACGGGTGCTTGATGCTAAGTCCCTTGCATCTCATAGTCGCCCCCTAGTTGTCTTGTCCTTGACTTGCCACTGGGGTCGGGCAGCACGAGACGAGAGAGTGAGGATAAAAAGTAGCGCAGTTAATCCTTACTAAAAATAGCGCTAGGAAAATTAATTATGCCATTATCGTCTACGATGGACGAGTCTTTTCCCTTTGCCTTTTTTTGTACTCAGGGCCTACGAGTTAGTTTTTTTTTGTGTGTATTTCCGATTTAACTAATCACCAGGTCTCACTTTCCGTTTATTCAAGGTAACGTTTTAAACTTGTGAGACAAGGAACTGAGACGCTTGTTCGGTCGGGCACAACATTGCTGTATGAAATTAGAGACCGACTAGCAAAACCATTGGCTATATTATGTTCTCAATCACTTGCAAAATGAAGTGTTCCACGGGATTAGAAAGATGCAGGAGTGATCCCCTTATTCAAAAAAGCCAAAAAATCAGATCCAGCAAATTATAGATCAGTGAGTTTGACGAGCATAGCTTAGAGATTGTTAGAGTCAATAATCAATGAAAACATTGTAATGCATTTAGACAAATGTAATCTAATCAGAAATAGTCAGCATGGGTTTACTAGAGGGATATCATGCTTAACAAATCTATTAGAATTCGTGGACGACGTTACTAATGATAGATAAAGGGGAGCCAGCGGACGTTATTTATCTAGATTTTGCAAAGGCCTTTGATAGAGTACCTCATCAAAGATTATTTCGAACATTAAAATGACATGAAATAGATCGAGAAGTTGCCGAATGGATTGAAAATTGGTTAACGGGAAGACGGCAGAAAGTGGGCATAAATAAGGAGTACTCTGAGTGTTTTGAAGGGAAAAGTGGAGTGCCACAAGGCTCGGTTTTTGGGACCAATTTTGTTCTTAAAATATATAAACGATTTGGACATTGATATGGGATCCATGATTGCAAAATTTGCTGATGACACAAAACTATGCAGCATTGTCTCATCTAATGCAGAAGTGGATATATTGAGGTCGGATTTAGATAAAAATTCGAGAAAGGTCTGTAAGCTGGCAAATTGGGTTTAATGTAGATAAATGTACAGTCATCCACATTGGTAGATCCAATCTGGAACATAATTACAGAATGGGCGAAAACAATATTAGAAAGATAGATAAGGAAAGGGACCTAGGGGTTATAATAGATCATACAGGTAAGGTGAGTGAGCAAGTTCATGTAGTAGTGAAAAAGGAAAATGCAATGTTAGGTATAATAAAAAGACATTTTGAACATATTAGTAAGGAAGTGATAATCAAACTATATAAAGCATTAGTTAGACCTAGATTGGAGTACTGTGTACAGGTGTGGAGTCCTTATCATAGAGGGGATATAAACATGCTGGAAAGAATTTTTAAAAAGAGCGACAAAGATGATAGTGGGATTCCAGAATTACAGCTATGAGGAAAGACTTAGAAAAACCGGCCTACAGTGTCTAGAAGAGAGAAGAATTCGAGGTGACAATACAGGTTTATAAGATGATCAGAGGAACGGATAAATTAGACTATAACAAGTTGTTTTTTTTAAACACAGCCATCCACAAGAACAAGAGGGCATAGCTACAAATTAACTAAAGAGGGGTCCAGATTAGATATTAGGAAATATTTTTTAGTCAGAGAGTGGTGAATTGCCACGGGAGATAGTGGAGGCAAAGACAGTTAATGCATTTAAGAATAAATTGGATGCTCATAGCTTTTAGAGCAATGTGATTTAAATTGAACTGGTTGTATACAGACTCTGCAGAGTCTTCTAAACCAGTATAAAGACGTTAAGTTAAGTTAAGTTAAATTAACATACTGACCAGGATGTCGGGTTAGGGTCAAGCACAATATACTGACCAAAACCACAATCTCTCTTCCACATAGCTTTCCCTGGAAACAGGCTGTTTTCAAGACAGTCTAGCTGACGAGATGTGGATCGACGGGATCCCCATAGTAATGATCGTCACACTGATGAAGTCAAACATAGCGCAACGCCCTGAAGGACCACGATCCACCTTCATCCACACGCTCGGGATGTGAGGAAAGCTGCTATAACCCGCCATTTAACGCCCTTTTCAGGGCGCACAAAAGAAACAAACTTACTCATTGTTGGCATTAAACAGCAAAAACAAGCTATCGAAATTCTAACACCCCACAGTTATATGCGTTCGTTCGTTTCTTGAGTGCCGAGAACTTCACCTCTCAGCTATAACGACCTCTCCTAACAATTCATTATAATAGAAGTGCTTGTTATGAGTCTACGTATGTTATTTCTATTTATTCTACTTTAGCAGAACATTGTCCCTACATTAACTTACGCATCCAATCTCCCGTGCGATGAAACCGTTTCTGAGGTTCGTACTGAGCTTCTTTGAATTCGCAAGGCCATCTTTCTACTTTGTTTTCATCTTTCCATAATCGTCTGAAATAGAAGAACATGGCGGGATGTAAATGTGAGTGAAGGTAGAGCATCATGGGTAATCACAGTTTATTGGTCGTGTACAAAACATGGTGGCATACGTCTAGGACGGTACACAAACTATCTCATATTTGTAAAGATCCTTTTTTGTCATCCTGAAGTAAATTGTTTCGTTTGATAATTGTGTGCATTCTTCTGTTTTTGTTTTTTGAAAGCTAAACCATATGTACGAGGTCAGTCGCATGGCAACAATTGGAAATGTTGGGGATCAAGATAACTCGCCATGGACTTTGCCGCAGGCTATGAGAAGTGGGGTGGACAGTGCCCTTCCTTGCTGTTTACACCTTCCCAGCTGGGTCGATTGGATGATCGGTCATACCAGACACGAACCATGACCAGGAATTGTTTCTACCCGTCCGTGATCTCGATCCCTGACACGCTGTAATCTCAGTCTAGCAAGTCAGCTCAATGTCGAATATGCTACACGCTACATATATAGTGGCTAGTATAACAGCAGAGGCCATAAACAAGGGTGAGGAATGGATTCATAAAATGGAAGACTGCCAGCGGAGCATTATCACTCTGGACAAAGAATACAGCAACTGGTGCCGTGTGAAATCGGAGGCTAGGCGACTAATAAGTGGAAATGGCCAGGATTCAGATATTGATCCATCTGTGCTACACGCTCAGAAATCCGGTTCGGATGAGAGGCAGGGTCGTTGCTGGGAGGAGTGGCGCTTACTTGACAACAATTTTCAGAATGAGAATGGAGATCGATGCAGTGACTTCGGCTCTGATGTGGCCATGTGGGATCTCTTTAATGAGGACTGTAATTGTCTCTGACTCTCAATTCGTGCTTTGGAAAGCGCAGTAGGGATGGTTGTGGCACTAGGGAATATAGAACATAGAGGCTTCAAACCTCATGGAACCTGTATGGGGATCTACTGCCCTGGCCATGCTTGAGTTTGCGGGAAGGAAAAAGCTGATATCGTGGTCTCAGGGGAACCCGTAGTGGGGACATTGGCAATGGTGGATAACATGACATTCTGAAGATCAACGATCGCCCTTTGGATGAAGGCAGTGCAGTTGATGAGCCAGCTATGAATAGCTTGCACTATTTTGAAATAATGCTCTTCGCGTATGAGATGTCGGAGCAGGAGTATATACAACCAGCGAGCTGCAAGAACTATCAATACATTCACTCTTCGTCAGTTGATGAGAGGGGCTAAACACCTTTAGGACTGCTCAGGGCGTAATGACGTCGCTTCTTAACAGAACAGAACATCGTCTAACTTACAAGACTATTGTAATTCTGTCATCTTTGAATGATAAATTTACCATTTTCTTGACCTGGCAACTAATGTATCATTTATTCTAAGTTACTGAAAATGTATTAATTATTCTAAGCTACTGACAGCCTAATGTATTATTTATTCTAAGCTACTGATAGCCTAATGTGTAATTTATTCTAAGCTACTGACAACAAATGTATCATTTATTCTAAGCTACTGACAACCTAATGTATCATTTATTCTAAGTAACTCGATTAAAACTGGAACAACAAATAAAAAAATGTATCCTAAGGTGCATAACTTGTGAATACCCTGCACAACTGAAATGTTGTTTCAGTTGTCTTTCCTTCAGACGCTGTTGATATTTTACGGGAGAACTACAGGTCAGATGAATATATGCTGCTTGTATTAAACAGTGTGTAGGCTTGCTATTTATTTCACCCATGCCATTCAATAAAACATAGGTCCTTACAGGCTACGAACTCGTGCCATTCTGACCAGAAGACTGGTTTCCTAACCAAGCGGTTAGCTGTCTCTCAACGCTGTTTAGTAATACTAATAACAATATTTTATTTAAAGTCTGTTCAGTAATCTTTTAACTTTATTTTTTATTTTTTTTTTACTTTGTTAAACAAACGTGTACTGAGATTCCCTTCTTCGGTTCTAGATTAATTATTCTCATCGAAAGTAGTGACCAAGTTACTGTTACTGATTTAAGTATCATGCAGTGTTCGGATATATATTGTTAGTATCGAAATTAACTATGAAGTATACTTTTACAAATAAATTGAGGGAGGAAGACTAACGTCTAGTCAGACATAACATACTGATCAGACATGTTAGTAAGGGTCACGCAAAATATATTGGCCAAAACCCCCTTTTCATAATTCTCTCTGGAAACGAGCTGTTTTTATGGAAGTCTGGCTACCGAGGTGGGACGTGATTCCCGTAGTGATGTTCGTCCCTCACAAGTGATGAAGACCACTCTCTTTGTTCAGCCGTGTAGACAGTCTTTTCTCTTGTTGGGTCCACTGAAATTGGTGAATTGCGCAATGATTTGGATTAAAGTGCGGAAGAAATTGCGCCTTTTGTCAACCTCACTCTCTAGTCTTGAGCTATCTTTGGCCAGTGGCAAGATTTTATCAAAACTGGAGATAGCACAGAATGCAGATTTTTCCTCAGGGTTTACTCCCAAAATCTGTCCCGTAAACAAGTATCCCGCAAGGCAGCGGAGGGGGATGATGTCGTGTCTTTTCCATAACCACAAGAGGTTGTAGGGACATCACTCAGCGTGTGATTGAGATGGGCATCTCTTCCATTCCATTATAGTCGTGTCTAAATTTTACACATCAAAACTGACACATTTTCAGCTAGGGCGAAAAGTGCAAATCTCATGAAGTTCAGCCGTGTGAAATAGACCGTGCAATATGACACAGTTTTAAGCGTAGTGCTATTCATATAGCCGATGTTCCGGTCAGGATAATCGGACAGAAGAAATCACAGAAAACAGAAAACGAACGAACCAACCAGTCGAAATGGAAAACAACACGTTTGGTGGACACAAGTGTAGAGTCGTCGACTAGTATGAATTCCAGGCAAATCGTATTCTCGCGGCATCAATAATGAACTAAAACAGCAGAGCAATGTAGACCCGCAGCTGGTTACGTGCCATCTTTGCTACTTTCCCCGTAGTAGTGAACGACACGCAGATGAAGAAAAGCATAGTACAACCGCTTGAGGGATACCGGTCCACCTTCATCAGCACGCTCGGTGTGTGAGAAAAGCTACTGCATCCCGCCACTTAACGTCCTTTTCAGAGGGCACAAAAGAGTCAACTTACTAATTGTGCGCATTTACAACAAAAACAAATAAATTGATTTAAGATAAATTGTACTTTGCAAAACATGAATCATTGATACCTGTTCAGTGTTGCATTGCGGTTCTTTTGTGTCAGACATAGACAACATTTGAATTGCTAAAGATTATATCAGATGCGTTTGTTTTTTTCCCACCAGTGTAAGCAATAGGGTTCCGTTTCTGGAAAGTCGACACATGTTACCAGAGAAGGTTGTTATGTGGTTGACAACCTCACTTGTTCAAAAACCATTGCCGTGAAACCACGAAACAAATAAACTACTCCAGGCGTCCTTATAAGCTGGATAAGTTCAATGCAGACGTAGTGCTGGTGCCTATGCTTCGTAATTTGGTCCCGTAACTGGTGAGGTCGTTAGGGCACCCATGCAGACACCATCCACAACACAACGTCACCCCTGTCAGTCAGAGACCGCTGCCTGTGTTCCTTTTTTTTTGGCGTATTGGTTCATCGTTTTATGTTGTCCTCTCTCCTCTTTTTGGGACGACTTCTTTGTCGTCCGCCTTGCACACTGCCGTGCAGGACCGTATTGGCAACCATTTCATTTGACTCTATCCTACAGTCACACCATTGCACAACTTTCACACGCGCCCTCAGGTGAGGCCCTTCCATTGCACTTTGGTTGGGCTAGCTTCTGAAAGCGCACAAACCTAGCATAGGTACATACAGATGCACACATGCATCCAAGCACTGGTTTATGCGTCCTGATATCACCCAATTGACTACGGTCTGGGGTGGAAAATGGCACGCCTCCGTCAGTAGAAACTAGTGAGGCAAACATCTAAGCCAAAAAAAAAAACCAAAAAAAAAACCATTTGATCTCGATATGTGATCTTACCAAGTGATCTTTCGTTTTTTGACGTCTGCCAAGAGGTCTTCAAAAAGCCCTATTGCTGCTGTAATTCTTCCTAAGGTAACATGTGCACTTCAAGCACAGTATTCAACATGAGCATATCAAGTACCGTGTTCAACATGTGCACAACAAGTACTGTGTGCAACATATGCACCTCAAGCACAGTGTTCAACATGTGCACCTCAAGTAACGTGTACAACATTTGCACCTCAAGCACCGTGTATAATTTGTCCACCCTATTCAAATTGAACACATGCAGCGTGTCACTTCAGGTACCTTGAACAACTTAAATACTCTGTGCACATTGCGCTCTTTAAGTACCGTGCACACCATGAGCACCTTAAACACTATGTGCACATTAAGCTCTTTAAGTACCCTGCCCACCTCAAACCTCTTAAACACTATATGCACATTAAGCAGAATACATTGCACACCTTGAGCATCTTAATCACTAAATGTGCACATTAAGCACCATACGTACCTTGCACATTTTAATCACCGAGTGCACCATGAGCTCCGTAAACACCTTGAATACCTTGTGCACACATAACACGTGTGCACTGTGTGCATGTGTAGCACTTTGTGGATATATTTTCACTGTGGAGTACCAGGAAACGTGAGAGCATACCGACTGGTAAAAGGAGGGTGATGCAGACGAGCAACCAAATGTGCCAGTTACATACCAACAGAAGATAGGGATGATAAAATATATCAGAAAGCCATCAACGGTAACACCAGATAATTACCATAAGTTGAGTTGACAAGAACAAACTGTTGTGTTGCGCCTTAAAATATATCACAACCGACTCCACATCCCCATGTACACAAAAAGGAAGATTGGTAACTCAGCCATGTGTGCATGCGGACAGGTACCCCAGACAGCAGAGGACATATTACAGAACTGACCCGAATGTGATATACAAAGAAAATCTCTCTGGCCCATAGAAACAACACTGGAAGAAAAACTTTATGGACCTGTATGTGAACTACAAAAGACAGTGAAGTTTATACAAGAGACAACATTGCAGATAAAGACAATATTTTAAAGCGAACGAAAGAAGAAGAAGACAAGATACAACATTGCAGATATAGACAATATTTTCAAGCGAACGAACGAAGAAGAATACAGCTTGACTGCGATATTTGCACCTTGCGGTTCGAAACATCCGACTTCAGCAGGCATTTTTTAGTACCGGGTTAGTCTTCCCTCTTCGATCCCTTCTCCTAAGCCAGTCTGCTCTTTTGCAGCCTGTTATTCAGGATCACCGCTTAGAGCTGTAGAGGAGACTTGGCAGCTCTGGTTCGCTGGTCCTGGCACTAGCAGTCTGCTGTGTGTCGTTGACCGTTGCAGCTCATGCGCTGTTCCCACTCAACCACTAAAAAAGGTAATTTTTTTGCAACATACATTTTTAGGTGTTGCGTTCATATTATCTCCTCCACAGAGACCACACGATAAGCACTGTGAAAATGTTTCAAATGTAGACCATAAATTACCTTCTGGTTTCATCCAGAAACGGATCGGGAAATGGCTTCAGGGGACTGAGAAGGGGAAGTGGGTCCACCAATGCCATTTCATCAACTGAGCTGCCAAAAATAAAATTGGAATAATAGCGCTAATAAATGCTTTTAAAGCCTTTGCATAATTCACATAAAATGTTCTACGTATTTCACATATAATGTTCTACATATTCCATCTATAATGTTCTACACATGTTATATATGATGTTCTATATATTCCACACGGGAGAGAAAAAACTAACGTATGGTCAGGCAAAATATACTGATTGGATAATGTTGGTCAAGGTCAGGCAAAATATGTTGGTCAAGACCCCAACTTCACTTCCGCACAGTTCCCAGACCCTGACTAACATAGTATAATCAGTATGTTTTCCCAGACCCTGACTAATAAAGTCTGATAAGTATATAGTCTAACCCTGACTAACATAGGCTGATCATATATATATATATATGCACACGAGGGACGTTCACGAAGTAATGCACCACATCGTTTTTCTCAGCAAATAATAAAAATAGAACCATACAATTTTGCACAATTGAAATATGACATGTGTTGTTTGTGTGTACCAAATAATACGATTGCATTAAACCGTTGAAATGGAGCATGTTAGCAACTTGCTTTATAAACAGCGAATTGTGATATAATTTCTTGTTGAGAAGGAAACGGCTGTGAACATTCACAAGCGTCTATGTGATGTGTATGGAGGTTTTGTAGTCGACAGGAGTACAGTTAGTCACTGGGTTCAGAGAATCAAAGAATCAGGAAGTGCAGATACGAAGCTGCTTGATCAGCCGCGCAATGGACGTCCTGTCACGCAGAAATGTTGAAATGCGCCTAGGGCATTATTCTTAATGATAGGCGAATCACTACTCAACAACAAACCTTACAGCTGTCAATCAGCAATTGGAAGTGCAAATGCAATTTTTAAAACTCTGATTTTTTTAAGTTTTGCGCAAAATGGGTTCCTCGAAGTCTCCCAAATGACCACCGATTGCAGAGGAAAACAATTTCTTCTGAATTGTTGGATCTTTTCAATGCTGATGGAGATACCTTTTGGGCTAATATCGTTACAGCGGACGAAATCTGGGCACATCATTTTGAACCTGAGACTGCAGTCACCAAGAAGACAAACATTCAACACAACTCCTTTAGCTAGAAAGGTCATGACTACTGTCCTGTGGGACATTGATGGTGTGATTCTTGTAGATGTGAATGCCAAGAGGAGAGACAATCATTTTGCAAAGCTTACATTAAGACTTTGAAAAAAACTCAATCGACATTTCTGCAGAGTTCGGCCGCACAAGAATCCAGCAGTCCTGCTTCTCCTTCGCGAACATGCGCACTCACACACGAATCTGGCAACACGAGAAGCAATCACCAAATTGGGTTATATTGTACTACCCCATCCATCCTATAGTCCCGATTTGGCACCCTCTGATTTGTATGTGTTTGGTCAACTCAAAGATGCACTCCGTGGGACAAAGTTTGAAGATGATGAAGAAGTGATTCATGCAGACAAGAAAGGACTACACAATCAAGACAAATCTTGTACGGGCTAGGAATGCATACACTTGTTTCGCGATGGCATAAAGCTGCACAAAGTTGATAATGTTGAAGAATATAGATGTTTACGTTACATATCCATGTATATTGTGTAGAAATGTCATGCCTTTGTAATAAACAGTTCCTGAGAAAAACGATGTGGTGCATTACTTTTAGAACAAACCTTCCATAAATATATATATATATATATATATATATATATATATATATATATATGTTTTAGGAAATTTGTCAAATTTGTAAGACTAATACAATCTGTATAATTAATTTTTAAATAAACATATCATTAAGCCACATACATGCATGCTTGTCCCCCTGCACTTTTGTGCACTTGCGCATCCGGACAGATAGATAGATGCATTTATACATGTGTAGTGATATATATATATATATATATATATATATATATATATATATATATATATATATATATATATATATATATTAATACACACATAGTATAAATAAAACACAAACAGCATGACTAGCGTACACACACATATACATAATTTCAGTACGCATATTGCCACACACAATCTGCATCATAATATAGCATGTCATGAGCAGAACGTCGGTCTCACGACAGCATATATAAGACATTCTATCTCTGATCAGCTCTAACGTCTCTGCCAATGTCAAAATAAGAGAATATGTAATGTATCTTGTTCATCGTCTTCTTTGTCCGACTTTGCCTCTTTTGCGAGACACCATACCCTTCAATATTGTTCTTCGTAGGCCCTTGTGACGTTTCATTTGGCAAAAGAATGTTAATTTCCTAGACGTAGTGTTGTTTACTACATACAATAATCATAACAATTACAAATATAAACACATAGTATATTGGTACACGCAATCATCCACACACAGAAACATACGTATATAAACATACATAAATAACACACACAAATAAATACATAATATACATACACGCAATGATACACAATGCAATACAAATATATGTTGATAATTAAAATACCCACGTGGAATAAAACATTATGTACACACACGTGTAGATAAAAAAAACAAAATCGTACGTGCATGTTCATCAATTCGGAATTACAAATAAAAATTATGAAAAGGTTTGATGCAACCAATCAGATGTCAACTAGGAGGCGCAGTGTAAACTTGAGGGCGAGAAAGCTATCAGAAAGCAGGGGAAACGTCTTGAATGCATGGAATGTATTGATAGTGTGAAAATCAAATCATCTGGGCGGGTTCAAGGTGCTGAGCAGTGCATTAGCTGCAGTGGACAGCGACCCATAGCTGACTGCTAGAGTAAGGGTCAGCGAACCAGAGCTGCAAAGACCCTTCTACACCTAAACCGTGTGATCCTGGAAAACAGGCTGTAACAGAGCAGACTGGCTAAGGAAAAGGGATCGAAGAGGGAAGGCTAACCCGGTACTTAAGAAATGAATGCTAAAGTCATGTGTGTCGGACCGAAAGGTGCAAATATCGCAGTCAAGCTATAAACTACCACACAACGCATTCCGTTCTCCGGACTACATCCTGCTATTTGTAAAGCCTTTTTCGGGTCTTGATAGCGAGGGATTGAGAACGAACGAAGAAGAAGAAATCATCTGGACAGGACATGTGACGAGAATGCTTCCAAAACTACTCACCATCTGATCCTATACCATCAAGCGACAGGGGTTGATACTAGTCACTGAATTCACCAGAATTAAAATTTATAATTTTTTTTTATCAATGCCACATGAAATTGTGCACGTAAAATTTAATTCATCAGATTATTCACACCCATTTTTATTCAACTATTATCCAAGTTTGAAAGGTGAGAATTGAACATGTATAACAATGGGTTAGAGTTGCGGATTGGGTATGTGTCGGTGCGTTCGGTGTTGACATTAATTGCGTTTCGTATAGCAGCGTCTACCATGACCTCTTGATTCTTGGTGTATTGGCTCCTATTCGGGTTGGCAAAGTTTAGCTAGTAATTTACTGTCCGGTGAGACAAGCCAGGAAGTTCTTCAATTGTGTCAAGTGAAATAACTGGTAAGGGACAAAATACATTTTAATTCGGGGGAATCAAACAAGTACCCAGGGTTTCAAAGAGAAAGACGAGGACGAAGAAAAAAATGTTTCTGCATTGTTAAAGAAACACAAACTGTAAACCCTTCTTGGGCAGAATAATGTTCATTACGTAACATAGTATGCTCTATCATACATACATAACAGAAACCATCCAAGAGCTGAGCAGTTGTATGTATTTAAATGAAAGCTATAGAAACAATACTTCAAATATGGTATAGAAAAATAAGAATTAATATATTATTTTGCTGGTAGCAGGAATAAGAGGAACATGAGGTACATATTGGAAAATAACGCCACACAATTAGTATGAAGCGTGTTCAAATGAAACCGGACCAAACTGCAACAAGTGAAAATATGTCCGATGTGCATGATGACGTCACTTCTTGTGTAAACAACACACACCAACCGTCAAGCTTGCAAAATTCCCATATCCTCCGACTCGTAGTTTCCTCAGCAGACCGTTGAAAACATGGCGGGTGTGATACGGAATCCGTCCAAATCTGATCTGCAAGCGATGATTCGGTTTTTAACAGCTGCAAGATGTCGAACAGTTGACATTCATCGCAGAATGCAGGCAGTGTGTCGTAGACAACAGTGAAGAACTTGAGAACGATGTTTAAAGAAGGACGTGAGTTAACGCAACAATATGCGCTTACCCTGGTCTCGGAAGATCTTTCGTTAACTCACGTCCATCTTTAAATATCGTTGTCAAGTTCTTCACTGTTGTCTTTCAATACACTTTTGTCACATACACGTCGGAGAATAATAAAATTGTGCAAACTTGACGGCTGGTATGTGCTGTTTACACCAGAAGTGGAATCATCATGCGCATCGTACGTATGTTCACTTGTTGCAGTTTGGTCCAGTTTCATTTGAATACGTCTCGTACATAAAAGGAGATTGCACATTCTAAATGAAGACTAGCGAAAAAGCTGACATCCTGGCTTCGCAGGCAATAATTGTTGATACACTAGTTAGCACATAAACTCGCGATCCACAGAGCTATAAAGAAGCAAAGACACTCATCAAACGATCCATGAGGACGGAATGGAGAGACCAGCATACAAACCAGAAAATGCCAGCATAGACAAACGTGGCAGAGATAGGCAGACAAAGATCTTCAGACTCAGAATGGGACTTTGCAGACCTACACAGAATTGGTCTTAGAGATACCGCCACGAGCGATTGTGGAGCATTCAAACAAACACCAGAACATATCTTGCATCACTGCCTCCTTTATGCAGACCAAAGAGAGGCAATCTGGTATGAGAGAACGACTATGCTCGAAAAGCTGTATGGGACTGGCGAAGACCTGAAACTCACAGTTTCCTTCGTGAACCTCACAGGTCTAGAAGCATAGTATAGGTTGATCTTCGTCGTCGTCGAAGAAGAATTAGACGAAGAAGAAGAAGAAGAAGAAGAAGAAGAAGAAGAAGAAGAAGAAGAAGAAGAACAAGAACAAGAACAAGAAGAAGATGTGGGAGTGCGGTATACACGTTAATAACCTCCAGTTTGAGAATAGAGATGGAAGCAGTGACCTCAGCGTTAAGATGGCTATCTGAGATCCTTTTAACAAGGGCAATCATCGTGGCTGACGCGCAAGCCGTACTTCAGAAGGTATAGAAGGGATGGCTGAGGTACGAGTAGATATTAAGCTGTTGAGGTCTCAAACCTCCAGGGATTGATATGGATCTACTATCCTGATCATGATGAGGTTCAGGGCAACGAAAGAACTGGCATCTTCGCTTCACAGACTGACATAATGGGCATGTTAGTGATGGATATGAGTGCATTTTTAAATAAATGAACTACCACCTGATCGATGAGGACACCGCAATAGATGAAACAGCAATCTACAAACTGCAAAGGTCGACATCTAACTAGGTGCGAGCGGAGTAGGGCGTATGAGAGGATGGGGCGAGATGGTGTACAACCAGCGAGCTACAGGGACCATCAGCATCCATACCTTACGCCATTTGCTGAGAAAAATTTAGAACCTATGGGTATGTCCGGAGTGCAGTAACGTCGGTTCTTAGAAACAAAAACAGAATGACCTCGTTCGATGGTAACACCGCAATAGATGAATCGGTTATTTACATACTGCAGAACTTTGACATCTAACGAGGTTCAAACGCATTGTGGCGAAAGCGATGGCAGCACAAGTGTGTATAACCATCGAGCTGCAAGAACCATCGGTATCTACACCCGTCATTTAATGCGAGGCTGGGCACCTATGGAAATGCCTAGAGTGTAGTGAAGTCGATTCTTAGGAACAGAAAAGAATAGAAATAACATCTAACTATAAAGATTAGAAGGTCGATGAGATGCGTCTACTGCCGACAGTTACGTTTTCTGTAGCACTTCCACTTACAGTTCGTAATTGTTCAGGAACGACCCGATTCCGAAAGTCCTGGCTGTTACCTTCCCATGACCAAAGCCTTCACGAAGCTTGTGCCTTGGCTGCTCATATTCTCTTGTTGCATAAGCACTGTAAACAACGCGACAAATATAATAATAATCATTCAACAGGAAGCTAGCACATTATTTCAGGTACAGTTTATCAGTATCACTCACCGAAAGAATTTCCACCTTTTGTTTTGTAATTCCATATTCGATATTGACAATGCTATTTTGTTTTCTCCTACTTCGGTGTTCGTTCTCAAACTCCCGATACCAAAATTTGCTAATGGCAGAAGATAATCCAGAGAACATCCTACATCGTGTCGTAGTTTACAGATTGACTTCAATATTTGCACCTTTTGGTACGACACTTCCTACATCTGCAACGCATTTTTTTAGGATGGGATAAGTCTTCGCTCTTCGAACCTCTCTCCTTAGAAAATCTGCCCTGTTGCAGTCTGTTGTCCATGATCACCACATAGAGGTGTAGAATGCTCTTGTTTTCATGGCAGCATGGCTAACAAGGTGAGAGATCGACGTAATCCCCGTAGTAGTGAGCGACACGCAGGTGAAGCCAAGCATAACACAACCACCTGAAGGACCCAGTTGCATTTTCAACAGCATGCTCGGCGTGTCAGGAAAGCTACAACAAACCGACACTAAACGTAATTTTTAGGGCGCACAAAAGGGTAAATCTACCCATTGCAAGAATTCCTTCAACAACAACAACAACCGCTACAGCTGATGCACTGCTCGGAACCTTGACCTCAATAATACTAATGAAGCTAGAAAGCATAATTGTATCGTTGAATGTATATGCTCTGGCTCTTTTTATATTTTCCATTTTCTGAATGATCTCTTTTCTTAGTCGTTCTTCTTCTATCCCTAACGATGTAGATACCTTTTCCTTTATACTTACAATCGAATTTGTAGATAAACAGGTGATTAGTCTGTTGTGTCTTTTGCATGATGAAGGGCCTGCCTTCATGCAGCTCATTAATGGGTAGGAATGTTGTAACCTTTAGAATGGAGGCCAGCAATGTTTTTTATACAATTTTCAACTGCCACGAGTTATTTTACGTACACAACGTGCGCACTGGGCCTCCGAGTTTATTTTTCATCTCCCACAAGATTAGACCGCAGATCTTACCTCACTTTTCAAAAGGGACATTTGAAACTGTGCAACATTCGAAACTCCACCGAGTTTGTATTCATTTGTTCACTTTTTTAGTTCTCAGTAATAGCTTCGATTTGTTAAAAGCAAAGACCACATACAAACTCAACAAGTATCAATCAACTTAGTTTACTTTTATCCAAACTTCAACTTAATCTGCCAGAAAATAATAAAGCCATAGTAATATGTATGTCACAAAAAACTCCTGAAGGTTAACAACCTCAAAAGTGTAAAATAATTTTTATGAGACCGCCACAACAAATTATCAGATACAGGCTTCATTTAAAGGGATTGTGGTTAATGGGTCAGCTTTAGTGCTGGACATCTGCTTCAGTAATGGAGCAAAAATTAGAATCAATAAATCCAGGTGTATGTGGTTCTTACACGTCTGAGGTCTCTGTTGTTTTCTTTCCATGTGTTTAATCTCAATATCCCAGTCTTTCTCTAGGGGTTTTGTGTCAGTAAATGGCATGATTCATTATATTAATCTTGAACTTGATGATCCGTTCCTCAGCGTAGCTGCGGGTCCCAACTTCATCTCCAGCGGACACTATCTTGGGCCAAGGAAGTCCAGTACGTGGTTAATTCTCCTCTAAATGCATCTCAGATATTGCAGAGTTCAGCAAGGGAGTCTGAACAACGCATTTGACATCTTTCCCGCGGTTTCTTCTTACCTAGGTGGCACCAGACGGCTGTCGCTGTGATCCATCGACCATTGTTTTGTCGCAACATGTGATCTGTCCATCTATGTTTTGCCTTGTCTACATAGATTACCGCATCCTCCACCTGGAACAATTGTCCTATGTCAGAATTGTGGTGACCTTGAATACGTTGGTTTCGGGGAGTGATTTCGACCAAGCGTCTCTCAAGGTAGGCCTGGGTAACTCTCAATTTGTCCTCTAGTGATTTTGTTAGTGTCCACGTCTCGGCACCGTAGCCCATCGCAGGGAGTACACTTGAATTGAAGAGGGAGGCTCGTAGGTCATGGCCATGGCAACCGTCCAGGACCGTGTTAATAGACAAGAAGGCTGCCCAACCTGCGCGGCGACGTCTTGTCAGTTCAAGTTTCAGGCTATTCTCTATATTGAGAAGACGTCCGAGATCAATGTACTCATTGACATTCTCTAATCGCACGCCGCCGATGAAGACTGGATCACAAGTGGCGAAGCGATTGAGCAACACTTTGATCTTCGAGACATTCATCTCCAGACCCGCTTTCTTGCCCTCTCCATCGAGTAGCTGCATCATTTGATTGGATTTGCGTGTGACTCTGTGATATTCATTATGTCATCGGCAAATCAAATGGGATTATATTAATAGTATCTCTTATTGTTACGATTCTAGCTTCTTTTGTCATGCTAACTTTGTAAACTTAAGGTCTCCTATATTTTCTCTTGTTCGAATTAGATCATGCCAATGAGTGGTGAAGCCGTCAGTGGTTAACTTTCTTATCGTGCCCCAATTCCACTTAATGATTTGCATTTTTGTTTCTGTAGTTTTGGTCAGAATCTCATTCACCTTCCTTCGGGGGATTCTTCCCCGTGGTGGTGTTGGCGATTGTATTAGCGTCTCTTCTGAGTATCATAGCAAATTGGTGTTGGCGATTGTATTAGCGTCTCTTCTGAGTATCATAGCAAATTGGTGTTGGCGATTGTATTAGCGTCTCTTCTAAGTATCATAGCAAATTGATGTTGGCGATTGTATTAGCGTCTCTTCTGAGTATCATAGCAAATTGGTGTTGGCGATTGTATTAGCGTCTCTTCTAAGTATCATAGCAAATTGGTGTTGGCGATTGTATTAGCGTCTCTTCTGAGTATCATAGCAAATTGGTGTTGGCGATTTTATTAGCGTCTCTTCTGAGTATCATAGCATAGTGGTCTGAAGATCATATCATAGTAGTCTAAGCATCATAGCATGTCGGTCCGAAGATCATATCTTGGCGGTCTGAGTATCATAGCATAGTGGTCTGAAGATCATATCATAGTAGTCTAAGCATCATAGCATGTCGGTCCGAAGATCATATCTTGGCGGTCTGAGTATCATAGCATAGTGGTCTGAAGATCATATCATAGTAGTCTAAGCATCATAGCATGTCGGTCCGAAGATCATATCTTTGCGGTCTGAGTATCATAGCATGGTGGTCTGGAGATCATGCCATAGTAGTCTGAGTATCATGTTATGGTAGTCTGAGTATCATAGCATGGTGGTCTGGACATCATGTCATGGTGGTCCGAGTGTCATGGCATGGTGGTCTGGAGATCATGCCATAGTAGTCTGAGTATCATGTCATGGTGGTCTGAGTGTTATAGCAAGGAGGTCTGAAGATCATGTCATGGTGGTCCGAGTGTCATGGCATGGTGGTCGGAAAATCATAGCATAGCCGACTATCATAGCAAATCGGTTCTTGTGATTGTACTAATGTCTCCTCTAAGAGATTGAGTGATGATATAGACTACTCACCACACCACTGCGTCTTCCCGCTCCGGTCACTCCTCAAGATGATGAGAGAGTATAGGTGCAGCACTCAGGTCAGGTCATCCCGTAACCGGTGAGGTCGTTGGGGCACACATGAAGACATCCTCACATCCCCACGCCAAACCTCTCTGGCAGATGCCGCTGCCTGTGACTCTTCTGGTCGGAGACTGGTCCATTCTTTTATGTTGTCCTCCCATCTCTTTTTGGGCCGGCCTCTTCGTCGTCTGCCATGCACCTTTCCGTGGAGGATTGTGTTTGCAAGACAATTTGATCTCGATATGTGACCGTACCAAGTGAGTTTCCTTCTTTTGACAGTTGCCAAAAGGTCTTCGAAAGGCCCTATTGCTGTTGTAATTCTATCTCGTATCTTCTCATTTGTAACTCGATCTTTGTACGTGACGTTGAAAAGTTTTCGGAAACATCTCATCTCCAAGGCCTGTATCCTTCGTTGCAGGTCAGCTATAACTGTCCATGTCTCACACGCATAGAGGAATATTGACAGGACCAGTGTACGCATTAATCTGATTTTCGTGCATAGTGCTAACCGTTTATCTTGCCAGATTTTGTTAAGCCGTGCAAGCGCCGCTGTTGTCTTCGCTATTCTGGCAAACACCTCCCATTTTGATCCTTCATCACTGACAATCGACCCAAGATATTTAAAACGGTCAACCACTTCGAGTTCCTGAAGTGGTGTTGTTGGTCATTAATTTTGTCTTTCCAGCGTTTATCTCCATACCAAAGTCAAGAGCTGTTTCATCGAGCCTTCTGACCCATTCCTGGAGTTCTACTTCTGAACCCGCCAACCCGTCGGTATCATCTGCAAAACGAAGGTTGGTAATCGTTCGGCCCCCTATCTTGACAGTACCAACGTGACCTCCAAGTGCCTCACTCATAATTCCTTCAAGGAATATATTGAAAAGAGTTGGAGAGAGTGTACACCCCTGTCTCACACCAACTGATGTGCGAAACCAGTCCCCTCGCCTCCCATTCACAAGAACTGCGCTAGACGCCTTGTCATACAGGTGTTCAAGGACCGTTATAATTGTTCCGTTGATAATATACATCCTCGTGGTTGCCCAAAGCGCTTTATGCCATACCCTATCAAACGCCTTCTTAAAATCCACAAACACATGGTGCATCACTACATTTAGTTTATCCTAAACAGCTTTCTCGGAAGTCTGAATACAATTATTTTCATTGCGGCTTTAATAACAATGGTGTTTACATAGTAGGCTTGCCAGCCCCACGCACAACCTTAATTTGTAGCCTTTTTGCGACATGTTCGAAATAAAACATTTACCATATTCTGTTTTCCCATGATCACTCAGATAAATCATTGAGTGGTGATTTAGAAGAAATTCCATAGGACCCATGAAACAAGAAATAGAACCAAACTATCCACTAATATCAACCATAGAGGGTTGTATATGGATCTAGCAACTTGATCATGTCCACTGAAGCCTACAGAAACAACAATTGCGAGAGCAAACAGAGATCTTTAGTAGATGATTCAGTATTGAGCTGTGCGATTCTATGCTTTGTAAGAGGGGAAATTGAAAAAAGAATACAGCGGTATAACATGATGTTTTTCAGTTTGTCGATCGATCAAATCTTCTCAGCTCCCTGTGGAGCATAGTTCTTAAACAAATAATTTTCAAGTCATCAAACGTTGACCTGTTGATATCTGTTGAAGTTGATACCGTTGAAACTGAAGAACAACTCTCAGGAAATGATGAAAAGTAATGAAATATAACACTTTTAGCTAAATACATTTGTGGAAAATCACATGCAGTGGACTACTACTATATATAAATAGTTCTTTAACATTTTGCAAAGTTTATGTTTTAATTATTTGTATGTTTAAGTGATCACCATTCACATAATTTTCCTTAGCAACCATTGTTTATACCTGATTACTTTGTCTCTACACGTCACAAACACTTCCATTGTGATTACAAGTGCGAAATATGTATACTCTTTAACTTTCAAGAGGTAAGAAAACGAAATACAACGGCATTTAACATTAATCACGTTAGTTTCGCTTGGCATACATAATTGGTTGTGTACTCAACTTAATGATCTTAACTGTTTGTTCATGTGATTGCTATTTTTTCTTAAGTATTTATTTAAAGGTTAAGAAGTAAAATCTAGTGACTGAAAATTCCTTATCAATTAAAAGCAACATGTTGGACAAAACAAAGTTTTGAGCTGAGCGAAAGAATAAAGGCAACATGCATATCAGTAAGCAGGCACAAAACAATAATGTTATGTTATGGCATTTTGCGTCTTGACAGACGGTCAGTGACCTGGTCTGTTGTAGAGATGACGGTGGCTGCATCTGTTCTGGGGGGACCTTGTGTATGTGTCCTGAGTCACTCTGTGGATATTAATTACAGGACACATGGTCCTGACGTTCCACGTTTTAATGCATTTTCGCCTTTCGAATTGTGTTCGATCTGTACACAAAGGAGAGGTGTCCTTTTCCTCTGTATTTCGACCTAGCCGTTGAACGGCCGATATGGAGAAACTGCCTTGTCCATTTTTCACTTTCCCCGTCTTGTCTCAGCTGATGACATCCAAGAGAAGGACAGTCGATACGCTAGGAAACAGCAGGCTTGCAGGGGATGCCAGAAGATGACTCTAACAAGTCGTCTCCTGCTTTATGGTCCCTCCCTCCTGATTTTCGATCGAGGTTTACTCCCCTATCCTTGAGCACTTTCGTGCTAGCCCACGAGTAGTGGGGATTTTCTGTCAGGGTTTTCTCCCTTAGACGTATGCACTTCCGTGCTATCCCACAAGGCAATAGGTGGAGCACAGCTACTAGTCCATTCGTCCGGGTATCACTTATTTAATTCAGACACTAGCTTATCTTGTTATTTCAGCCTTTAACTGACCAGCGCCGCCCTGAGCACGCACAGCGACACACGTTTATAATAAACGCATCCGTCGACAAACGGCACGAATGTACGTAACGTGGCTATATTTGAAAATGACGTCACTGGTCAACAAGCTTGCTCAATTTTTCAACGCATTGTGGATGGTGCGTCCGTGCATCGTCGATTCAATGAATCCAGATAACGACAAACGATGGATGAGTATCAATAGTGAAGTTCGGCTAATACTAAAGAGTATATCAATAGCACCACCCCGTTGAACACTGTTTTCGAAGTACACCACAGTAACAAACACATCCGCCACCTTGAACACCGGAAGTCAAGTTTGCAAAATTGTATTTATCATCCAACTCATAGTTTTCGCAACAGACCGTTGAAAACATGGGAATCCGTTCGGAGTTGATCAGCGAGCGTTGATGCGGTTTCTAACAGCTGAAGGATGTCGACCAGTTGACATTCATCGCAGAATGCTGGCAGTGTATGGTGACAAAAGTGACGTCATCATACGAATCGTCCGTATGTTCACTTGGTGCAGTTAGTTCCGGTTTCATTTGAACACGCCTCGTAGATGCATCAGAAGCAAGAATATGAGACCACATGCACATAGCAGGTGACCACTAACAGTCATATGGTAGGTTTAATAATGCAAAAATAGTTTTTGTTTTTCACTTATTTTTTTTTTAGGTTGCCAAAATTAAAACCGTGATAGCTCTTTGGTGGTTGGTTGGTAGCTAATGTCCACAATGGGTTAGTAACCCTTTTGTGCCCTGAAAATGACGGAACTTGTGGCAGAATGTAGTAGCTTTCCTAGCATCGCGAGTGTGCTGATGAAGTGGACCGGGGTCCTCCATACGGTTTTGCAATTCTTGGTTTCATCTGCGTGTCGCTCACTACTACCGGGATCACATCGAACCTCAACTTGTTAGCCAGATTGTTGTCCTCGAAAACAGCCCGTTTCCAGGACGACCAACGAGGAGGTCGGGTGAGTGTCTTGGCCAGTATATTTCTCCTGACCCTGAATAACATTGTTTGATCAGTGTGTTTTGTCTGACCAGACGTTAGCCTCATCGTCCCAGATAGCTCTTTACAAAATGTTATTTCATTGATTTGAAATTGTCCAAGGATGGACAGCTAGCCTGATGCCCAACTCTTCTTGGTCGCCTCTTAAGATATGACTGGTGCGTTACAGTGCTATTATTCTTTGCTCCGCTTTGGGGTCTGGTAACACTGTTTGTTTTTTTTGTTTGTTTTTTTTTTGTTTTTTTTGCAGGTGTGCAGCTTGAACAAATTTAACCAACAAGATCATGTATGCATTGAAAAGTCATGACTCGCAAAATGAAGTAAAATGTCTACTGCATAGCAAGCGTTCAGCTTTACATAAATAAACCAACTTGGGATCATGTCTGTGGTTTAAATGATGTGTCTCACAAAAGGGAGACTAACTTCTACCGTAGAACATTACTCGACATTACTCACCCTTGTTTGACATAGCTCGACTTTCGAATGTCAACCATTGGAAGATGAAGGGCGTGTACTCTTGTCGAAACAAATCTATGTGGTGAAGGTGGATATAGTAGTGGTTATTAGTCAATGTTTTATGGAAATGACTGAAGACACAATAGACTAAGTAGTAATAAGAGTAAAATACAGATCCTGTTATCGCCAGTGAATATTCGGGTTCGGATATTTTCGAGCTGTGTTGCTGTTACGGAATTTGCCATTTTCGGTCCAATGATGTGTAATGATATCTGCAAAGTGGCAGGAAGAACACCCCAAACACCACGCAGATGGATACTACCAAAAAGGAAATCAAGTTATCATACTTCGTCTCCGAACTGGCCACAACAGAATGAGATACCACCTGTACACCAAGTTCAAGGTCGGTACCACCAGCCTATGTTACTGGTAAAAGACTTTATTGAAAGCAGAAGAAGAAGAAGAAAAATAAGATGAGGAAGACGTTTAACATACAGTGTTCTATATTTATGACCATGAGGAAGAAATATTGTTTTCAACATTGTTGAGTACCAGACACTCAAAGAGATGACGATCAACCGTTTTGTTTACGCAAAAACGACAACAACAAGAAGTTCATTCCTACTAATACAGATTACCTGGCGGCAGGCATACACCTGTATGTTTGAATACAAGGATTCCAAGTATTTTAAGTGTTCACAGCTAACATTCTGGTGTGTATTGTGACATCAGCTATAATATGCAAACACTTTTATTCTTCTTCCGATCCCAATGGGAAACATGTTATTCGCTCAAATGGAGGGATGAGCTAAGCTACGAGTCCTCTACCCTTGACCCACTTTATCAAAATGCGCGTGCTCAAAACAAACCAAACATGAATGTCAAAACAAGCGACATAATTACTGGATAAATCATTATTTTATGTTCTTGTTTTCTTTGTCTTTCTTTTACATTTACAAATGTATGTTTCATTAATGAAAACAAGCATTACAAATTACATTCAACCGTTACAATGGCTTTTAAAAATGTACTTCTTCAAAAGAAAAAAAGCGCAGCTTAGTTTGTTGTATAACTAAAATATGTCATGACATACACGAACTGAAACATGTACAATGAAGGTTCTAGCATGTGTATATCATTGTATATGTTTCAGTCTATGTAATATTATATGTTTCAGTCTATGGCATATTATATGTTTCAGTCTATGTCAGCCTCTTGTGTGTTTGTTGTTGTTTTTTTTTGTGGATGTCATTTGTTCATGTTTCGTCTGCTGTTGTCTGTGTGCAATAATATTGAACACTTACTGTTTGGTCTACTCTATTTCATAATTATCATACCATATATCACGCTTTCCTTAACTTAACGTCTTTATACTGGTTTAGAAGACCCTGCAGAGTCTGTATACAACCAGTTTCATTTACATCACCTTGCTCTAAAAGCTATGCGCATCCAATTTATTCTTAAATGCATTAATTGTCCCTGCCTATCACATCCTTGTACGACAGCGAACTTGAACCACTCATATTACATTTATTTCTTGTTTCTTGTTGAGAATTGTTAGTTGTTTTTGTTTTTTTCTTTGTCCCTGACGAAGGTCTTGTGGTCATAGCGCAGTTATCGTTTTGTTTTTTTCCTGAGGGCTCACTGAGTCATTATCTATATGCGTTTTTATCCACTTTTAACCTTCAACACCGATGCAGATTCAATGTATTTATTTCTCTAAAATCAAACTGCTGCCGTGCCGGTATGCTAGAGGAACAGCCAAGGGCGGGCTAGAGAAGCAGCCCCAAAGAAATGGAAACTGGAGATGGATGTAATGGACCCTTTGGGCACAGAGCACAGTGCAACGCCACCCGCCCTAAAAAAGGGAGGATACATACATTACTTTGTTATAGCCAGTGATGTGGTTCTCTGATAGCGAATGTAGAAATTGATAAAGAAGAAGAAGAAAAAAAAAGAAGAAGAATTTAAGGTAGAGGAGGAGAAAAAGAGAAGCAGATGAGGAGGAAGAAGAAGAAGATACGGAAGAGAAGAAAACAGAAAGAAGAGGAGGAAGAAGAATAATTGGAGAAAGAGAAGAAAGAAAAAGATAAAGAACATGAGGATAGGAGACAAAAGAGGAGGTCTAAAATTTGATCTAGTTAACATGCTAAATAGCATTCACGTGTAATAACATACACTATAACAAACACAGGGGGAGGATAATTAACGTCTGTTCAGGCAAAATATACTGATCAGACATGTTAGTCAGGGTCAGGCAAAATATACTGATCAGACATGTTAGTCAGGGTCAAGCAAAATATACTGATCAGACATGTTAGTCAGGGTCAAGCAAAATATACTGATCAGACATGTTAGTCAGGGTCAGGCAAAACATATTGATCAGACATGTTAGTCAGGGTCAGGCAAAATATACTGATCAGACATGTTAGTCAGGGTCAGGCAAAACATACTGATCAGACATGTTAGTCAGGGTCAGGCAAAATACACTGATCAGACATGTTAGTCAGGGTCAGGCAAAACATACTGATCAGACATGTTAGTCAGGGTCAGGCAAAATATACTGATCAGACATGTTAGTCAGGGTCAGGCAAAACATACTGATCAAACATGTTAGTCAGGGTCAGGCAAAATACACTGATCAGACATGTTAGTCAGGGTCAGGCAAAACATACTGATCAGACATGTTAGTCACGGTCAGGCAAAATATACTGATCAGACATGTTAGTCAGGGTCAGGCAAAACATACTGATCACACATGTTAGTCAGGGTCAGGCAAAACGTGCTGGCCAAGACCTTCACATTGGATACCCAGTAGCCCTCCCTAGAAACGCGCTGTTTTCGTGGCAGCCTGGCTAACGAGGTGAGGGATTGACTCGATCCCCGTAGTAGTGAGTGACGCACAGATGAAGCCAAGCATAGCGCAACCGCCTGGAGGACCCCAGTCCACATTTATCCGTACGCTCCTGATGTGAGGAAAGCTACTGCAACCCGCCACTTAACGCCTTTTTAGGGCGCACAAGAGTAACGCAGTGATTAGCGCGCTGGCTTCGCAGTTGAGTGGTCGTGGGTTCATTTCCTAGTTGAGGCGGTAATGTTTTTTCAGACCACAATGGCTCTAGGGTCGACCCAGCCTTAAATGGGTACCAGTTCAGTCCGGGAAGTAAAGGCAGCGAGGCAGAGGATATGGGTACCGCCCTCATATAGCCGAGCTTTTGAAATGTGAGATCGCTAACACCTCACACCCCTACTACAGAAATGCTATGGGTTACTTTACATTTTACTCATTATAGGCATATGCAAACAACAACAACAAACAGAAATTTAACATGCAAAATAGCATTCACATGTAATAACATGCAATGTAGCATCAACAGACTAAACAGGCAACATATTATTCACATGAAACAGCATACAATAAGACATTTATGAAATGAAACATTCACAGACGAATACATACAATGGATTATTAACAAACTGAAGCGTAAAATGCGTCATTTAAAAACCAAAAAAATATATGCACATAAATACGTTTCTGGAAAAAAAAACAATTAGCTATACTTACATTCAAATTAACTGGCTTTGATTGATACCTTTACAGGGAAATGTATTTAGGGTCAGAAAAGTCATGTAACTTTAATTTAGGCCTACTTCGTTCCGACCATGTCAATCAGATGATTAGTGGAATTAAACTATAATAATTGAAAATGTTTACCTCCAAATTACATCATAGGCATAGTTTTAACGCGTGGTTTTGAATGCTAAAACCACGAAATGGAAAATTAAAAAAATATGGCACAGACAAAGAGTATGAGGTGAGCTGTGTACAAGTGTCATGTTCATTAGTTGTTTAGAATGGTACACAATTAGAAGGTTTGAGAAATGTGCAAGGAAATGCCTACAGTACTCCTCCCAGTTACACAACACTGTCTCTTCCTCTCATTTGATTGTAAACTTCTGCAGTCTGTGCTGCATTGGCTGTTGTTTCGAATGCCCGCAATGAGTAGGTTCACACGTTTGTGCGTCCTGAAAAGGACGTTAACTGGCGGGTTGCAGTAGCTTTTTTCACATCCCGAGCATGCTGATGAAGGTGGACCTCGGCCCACCAGTCAGCTGTATTATTCTTGGTTTCATTTACGTGACGTTCACTACGAGGATCATCGGGATCAAGACGCTGAGCAGCGCATGAGCTGCAGTGGTCGGCGACCCATAGCTGACTGCTAGCGTCAGGGCCAGCGAACCAGAGCTGTCAAGACCCTTCTTCACCTCCACGTGGTGATCCTGGATAGGCTGCAGCAAGGCAGACTGGCTAAGGAGAAGGAATCAAAGAGGGAATGCTAACCCGGTACTCAAAAAATGATTGCTGAAGTCGGATGTGTTGGACCGAAAGGTGCAAATATTGCAGTCAAGCTGTAAACTACGACGCAACGCATTCCATTCTCTGAACTACTTAAGCCCTTTCATGGCTTAGTAGCGGGAGATTGAGAACGAACGAAGCCAAGCCAAATCTGGTTTGTCTTCTTCTACATACAGCTCCAATTCTTCTCTTTTATTTACCATGCTTCTCACATTCACAAAAAAACATTTCAGTTTGTTATTTTGTGCCTATCTGATAGGACTCGTTTGACACTGCTAACATAAAGTATAGACTATCAACTGCGTCTGTTTAGTGGACATAGTGACACTTGTTCGCCTTTTGAATTCTATTTTATATATCTCTGTCCAGTCTGCCGTCGTCAGTGAAGACACTTCCCAGGTGCTTAAATTCTCGTACCTGCTAAATGAGAAACGAACTTGAAAACAATTTATTATTGCATGTACATTGTCCGTTATATTACGGGACTTTCAGTATTTGATGTTTAGTAGTGAAAGTTCATAGACGGTTAATATATCATACACCAAAAAATTCAGTGTGTACAATTCTTTTCAGTGGCTTACCTACTGTGACAGCAGGAGAGATAGGGCTGGTGACTCTAAGAACAAAGGTTGCCTGAATGCGTGCCAAGGCCAATCACCATTTTGACACTATGTCGGCAAAGGAAACGAGGGGCTTAGGTGGAAGATTTTGTCTGAAACAGCGGTGAGTGTTCGGAGCTGACCACTCTTGACGTTCCAAATTAGCGTAGAGAGGTGGTTTGTGACAGTCAGATGATGCCACGACCAGCTACCACATTTAAAATGAAAGGAATTCGGGGATCCAAAAACAATTAGTTTGGGGTAGTTCCAACAGAGGGCCATTGGGCAGCCATGTTGTTGCTCAAGACTTTAAAATACCCTGCAAAGATGAACTCAAGTGACTGGCTTAGGGACTGTCAGGAGTCTGAGAGTGAGTGAGTTTACAGTGTGACTGTACCTTCAAACATGGTGGGTGTGATACAGAATCTGTCCAGCGAGCTGTGATTCGGTTTCTAACAGCTGAAGGATGTTGACCAGTTGACATTCATTGCAGAATGCACGCAGTGTATGGTAACAAAAGTGTGTCGAAGACAACAGTGAAGAACTGCACAACGATGTTTAAAGAAGGACCCGAGTTAACGAAAGATCTTCCAAGACCAGGTCAGGTGCATATTGTCACGTCAGAAAATGTCATCACCAAAATTGATGCAGCAATTCAGGTGGACCGTCATCGAAGCTTACGTTCGCCACACTATCGTCATCATACACTGCCTGCATTCTGCGATGAATGTCAACTGGTCGACATCCTTCAGCTGTTAGAAGCTGAACCACCGCTCACTGATCAACTCTGGACGGATTGCGTAACACACCAGCCATGTTTTCAAGTCTGATGAGGAAATTATAAATCGAAGTATAATGAAATTTTGCAAACTTTACTGTTGGTATGTGCTGTTTACATCAGAAGTGACATCATGCGCATCGTACGTATGTTCACTTAGTGCAGTTGGGTCCGGTTTCATTTCAACACGCCTTGTATAATACTTGTTAAATTTTGTGCAATTGATATTCTGTATATATTGGTACATCTTCACAACCACAGGAATTGTTGTAGATGGCAACCATAGCAGCGGAGGATTTTCTTTGCTGCTCAAACAAAACTCAGATGTACTAATCCACCAGAACATTATATGAAGATTTGGTCTGGATGTCACCTTTATGAACATCCTGAATCACATCTTGAACGAGCCGAGGATTCTACTGGATAACCCCAAACTGTGGTTTTACATAACTTGTGTCGTCCTCCTTCTGCTGTAAGGTTCCGAAACCTGAACTATTCTGCATAGTGGCCAGAAGTGTACTGAAGCATTCCAAATGTGCAGCCAGGGGATGGTAGAGTTTCAAATAACAAAGTCATCCAATGGACAAACCCCACAAATTTACATCTGGCTTGGCCTCGTTCATTCTCAATCTCCCGCTACCAAGCCTTTAAATTAGGCAAATTGTAAAGGGTTAACAGATGATTAATAAGGTAAATTTATTTGTCATTCTTCTTCTTTGTAACCTGGAAGGTCGTTAGGCCACAACATTCACCGTGTTATGGGATCGTATTTTACACTATTTCTGTCCATCGACCGAGTTTTTGTCTGAAAGTATTTCCGTCCATTTAAAAAAATAATATCTGGGGCCAAAGATGCAGCACAGTGAATGAGCTGAGAGCACCCAGCGAATCATGGCTGCTTGAATCAGGGTAAGCAAACTAGAACTGATCAAGACCTTTTTCTCCCTCCAAGCATCGACCCTGAAAACAGGCTGCACTAGAGTAGTCTGACAAGAGAATAGAGATAGTAGTGGATAGACAAACCAGATACCCAAAAAGTGTTAGGCCGCAAGATGCAGACACCGCTGCATCAGTGTAAACTATGACAACATCTATTTCAGGATGAATGTCGAAGAACAAGAAAAAAATATTATTTGTCCAGCTCTTTTAGAGTGTTGTTATCTTTCTTGAACAATGAAAGGCTTCCTTTAGTATGTTAGGTACCATTTGATCTTGACAAATGTTAGGTACCATTTGATCTTGACAAAAGTTAGATTACATTTGATCTTGAGAAAAGTTAGGTACCATTTTAACTTCACAAATGTTAGGTGCCATTTGATCTTGACAAATGGCAGTATTACTGTAGTTTGTATGTTTTCAGTAAGTCTTTAACCCATTACAATCCAAATTGTCCAACATATTTTGCTCAAAAACGGCAGCTATTATTTTGCTCAATGCAATTTTTTTGCTTTTTATTTTGTTTTTAATGCACATTTAAATCTCATATTTAAACAAATTATACGCGAAGCAAAGAAATATTTCTCTGCTGTTATGAATATAATTTTCCTACGGTGTAAAAAGTTAAATGGACATATATATATTTCGCTGTAATCATAATAAATAACTACAAGAATATTTACCAGGGAGGCTGCATGGACTAGGGGTGAAGCAACAATTTCACAATCACAATGCACCCTGTTCGAATCCCACTCATTTCCAGTTTGGCAGACATGGGTTTTTCGCTCTTTCATGTACAGAAAGTAATGGCAACCTACCATACTGCACTTTTCCAAGAAACGTATAACTCCAAATAGGTTGGGGGTTGTAAGAAGCAACATTCTGCAAAGGACATGCTACTTACTTTTTATATTTACCATTCTACAGTCATACAAAAGCCAAAGCAGAAATGCAAGCATTTTACTTACGAAAATTACAAATATTACCAGATATACACTTAATTGGAACACACTATAAAGAGTGGGAAGGCCAAAGAACATGGAGAAAGAACATGATGGAGAACAGTATATAAAAAATCAAAGGTAAAACTGGGTTCTCAAGGGTGAAGCTTGACATATGCACTCCTGTGTAATTGAAAGAGAATAATTGAGTGACATAGTAACAAAACTTTAGAATCATAGAACATCAACTAAATTGCCTGACAAATAACTGGCAAAGAACTATAATCAGAACAATTTAAAACTGCTATAAGTGTAGTCTGTTCCCAACCAAGATCTCAGCAGGGAAGAGCCCAATTAATATGTTTAGAGGGGATCAAGATGCTGAGCAGCACATGAGCTGCGGTGGTCAGCGACCCATAGCTGACTGCTAGCGTCAGGGCCAGCGAACCAAAGCTGCCAAGACCCTTCTACACCTCCACGCGTGGTCTTGGATAGGAGTTCGCAATAGAGCGGACTGGCTAAGGAGCCAGGATCGAAGAGGGAAGGCTAATCCGGTACTCAAAAATCCCTGCTGAAGTCAGATTGTCGGACCGAACGGTGCAAATATCGCAGTCAAGCTGTAAACTATGACACAGCGCATTCCGTTCTCTGGACAACATCCTGCTACTTGCAAAGTCCTTTTTAGGGAAAGGTAGCGGAAGATTGAGAATGAACAACGAAGAAGAAATGTTTAGAGTATGAGAAAAATACCTCTTATAAATATCAGCATATTGTCACCTTTAACATTTACAGTTTTAAGTTTGATTTGTCATAAACACTATACTTTCTTGATTACTTGTATGCTGTCTCACTTTTGGACTTTTCATATCTTAATTGAACCATTCAATCAACAACATCTTGCAAAATCTTTCTCTCAAAGCATATAACTGAATTCAATAAAGATAAAGGCAGTTATTTTGTGATTTAATCAGTTTCATATTTGCTAAATAATACACAAACAAACAAAACCCCAATCTTCAATGACATTACATTCAAAATAAATAATCTCTATAAACTATTAACTAGTTCAAGATATAGTGGATCCCATTCATTGCAGCAAACTTGGCAAGGAAGAGGCTGACAGAGTGTCAAGGGAAGGTACCTTGGATAGCCACCTCAATCTAATAAATGTATAACTTATGAAGTGGCCAAGAGGTTTACCAGGTGAAGATTCAAGACCAAATGGGAAGCAGAGCATACAGATCATCAACCAAATCACACATACTGCAGCTGAACAGAGGTGAGCAGGTAGTTATATTTAGACTCCGCTCTGGTCCGAACAGACAGATACTATCTGTTCAAAAAACTAAGTATAGGAAACACAGATGAATGTGTCTGCGGCACTGACAAAATGGCTGAGGCATCTGCTACAAAGGTGTCCAACATATGAGGAACAAAGAAAATACTTCCCGGAGAAGCTCTACGGAGATCCCAACAGCCTTAGGCTAACCACTGCTTCTTTAGAACTATTAAAGTTGACGTTTGAAAGCGTACCATGAAGATGACAATGAAGAAAAATAAATACTACATATAAGGAGATATGCAAAAGGTTGTCTCATAACAGACACTGCCACTGTTGACTGGGATAAAGTGGCTTCAGTGTACAAGAGCTCAACTTTTTGCATGGGGAAGTGACCAGCTCACTTTGCTGTTATGTCTCCCCTAACTAAAGACAGGTGAGCATTTACAGCTAGATGACTGGAGTGTGTCTCTACTGAGAGGGAGAGCCCACACCTTTTCAGTGAGAAGCTAGTACTCCATACACACTAAATGAAATATGTACATGAGCAGACATGTTAAGTGACCTATTAGTCAATTCTACATATGGTCTGTATTCTTATCTGGAATCCTCTTCTTTGATCAACTGATGCTATGCTTCTAGCCCAGTGAGGCTTATGAAGGAGACTGTGTTTCAAGTCTTCATCAGTCTGCCATAGCTGTTCAAACATGGTCACATCCCGGGCCAGACTGCCTTATCTTGAATCAATCTTATCTCTTCTTCCTCTCGTCCCTACACACCCTAAAAAAAAGATCACTTAACCATATGGTGTGTGTGATAAGCCTCTTTTGCATAACAGACAATCGTAAGTACGTCTTCAGTAGCGCATTTCAACAGTCCGCGTGACTTAACATTCTGCTGTGGGAGCTAGGAGTAGCATCAAGGTCAGGTGAAACTGATCAAGACCAGACCACACAACTTGTTCATGTTGCGCACCTGGAAACAGATTATGTGTCACAGCAATCTGACCAACAAAGTAGGGAGCAACATTGTGATTCCCATAGCATTGAACCTCACATTGCACTACAGCCAAGAGGGCACAGGTCTACCTTCCCAATTACACATATGGATGTAAAAAGAACCACTGTAAGTAGCCACTAAAGAAACATTAAGAGTTTGAATTAACTCAGTATGAGTGGCCTTCAAAATAACAACATTCTGTTGTAAAAAGGAATAATAAAAATGGTACATTATACATTTCAGTAGTGACATATTGTCTATTAACTCTTTACAGTTCATTTCAGTATGGCATTGGTGCGCAGAAACATGAGTTACAGTCCGATTATGTGACAGTCAGTATCTATCGCTAATGGTTTGCAGCGTAGTTTAGAGCAGATGTTTACATATTTTGACTCACCTAAAGATGACAGAGTATCTAGTACATGTACAGCTGTTTCATTTAATGTACTTTCGTTATTCTGTTAGGTGGATATTTTGTATTTTGTGAATTTAAAAAAATGTGTGTATTGGGTGTTCACAAGCCAAGAAATTACATTATTTGACCAGGCATCTGGATTACACATGGATATTCAATACAATTCCTATTTAGACTGTCACTGAAACAGATGACATCAAAAGCAATGTTTTGGAGCACATAAAGCAACAATTTCAAGATGTGCGGTGAGTAAAAAATTATGTGGTATCCCAACCTCCACATTAATGACTTGTCTTGAACTGTAAGACACAAATCTGCAAAATTAGGTTGAACTGTAAGACACAAATCTGCAAAATTAGGTTGGACTGTAGACGCAAATCTGAAAATTAGGTTGGACTGTAAGACACAAATCTGCTAAATTAGGTTGGACTGTAAAAAGTTAATATTAAAATCGTTGATAAGAATGAATGTGTGCTGAGCTTAGACAATTCAACACTTGAATACTGCTAGTTAATCTGTTAATAATATAAGGCTCTAATGTAATTCTCAACAACCATTTCATCCGTATGGTTATGAGGGATCCTTTATTAGGAAGACAATACGTGCACTGAATATTACCATGTATGTTGTATGAGGTGACAAAGTAGTTGTTCACAGGTAGACAGCCTCATCAAGTAATAGTTGATACAGCACATTGATGCTTTGTTGTAAGCAGATGTTTCTTGCATAAAAGTCATAAAGCAGACACTGATGTTGGGGATGAAGTAAAGAGACTTTATTGTACGAAGCCACAGTTTCTTTATAAGGTAGGATGGCCAGTTCCCTTCTTCGCTATCTTTCATTATTAACAGTAAGCCAGGTACTTACAGGTAGACTGGAGCATATTGGTAACAGGAATTGAACCCCATTGCATTACCGTGAAAATCGAGTGCTCTTCCACTACACTAGTCGGACGCTGCAGTAGCTCCATGCTCCTACAGCAGCAAATATGTCAGGTAAAATAGGAGAGGTGTGCTCCTCAGCCATCTGGCCATTAAGCATTCACCTACTTCTATGCAGATACAACTGTTCTATACCACACACATAGTTATAGCTTTTAAAGGTTCAGCTAGACAGCTCCATGCTCTTTTGTCATCTCCTACAATATATTTTCAGTGAGACTTGACTTGTTTATTTTTTACAATTGGGTGTAGATGTCTTTTTTAAAACCATCTTTTGGTGAAGGTACATGCATTTTGACCACTGTTTTTGGCTATATCATTGCTAGAGAGTCAACGAAACAACAAGTCAATATGCAAAAAAATGTGTCCCAACAAACCACCAGACTGTTGAGGGTGAGAGGTCTTTCATTTGTTTTTCTTGTGGCTTATATAGTTTCTGGGCATTCTGCTTGCTCCTCGATTTCAGATACCAATTTCAATCCATGTTATCAGCATGATCCAGTTGACCCAGTTGCAAATGAATACCTGATTTACTGTTAGGGAAAAAAATAGTTAACGAGATCGAGAACTACCACTGTGCTTCATAAAAACAACCAAGGACTAGTACAATGAAGTCTCTAACACTTCATCCCCAACAGCAGTGTCCGATATTGGACTACTTTAACTTGTCATATTACAGAAGTCAGTCAAGATTAGGTGCGAGCACTGCGCTCGCACTCCATCAAGCACTCCCTCACTAAAATCCGGGCGTGGACAATACTTCTCTTCAACCTCTCTGTGGAGCTTCTATTGCCTGCGTAGGTTGGTCTGATGTCTCTGCCCATATCCTCTATGACAGCTAACAGGGATGCATATTTACTCTGATGGTGATGCATTTGAGTCAATGGGGAGGGAGCAGGTGGTGCCTGTGTTACGGACTTTACTGGGATAACAGCCGGTCCTTGTGGATGTGGCAGCTGTCCTTGATTAAGTGGAGGTGTTGCTCGTGCCAAAGGTGGAGTAGACCTGGCCAGTGGTGGAGTTGCTCTAGAGAGAGGAGGCGTGGCTCGTACATCCAGTGAAACTTCTGATCGTGGTGTGCCAGGATTGCTGATGCTTGGTGTGGCCGGGGAACTGCTATGGCGGGAGTCTGTTCTGCTTGTCTCCTCATCTGCCATGACTTTATAGATCAAAACAGGAATTATAGATGCAATCTGAATAGCCTGAAAAACATTTTAAAAACTGTAAATTGACTGTGTTGATAAAAGTGTGTGTGTGTCACAATTCAAGAGAGTGTTTATGTATGTGTGTGCGCATATTGTGTCTGCAACTCAAGGTGTCGTTGAGTGTGTGTATGTATGTATCACAAATTAAGGGGGTGGGGGTGTGTGCATTGTGTGTCACAACTCAAGACAGTGTTGCCGTGTGTGTGTATATTGTGTCAACGGCCCAAAGAGGTGTCATTGGATACGTATATCACACACAAATCAAGAGAGTGCTATTATATGCGTCATGTCATAACTCAATTGATATTTAGGGAGGAAGGAATAACTGCACTGAACCAATCACTGAACAAAATTAATAAAATACAACCAAAAAAGGCTGTCCATAGACCTAGCAACCTCATCAAGAAATTTGCTATAGAAACCACACTTACAAAAGCACAGTGAAGTGCTTGAATATGAATCAGCTGTATAGTGTTGGCCCTATATTTCATACCCATGTAAATGGGTACCTGGCTTATTGTTAAGGAACGAAAGGCAACAAGGAAGGGAACCGGCCACCTCACCTCATAAATAAAACTGTGGCTCAATTCAATAGTTCTCTAGCACTTCATCACCAAGTGTATACTATGAGACTGCCCTTTCATGATATTTATATAAATTTAAATAATGAGTCTCTTAACCCACTCCAGCCTGGGCTAATTTGGATGATTAGTGTCTTCTGTCCAGGTTAAGTGCCGCAATTCTGTATGTCAAAGTTTTATTCAAAATAAAATGAATTAATACTGAACAAGTTGAACTACAATTATGATCTAGCATCGTACGACACATAAACTATATGTGACATGCAGTATTATTCATACTAAAAATTTATATGTGTATGAAGTGTCAAATTGCATTAATGCGTAGATGAAAATTGGAGAGGATAAAAAATGTATGTATTCACCACATTGTGAATCGTTACACTTACTTTTCATATATGTCTTAAAGTCTAAATCAGGCATTTGTTGAGGATCCACGAGTAATCCAGATGCGCGATCATTGGTCTGGTTATATTATAAATAATGTTTCAATCTTGAAGTCCAACTTTCCTACTTGCAGCCAATGCTCCTCTCTCCAATAGTTTGTTCTGGCACTGACTTTAGAAGGATGTCAACTTCAGGTGTATCTGTAGTTTGTCTGTGCAGTCATTTGACCTGGTCAATGAGACTTTTTTTTTGGGCGTTCGCCTTATTTATCTATTCAAGCGTTGTTGCACTGTGGTTTTTATTTTGCGCCTGTCGGCCCAATGCATCCGACTTCGGCATGCATTTTATGTAAGGGTCTGCTTCCTTTTGCATTTTCTAAGCGTTTGCTTCCTCGGGGTAACGGCCGGTGCTGTGATGGGGATTGAACCCAGCACCTTTGGTTGCGAGCCGTGTCACTTAACTCACTAGCCCACGCCATACCCCCAATAAGACTTCAATGCTGTTGTCTTTTCCAAGAGTCTGCCATGTGATTAGCCGCTTGTTTGCATGTGAGGATGTTCCATCTTTGTTTAATGCAAATAGCATGTTTCTTCATCATTAAGTTGTTTTACCAACTTTCGCAGCTTCGCGATATCCTTTTCAAAGTTTAGAACTATTTTCTCCCTTTATCTTCTTTTCCTATGAAATTCGGCCTTGGCATGTTCATAATTTTGGTGGTACTCTTGTCATGGGCTAATTTCTGCCTGCTTTCTAAATATTTCCCCATCCTTATACAGTTGCTCTAATTCACTTTTTCAATATAGACTATATTGCTTGTTAGCCCCTCTAGGAATTGTTAAACAGACAGGCTGTACTATGAAAGTAGGAAAATTACCAATTAAATCTCATCTCAATCATTGCCACTTATCCATCTGGTCCCCCTTGGACATAGGGCCGCAATAGATCCTCTCTATCTGTTCCTATTCTGTGCCATCTTCTTGAGTACTGACCACAAAACCCTGATTGAACACTTCCTCTTCAGTTATTCTTCATCGGATGCTTCTTGGACTTCCCATTCTTTCCTTGTGGGTTTCAAGCCAGCTTTTTTCTGAAAGTGTGTCCTATCCATTTCCACTTTCTCTCCACAATTTCATGCTATACTGTTTGCTGCCATTTTCATTCCCACTGATTTATATTTGCCATTGCCTCCAGCAATATAACATGAATATACTTGTTGAAAGTCTGCAGTCATAATATAATACTCTTAGCCACATGCCATAAAGCACGTCTGATATTATACTCATGTTGTTGTTTTGAATGACCACAATGAGTATCTTTACTCTTTTGTGTGCCCTGAAAATGACGTTTAGTTGCGGGTTGCAGTAGCTTTCCTCGCATACCAAGCGTGCTGATGAAGGTGGACCAGGCTTCATCTGCGTGTCGCTCACTACTGCGGAGATCATGTCGATACCTCACCCTGTTGGCCGGGCTGCCATGAAAACAGCCTGTTTCCAAGAAGGGCTACGAGGAAGCCGAGGTGAGAGTCTTGGCCAGTATATTTTGCCTGACCCTATGTCTGATGAGTATGTTGTGCCTGACCAGACGTTTGTCTTCCTCCCCTTATACTCGTGTTAAACAGCTTAATCTTTTCCACAGAGAATGCTGCTGAATTCCATAATGGGCAAAGATAGTTGAAAACAAATCTGGCCTAGTGTTAAAATCTTGGTTTGTTTCTCCATATTTATTAATTCTACTTCCCAGATAATTATGCACTTCTTCAATTGTCTGATCATTAATCTTCATTGGATCTCTTTGTTTGTTATTTATTCTCCAAATTACCGAAATATAAATGTGTTTATCATTTACTGTTAGAGAAAGCAAGGTAGCAAGCAAAGAAACTGATCACCCCACCTAAAAAATAAGCTGACCTCTACAATAATGAAGCCTATAACACTTCATCCTCAATGGCAGTGACTTTCAAGAACATCTTCACCTTTTTGTAACATTATTATTCAAAATTTCAGGTACAAACCTTTTACACTATAAAGAGATGCCATTGTTTATAAATAATAAGATAGTTTCTGGAAGTGTAGCAATCAACACAGCTGAAGATAAAGGTTCAAATTGATAGTGTATGCCCTTACTGATATAACCAGAGCTATCATATCTCATAATGGAGAGAAGGATAGAAAAGCTAAACTTAAAGTTAAGGTGTAAGAAAGTCCAACCAATTACTTCAATAAGCATCGCAATTCAAATTTGATAAATTACTTCCAGCCTCAATGTCGAAATAAATAATATATGTCAACACAATATGTATTGTTGTAAGCAAGATATATACTTATACTTCCCGATAGTGTACACAGTTATTAATAATTTATTATTTAGTAAAATATTTTCAGGTGAATCAATATTAATATTGATCTACCAAATAATTAGTCTACTTACCATTTTATGATTGATTTATGATTATTATCATTATTTGTACAATTTACAATACTACACTAGGTTAAGAAGCAATATTTTGTTACAAGATGGGTTTGCTAGTCCCAGTCACAACCTTCTTTCGTCGCCTTTTACTTAACGTTTTTATACTGGTTTAGAAGACTCATCAGTCTGTAGACAATCAGTCACATTTGCATTACGGTAATGATTACCCTGCTTTAAAAGCTATGCACATCCAATCTATTATTTAATGCATTAACTGAATAACTGTCTCTCACTGCTCTGCCTTCACTGCTACCTGTGGCAATCAATTATCAATGCATTCCATCCAAGCATTCACCTCTCTCTGACTAAAAAAATATTTCCTTTTTTCCAATCTGGACCTTTCTTTAGTTAATTTGTATCTGTGCCCTCTTGTTCTCCCTGGTGGTAGTATTTTGAAAAAAACTTGTTAGTCTAATTTAACCTTTCCTAAGTCACCTCGAATTCTTCTCTTTTCTAGACTTAGACACAACACTGCAGGCCGGTTGTTTCTGAGTCTTTCCTCGTAACTGTATTCTGGAATCCCACTATCAGTTTTGACAGTTTTGTCGGTCTTCAGTCTTCTTTGTATCATTTCCAGCATGTTTATATCTCCCCTACGATAATGACTCCACACATGTACACAGTTCTCCAATCTAGGTCTAACTAATGATTTATTTTGACAATCACCTCCTCCTTACCTATGTTTAATATTTCTTGTTATCATTCATACCGCCTAACACTCAAACAGACTAACTTTACTAACCATGACTAACCGTTAACGCTAACACTAGTAACAAACATATTTTGCATTTTTGCATTCACTTTACCTTATTTACGACATGCACGCAAGTTTAACTTAACATTTTCATACTGGTTTTATCTGTTTTAGTTTACTCCGGGGATCGCTCAAATAATCATCAAGATAGACATCATATCATCACTACAAATTATTAATTAATTGAAAGAGTTCAAATCAAATACAAAGTACAAAGCAAAGACTTGTCACACTCTAATGTCTACATTGTGATTGACTTGCCTGCTTCAGTGCCGGCAGATATCTACAAATCATTTACATAAAGTACTAAATAATTTTGCTTAAAAACAGCATTTATCCTTTATTTAATTGGAGCAAATTACCTTTCAAGTCTGTCAAACGACGTCTTGTGAATGTGGTCGCCTTTTTTGTGGTGAAAAAAAGGCTACTATTGGTGTGCCAGATTTTTCAGCAAACAACTGCCGAACAAATATTTATATTTTCGAACGTACATTCAACTGCACACTTGCCAAGAAACTTAAAACAGCCAAATAGGTGGCGGTTGAAAGAAGCTACGTTTTGTAAAGAAGGACATGAAACTTACATTCACAATATGCCATTTTACACTCCATTAGGAGCATAGGACCATCATCACAACTGGCCTTCTTGGGGAAATCGTACGTCAAAACATACATATGCTCTTTGTATAGATGGCTTTTATTAGACTTTATTTTACAGAATCAGGATGCTAGACAATTCTTCCTTGTCTTCTTTTACGACATACATAGTAGATTGCCTCATGAGTGGTTACAAGTGGAAACAGTATAGACAAATGGTTTCCTTGCTTGAATGTCGTAAGAGGCGAGATCAGGGTTGTGCTTAGGGTAGCTAACTTCTTCATATGAAAACCATTACTATGAAACCTCACAGCAAGTGCTTGGAATCAGGCTTTCTCAAAAGTTGGTTTTGGTAGGTCAAACAATTATTATTTATATTATTATTGTTATTACTATAATTACTATAATTATTACTATTATTATTACTGACTTCATCGGCGGTTACATCGTTGTGGGTCCCAACTTCTCTTCCAACGGTCTCTGTCTTTGGCCACGGTGGACTAGTAGATAATGAGTCGCCCATCTGTGGCATCGTGAATGTTGTTGCGGGGTGCAAGGGAGTCGGACCAACGTGTTGGTGGTCGTCCCCGTGGTCTTTTCTTGTCTCTGTGGTATCATATTGTTGTCGCTGTGCTCCATCAGTCGTCTGTTTTTTGGATCACTGTAATCTACTATATAATAATAATAATAAAAATAATAATAATAATGCTCAACACGGAGATCGACTTAAGCTCAGAGTTGACAAGACGGCGTCGCGCGGGTTGGGCGGCTTTGTCTTCGATAAAGTATGTACTGGACAACATCCGCGACCACAGCCTGCGCACCTCTCTTTTCAACTCCATAGTACTACCTGCAATATGCTAATCGGCGGAAACATGGACACTCACGAAGGTGATGGTCCAAACTCAGAGTGACACAAGCCTCCCTCGAGAGACGCATGGTCGGCCTCACTATTCATTCATTTCCAGCAATGGACCGAGGATCAGAACGGGATTATCTGCATTAAAGAGGTTGTTCGTCTTACATCCCGAGGCGTACCTAAAAAAGTAGGTCGGGGTCTTCCTGCCTGTAGTGCAATGCAACGTTCCTCAGTAAGGTCACCACAATAATGATTAGAGTGTTAACCCCCCCCCCCCCCCACCCCACTGGGGGGGGGGGGAGCGTTCGCAAAAGACGTGGCACAATTTTGGTAACAATATTGTTACCCCGAATTCAGATGATCCTCTTCTTAACGAACGAGAAATCAATATATTTTTTGATATAATCAGTCAATCAAACAATTACTTGTCAACTCCTAGAAAAACATTGACCGGCAAACATCGGGAACAGGATGATGAGCAGTGCATGAGCTGTAGCGGTCCGTGACTCAAAGCTGACTGCTCGTGTCAGGGTCAGCGACTCAAAGCATTTCACTCTCCGGACAACATCCTACTGCTTGCAAAGCCCTTTTTTTTAACTATCTGCAGGCCAGTTGTTATGATAAAGTCTTCACTAGATCGGAGCGGCTGCCCCACAGCTTTTGTCTCAGCTCCACACACTCTGAGCAAATCAATACAAGTAGAAATGGTGATAGGAGGCATTTATCATTCGCTTCGAGAATGATTCTGCACAAAACCTTACCCAGAACAGACATACAATTACACCTCGTGGGGGATGGCGTGGACTAGTGGTTAAGTGACTCACAAACCAACGGTGCTGGGTTCGCTCCCCATCACAGCATGGGCTGTTACCCCGGGGAAGTAAACTCTTAGAAAATGGGGGAGGAAGCAGACCCTTACATCAAATGCATGTCGAAGTCTGATGCACTGGGCCGACAGGCGTAAATTAAAAACAGAAAACAACTCACACTACCTTGTGGGATAGAAACAAAATACAAAGATGGCGCCATAACTGGCTGCGAGTCTACATTTCTCTACTGTTTTGGATCATTATGGATGCCGCCAGACCACGGATTTGCCTGGAATTCACACTAGTCGACGACTTCCACTTGTGTTCACGGAAACGTGGTGTTGTTTTCCGTCGGGACTTGTTCTGTCGTTATTTTTTTGTGATTTCTTCCATCCGTTTATCCTGGTCTGGACGCCGGCTGAATGGAACTACGCTTATACCTGTGTCGTATTTCACGGGTTAGTTCTGCCGGTTCACCTTCACGAATTTGGTGTGTGGGAATTTTAGATGCTACTATGATGAGCTGAATACAGCTGGGGAGAGATGCCAGACTCACTCACACGCTGAGTGTTGTCCATTTTTTTTTGTTGCTTAAATGTTTGCCTCACTAGTTTCTACTGGCGGAGGCGCGCCATTTTCCACCCCAGACCGTAGTCAATTAGGCGATATCAGGACGCATAAACCAGTGCTTGGATGCATGTGTGCATCTGTATGTACCTATGCTAGGTTTGTGCGCCCTCAGAAGCTAGCCCAACCAAAGTGCAATGGAAGGGCTTTACCACGAGGGCGCGTGTGAAAGTTGTGCAAGGGTGTGACTGTAGGACAGAGTCAAATGAAACAGAGTGAGGTAAGAAGGGAGAGAAGGGGAAGAGTGGCCCCCCTGTTTGAAGTGAGTGTTGTCCATACGACCTCTTGTGGTTATCGAAAAGGCACGACAAACTGCGTTAGATGCCTTCCCACCTTTCTACCCTGTGGGTTACATGTTTACGGAAAGGCTTCGGTGGTAACCCTGAGGCAAAATCTGCATCCTATGCTATTTCCAGTCGTATCGATGAATGTCTTGCCACTGGCAAAATGTAGCTTAGGCTCTGTGAGTGAGGTTGACAACAGGCGCAGTTTCTTCCTCACTTTAATCCAAATCACCGCGCAAGTCACCCATTTCAGCGGCCACAGCAAGAGATACGACTGTCCACGCGGCTGAACAAAGAGAGTGGTCTTCATCACTTGTGATGGACAAACTATCAACACAGCAAGAGATACGACTGTCCACACGGCTGAACAAAGAGAGTGGTCTTCATCACTTGTGATGGACAACTATTACATCTGTAATTCGCCTGACTGTTGCTGCTGCCAAAAAAAGGATTTAAAAAATGTAAACCTGCTAAGCATGTCGCACGAGGCGACTAAGAAGGGTTAGCAATGGAACTGGTTATCTCTTCCTGTAGAAATGTTGAGCCAAAGAAACTTCAACAAACGTTAACAACATGTTAACTAACGAGAGAAGTACAACTATCCAAGACAGGAGAATTACCTCTGTCAAGAGGACTACTGACTCGATGCAGAGAAAGGTGCAAAGAATCTGAAACGCCGACTTACCTGCTCGATTCAAACAAAGAAAATATGTTGACAGAACTGGCACAGATAAACTAAGACACGATGACCTGGCATGTATTTGTTAGAGACATGTACTTCATAAATAGATTAATTGATCAAATTCGTGTTTTGTTTTAAATCGCCTTTTCTTATGTAAATTCACCACAACGCCATTCTTCCAATTTGCAAGTAATATTTACTGATCCCAGCCTATATCATCAATCAATCGGAATAATAATTATGTGGAAGTGGCTTGGCTTGGCTTCGTTCGTTCTCAATCTCCCGCTACCAAGCCCTGAAAGGGCTTAAGTAGCAGAATGTAGTCCAGGGAACGGAATGTATTGTGTCGTAGTTTACAGCTTGACTGCGATATTTGTACCTTTCGGTCCAACACATCCGACATCAGCAAGCATTTTTTTAGTACCGGGTTAGCATTACCTCTTCGATCCCCTCTCCTTAGCCAGTCGGCTCTGTTCGCAGCCTGTTATCCAGGTTCACCGCGTTGAGGTGTAGAAGGGTCTTGGCAGCTATGGTTCGCTGGCCCTGACGCTAGCAGTCAGCTATGGGTCGCTTACCGCTGCATCTCATGCGCTGCTCAGCATCTTGATCCCTTATGTGGAAGTGAAGACGTCCGCTTTAATTGCGGCAGCAGGAATAACATCCAGGGCAGGGACCTTACCATCACACTGTAGCATTAAGGTATTTCATTCTTGCAAGGTGACTCACAATTAATCTGAGTGATGGCTGAAAGTCAGAAGCATCCTGCCGGGACAGACCAATAAGTAGCTCTTCAAAATGCTTCACCTATCGATGTATTTGTTTTATAACGTCATTTATTGTTACCTTTATCGAAACCACGCAGTTGTTTTATAAAGTAAAGATCTCGTTGACACGCCGGTGTGGCATATTTGGGGAAATGGTTTTAGGCCTATATTTATCTTGACCAACGGCACACTAGTGGTGGTGTGATCAACATCACACCGGTCGCCCTTACTTTTGCAGGTTATACTGGTACCCAGCATGAGTCCACCCCATTTGCAGTTTCCCGATCGGAAAAATCCGACACCAACTGTTGTTGTTGTTGTTGTTGCTTAGATGTTTGTCTCACTAGTTTCTACTGGCGGAGGCGCGCCATTTTCCACCCCAGACCGTAGTCCATTGGGCGATATCAGGACGCATAAACCATTGCGTAGATGAATGTATGCGTCTGTATGTACCTATGCTAGGTTTGTGCATCTCAGAAGCTAGCCCAACCAAAGTGCAATGGAAGGGCCTCATCATGAGGACGCGTGTGAAAGCTGTGCAAGAGTGTGACTGTAGGACAGAGTCAAATGAAACAGACTGAGGTAAGAAGAGAGAGAAGAGTTGCCCGCAGGGTGAAACCTCTTCCTCGGGTAGTCTAGGAGTTCTAGCTCTCCGACACCAACTGGGGACTGAACCCTGATCCCTCGAATGAGAAGTCAGTGTACTAACCGCTGCGCTATCTCAACTCATTTTTACGTTGTACATATTCTTCATGTTTCCTGTCACGGCAGGTCTATTCTGCCTCATTCGTCAGTTCATCGTCATGTTTTCTCAGGTCATTTCGGAAGCTCTTATCTTTCGTACTTTCGTACTCAATTGTGAATCGTAATGGCCCTAACCTTAGCGGTTCTGGTAACACATTTATTTAAATATGCCTTCTTTTTTCGCTCTTCAATCTTTGCAGGACTCGCAGCTGTGATTCAATCTTTATGGCAACATTCACTCTTGCCAAGAATTTCTCTCATCGTGTCTGTCAAAACCGGAATTAACAAGGCCATATTTGGTTTGAACTCTCTTCGCCTAATATGTTACTCGGTAGCATTGTCTGGAGAGAATAAGATTAGGCTGTTTAACATGAATATAAAGTCGGTCCTGTAATATGGCATGACACGTGACTAAGGGTATCACATCCGGACTGCAGAATTACGTTAACAAGTGTTCTCGTAATAAACTTCCTGTTAGATAGCCAGAGATAATGGCGAACATAGATATGTGGGAAAGAACACCCCAACGACCAACACAGAAGGAAATCGAGGAGTGGAAATGGAGATGGATATGACACACTCTCAGAAAGAAAACGAAATGCATAGACACCTATGCACTGGAGTGGAACTCACAGGGAAAGAGACGAGTGGGAAGGCCAAGTAACACCTGGTGGAGAACGATCAATGAAGAAATAAGTTTAATCGGAGTCTCATATGCAGAACTCAAGAAGATAGAGTCATTACGGGGAAATCTATTAGATAAACGCCTATAGGGGAGACAATTGGAAGGATGAGCAAAGACACGAAAGTATTAACATAAACACCAACGTACCCCTGCACGCCCGGATAATCCAGTGAAAGACATATTCCCTAATGTAGCAACACGTAGTGTTTCTTACATATTAAAAATCAGCACTCCAAGCACTGAAGGTTGCTAAATTGCCAGGTCTACAATTTCTTCTTTCTGAACTGAGTAACCAACGCAAGATTGTCATGAACTGGTTACAGTCTCTTTGTGGAATAATGGGAAACCTGAAGGCAGATCGACTGGCAAAGGAAGGTGCTGCAACTGGATGTGCCCGCGGAGACTTACTGAGGATTAGATGGCAGGACATGGTGTCAAATACAAATGTGTTAGCGCGATCGAGCATGATAAGTATACACACCATGATATGTGCAGCACAGCTGAGATGGGCTGGCCATATTGTACGCATGTCAAATCAACGTTTACCAAAATAGATGCTCTATTGTGAACTCCAAAATGGCACGAGAACAAGCTGTGGGCAGCGGAAAAAGGTACAAGTACACACTTCAGAGATCAATGAGCCAGTGCAGTATTAATCATCATGACTGGGAAAGAATCGCCACCATACGCATAGACTGGCGCAGTACTATTGCGGAGGTTGTTCAGATACACGAGGTGTCAATAATAGATGAGACCATCCATAGACGATCGCTACGCAAGTCAGCTCACAGGAATCCTTCTTCAACACTGGTGGAAGGGGGTGTCTTATTTCCCTGTACTAAATGTAACAGAGAATTCAAGACTCGGATTTACTTATTTAGTCATCTTCGAACTCATGCGAACAGTGAATGCTGACAAAGTAATCCTCTTCGATTACGATAGACGAACAATAACCAGTTACATACAAAAAGAAGAAAGAGACGATCAAATCATTTAGAGAGCCATCAGCATCAATACAAGATGATTACTAAAATATAAACAGACAAGAGCAAACTGTTTGGTGTTGCGCCTCAGAACAGAACGCAACCGACTCTGTAGCCACATGTACACACAATTGAAGATTTGCAACTCGGTGATGTGTGCATGCTAACAGGCACCCCAGACTACAATATATACTACAGACCTGCCCCAATATGATAGACTGAGAAAAAAACCACTGGCTCAGAGATATATCACTGAAACTTTATGGACCTACATGTTTATACAACAAAAGACACTGAAGTTTATACACGAGACAACATTGATATTTGTAAACAACGAAAAGAAGACAAAGAAGTCAAATTCAAGCATGATATTAGTTTACAGGGACAACGCTGGCGAGATCCACATTGCTCGAAGAGAGGTGAAAATATTCTTGGTTTCTAGATTTTATTATTCACATCTTGGCTTGCTCCTCCATCTTTGTCAGTATAGCCACTCCTTCCCCACCCCAACAACACAAAAAAAAGAGAGGACAACTGTGCTTCTCTTGGATAATCTGACCATTAGTCTTTAATGTCGTCAAACATGGCCTTTACAAATCTTCTTAAAACAAATATTCTCACCAGTGGCGTAACTGTCACCTGTTTGATTAATTCCAAGTGGAAACAGAAAAATAGTTTCTTTCCTGACGGCAATTATTAAGCACCCAGCATATTTTTTTAAAAATTCACACACGATTTTCAGAGAATTAATTGTGTGTTTTTTTAGCCATCTGCATGTAATAACTCCCCACTTAATATGTGCCCTATGGCCAGTTACATTGTAGATACGCCCCTGCTAGCCCTAAAAAAATGAGTTTTCAAACTCTCCTTGACAAATCGTGTGTTCAGAATATGCAGCTTTTTTCACGAAGCTGCTTATTTTTACATTAATTATTTTATGTCCCCATTTCCATTAGTAATTGATAGGGTCTCTTGTTGTTTCCTGTAGTTCCATACGAAGCATATAGAATGTCGGCTGAAATTGTGCCCCTATCCTGACCCACCCCCACCCCCCGTTTTCAAAATCCGCTACTAGATGCGCTTGTCTGTCTTATTCTTTCTTCCATTTTCATTTTCTGCGTCTGCTCCTTCATGAAAATTATGTGCACAATTTATTCAGATCAATTGCTTCTTGCTTGATAATGATGTTCCAAACGGTCTCTTCTTGTTTCAATTCTGTAGGTGAGTTTAATAGCAGTTTTTGAAACCATACTTATTTCAAATTGAAAGAGCGTTGTTTGGTCTCTTAAAAATCCTGTTCTTATTCGTTTTGTTTGTGTATTTTTTCTTCTAAGCCCTTCCACTTCTCCCCTCTCCCACCCCAACCCCACCACCACCCACCCCTATATATTTCAAAAAGCCTGTTGGATAAAAATATTTCTCTCTTTCTGAAATTGAGTTTCTTTCGTTAAAAACATAGATGGTACGTTTCATTCTTATTGGTCTGCTAGCTTTCTCTCCGTTCTGAATTTTTGCTTCAATTCAATCAATCATTCCGTCAATTTTATTCGCTGTAGTAGTATCGATGTACCTCAACCCGCGCACACCCTGTTCACATGCTCTTCTATAAAAGAGATTAGCCGACCATTAATCTGTTCAAATTGCTTCCGGCTAGCCTCACCAAGCATGCTCTGCCTATTCGCTAATTCATTAATTCTGGGTTAAAGCTAGTTCTCGAGTACTTTCTCGGTTAATTAATAGTCCCTACATGAGAGAAGTCTTCATACAAGAACAAAAAAGCATTTGAACTTTTACCCCAAGTAATTTCACATCAGACATAGTTCTGTGTAGTGGTGGTGGACTAGTAGTAATAGCATCAGCGCCATCAGTAGTAGAACTAGTAGTAGTTGTAGTAGAAGTAATAGTTGTAGTAGTAGTAGTAGTAGTAGAAGTAGTAGTAGTAGTAGTAGTAGTAGTAGCAGTTAAATGTTTTATATTTTTCCGTTAATATGTCGTCTCCTTTTTTACTCCGGTTCAATGTTTTCACTATACTCTCTTCTCATATGCCCTGCTGAGAGCAAGCTGCCCCTATGGGATAAAGCAGGCTTTATTCACCAGGCTTGATGCAAAATTACGAGCACGACGTAGAATCCTTACTGTCACCTTGTCTGTTTGACATTAACACGGAATACATGTTTCGACAGATAGAGGATATTCCAGGCATCGCTATCGGAAGAGTGTCAATGGATAGTCTCAGATACGTGGATGGCATAGTTCTGCTGGCCAAAAGCGAATAAGAACTAAAAGGAATTGGTAATCCAACGAAGGTACAAAAGTCAGGTATATGGAATGGATATTGGCACTGGAGAAACATAACTATGATAATTAGCAAAGTAGGTTTCAACTACTCTACAGACACAATTAGCGACAAAACACTGAAACAGGTCAAGGGCTTTTCTTATCTTGAAAACATAATAACGCAGAACTGCAGATGAGAAATTGAAACCAGGAAGAGAATCGAGATAGCCAACATGAGTCATATTTTGACATCCGAAAAAGTAGTTCCCACATTAAAAATGACACTGATCAGGTGTTAAGTATGCTTACTTTTACTGTATGGGGATGTGGACAGTGAACAAATAATCGGATAAAAGAATTGATGCCTTTGAAATATCAGTTAGTTCATGTTCCATCTCCACATGAAAGGTCTGTTTAAATGGATCTCCAGTGTACTTTATCTCTTGCCGTAATGGTGCAATCTGAGAGGTTTTTTCCCCCAGTACATCTCCTGATGTTATTCACACACTTAAAACGTTGTCTGCCTCTTAAACGATTGCTTTCCATCATACACTCCAATATGATCTTCAACAAGGAGGCATTTCTTGTTACATGACCAAAATAACGTAACTGTCTAACCATGATTTTGGTCATTGATTTTCTTTTCACCCCCAAGTTTTTCAATATTTCCAAATTTTTTTTCTTCTCTTTCCAATAAATGCGACCCAATCTTCTATTTACCCACATTTCGAAGGCTTCAATACGCTTTTCCAACTGTTATTCATTGTCCATGTTTGTCCCATAAAGTAGTGACGAGTATACATACCACCTGACAATTCTCATTTTTAAATTACGATTTATCTATTTGGATGTCAGTATGTGTCGCATGTTGCCGAATACCATCTTGGCCATACCTATTATCTTTCTGATGTCTTTTTCACACATGGCTTCCTCCGTTATTATATGACCTAGATAGGAGAAACCCTGTACCTGATCTAGTAGTTGATCTTTTATTTTTATCTGCATACATGGTTTCTTGTCACTTTATCAATTATCATAGTCTTTTTTTTCTTTATGGTTATGTCTAATACAAACTCTTGACTTATTGTGTAAATTGCAACAAACTCCTGTAATTCTTACTCATTTTTTGCCAACAAAACTGTATCATCCGCATATCTAAGATTCCCTCTATCTGTTTTAATATTTGAAATGTGGATATATGAAATAATGGGGCGCATTTTATGGAAAGAAAATTTCACAAGGAAGGAAGTCTTTGAGAAATTAGAATTACAAAACGAATTGATGGACAAGATTAGAGTCGGACAGTTAAGATATTGTCTTCACATCAACAGACACACCTTGATGAAAACTATACTGCAAAGAAATGTGGAGGACCAAACGGAATAAAGGTAAACAACACTATAAGTGAGAGGATAAACGATGGCAAGGTCCGGCAGTTTGTACCATCAAGGTAAGAGACAGAGAACGTTGAAAATCCACTACAGAGGAGCTTCACTGCGGAGATGGCACCTGAATTGAATTGGATTATTTTTTTAGAATGAACTTACTTATGACAAGGTGGGCCACTTTCAACCACAGACAATAATTTTGGTTATACCAAGACGCGCTAGCCAATGTGTGCATGTGTTTGTGATCTGTATTCTTGTATGTGCTATATATGAATAATCTGATATGCTGTTTAACTGATTTAATTTATTATTCATTGTAGAGTATCGTGTACTTATTATAGTAGGCGGCGACCCGGCGACCTCTCAAGACATTCCGGAAGAAGCCTCATTCTGATAATAAACATGATGGCGTCAGTATTTCATTGACAATAGAGTATAGAAGGCCGTCACGGGGATACAAACCATTTCGATGTGCTTATATTGTCCCCGTGTTTTTTTAAATTATAAGTGTGAGCAGTTTTTGAGAAAATATCAAGATAATATGGAAACATCTTTTCTTATATTTATTCCTACAGCATTAGTCGGCTGTTATTTTTTTAAATTTTAAAATTTGTCGCCGAGTGTCCATTCGTACGTTGACCTAGGTTGAAATGACAGACGACGATCCCCAAGACGTGGCTAAAATAACTTTGTTTATGTACGTATGTTTCCAACAGAGAAGCAGCAATTCTGCAATATGATAGAAAAATGGATGTGTATTTGTAATAATCATGATTCAACATAGTTAAATGGCTTCATTTTAAAGTGAACTCTTCATTTACAAATACAAATAGTGAAGTCATATTTAAGTTTAAAGGCAACTTAAGGTAAGGTTAAGCGAGTCATTCAATAAAATAAACTGTTACATATGTTACGGTGTAGCATTGTACTTGGCGGTTGTTTTTGTTATACCACTGATTTATCAACACACGGAATACCGCTATCTTGTATATGTTTTATCAATATATTTGCATTAATTAAGTATTCTGGGGCAGATAAATTATTAATTTTTAAATTTAATTTTAAAAATTATTTGTCATAATAGTTGCAAATAAATATTACTAATTTAAGTGACACCCATAATTGATAAATCATAAAGCTAGGAAGGACGTACCTCCTATTATTATTAACAATTACAATAACACGTCACAAGTTCAATATTCATTTAACTAGAGCTGATGTTTGAGGGAAAAAAAGACTCATTTATCCTAGTGCTGCTTAATACATGTTAATTGTTAATGGAATCTCAGCTTATAAATATCATGCAGCGATGGTGATCTGTTATTTATACCGGGATTAAAAATAATTTGTGATTGAGTTTAGAGGGTGGACGTCTGTCAATAATATATTTCGGAGGAATTAAGAGATAAGGGATAGCCATATCTGTTTGGTTAAAAAGATGTTCGCAATGCAAAATTAATGTTGGTTTTGAAGTGTGTGGTAGAGATTAGCTGAAATAGGAATGGGCTGTGTGCATCAGCGAAACAGCAATGTTTGAGGAATTATGTAAGAGGATGCACGAAGGATAAAGAAGAATTAATAATTGAAAAGAAAGTTATGTTAGAGAAGGATGTGACATGTGATTCTGAACTGCCTGTTGACGTTTGCTTTACATTGGCATTCACTTGGCTGAATGGTTACTCAATAGAAAAGTGATGACTAAAATTCACTTTAAAGTTACAGGGTGAATTTGTGTCATCAGTATGGATGACCTGCACTGGGTTTGATATTTGTATGGTTTTATGTTAGATCTCAGCTCAATTTTGGTGATTAGTCAGTATCTAAACAGCATCACAGCTGATCTTGAGCTTTCTAAGTTCATAGTTCTGTCACAATGAACATGTTTCGGAAAGCTCATATGAATGTAATTTAAATCAATTTCTTTTTGTGTGTGCTGAAACACTATTTTAATACTTGACCTTCTTCTGCGTTCAGAAGGTAAAGTCCTCAATTCTCTCCAGGTATAGATGGCAGCCCCACAGCTTATGCGTCAGTCTTGCTTTCTCTGGCCAGGTCTGGCATCGTAAGTCTCTATATGTTGAACAGTCCTGTAGGATGTGTTCGGGGTCTGAACTCCAGTTGCACATGTACACTCACTTGAATGTGATATCTTGTTCTGGTATTGGTGGCCCAATAGTCTGCATTGATCTGTTCTCAGGCAAAAGATGGTGGTTTGTTGGTGTCTGTGGAGCTGGTGAATTGGGTCACGTTCATTGCTCACATCCATATCTTTCTTCTATTTTGAGTTGTACTGATTGTGGATGATAATTTTTTGCTTCTTAATAAGACACTGTGGAGACAAATTGTTCAATCCTGCCACCTGCTTTGGACAGGACATCAGCTCTCTCGTTACTTGTGATTTAACTTGGCATCCAATTATGCCTAATTAGTGTGAAATTATAAACTTGTTGCTTTGTTTTTTAGGAAGGAAATAAAAGTTGGGGAAACTTTCCTTCTGTACACTGCGGAAGACACAATTTATATCGTCTGACAAAATGGAAAGAGCTAATGATGGAATGATGCTGTTAGTATCTCACAGGGAAGGACTTCCTGCTCCAGACCCACCAGAATCTTATTCCCTGGATGATGAAGATAATAATGCCAGTGCAAATCTGTCACAAGGGAAAGCATCTACATCAAGAGATCCTGATTTTGTGTCTATTGAAGAGTCTACATGGCCACATAAAATTACCCTGAGTTGAATGATCTAGTGGAAGAGCTGAAATTACCAAAAAATAAAGCCTAGCTGTTGGGTCAAGCCTGCAGCAATGGAATCTTCTAGAAGACAATGTGCATATTTCTGTGTTTCATGCTTGACAAAAGCATCTGCTTTCTTATTTCAAAGTGACAGTTAACCACATTGCTTGCATTGATATAGTGGTTCTGATGGCAGCACTACACATCAACTTCACAGATGATGATTGGAGACTGTTAATTGATTTGTTAAAGTTCAGCTTGAAAGCTGTGCTGCTCCATCATAATCGTAACGAGTTACCATCTGTTCCAGGGAAGAAGACTAATATCTGATCAGGCACAACATACTGATCAGACATGTTAGTGAGGGTCAGGCAAAATATACTGGCCAGGATCCTCACCTCGACTTCCCTGTAGTCCTCTCTGGAAACAGGCCTTTTTCACGGCAGCCTAGCTAATAAGATGGGGATCGACGTAATCCCCATAGCTTTGACCGACACTCAGTTGAAGCCAAGCATAGCACAGCCACTTGGAGGACCCAGTCCATCTTCATCAGCATGCTCTGAATTTTAGGAAAGCTACAGCAATCCACCACTAAACGTTCTTTACAGGGCGCACAAAAAGAGTAATCCTGATCACTTGGGTCATTCAACAACAACCATCTGTTCTATTCAGATATGCAGTCTACATGAAAGAAACCTACAACAACATGAATCTTCTTCTTCGTTCGCTGTCAGACGTCAACCTGTATTTTTTTGAAAAAAGCAGCGGTCATCCTGAGGCTGTCGACACTGCCATAGAGCTTGTCTAGTGTTGCCACTGGTGATGGCCACATCTGCTTTCTCTGATCCTCGTATGTCGGGCAGTTTTGCAGCAAATGTTCAGCGGTCATTTTCCCGGTACCACACGAGCATTCGTCAGTGCCACCTATCTTCAATTTATTGAATAGGTGGTACCTCGGTCTATTGTGGCCTGTGCGAAGTCTGAAGACCACGACCTGCTCTCTTCTGTTCAACTGGTAATATGCATCATTTTTTTGTGTAGCCAGTATGTTCTGTTTCCCATTTGGTCATGTATCTAGCTCTAATAAACTTTTTTGACTCTTCGTAGGTCATACTAGGGTCTGGTTGTGGTAGTCTTGCACCTTCTTTTGCCAGTCTGTTGCCTCCTCGTTGCCTTGGATGTTACAGTGGGATGGAACCCACAACACGAAACAACTGTTACACACCATTAACTATGACAAGTAAAAGTGGCAGATTTGTGGTAACCTGAAAGTCATTGCCATCTTGATGGGGCTGCATTAGGGTTACACAAAGTTGTGCTGTTTCCTCTTTCTGTGGGACAGCCGTCCCAGGACTTCCAACTACAAGAAAAAGGATAGGTCTCAACAACAATCGCTTGAACTGCAAAAAAAATAATGTACCACTTTGAGAATCCCACAAGATCTTGGTCCATCCTCACTACATAAAACTTGAACTAATGAAGTATTTTTTGTTGTCGTCTGTTGAAGATGGATGTGTCGGACCAAAAGGTGCAGATATCGCAGTCAAGCTGTAAACTAGTGACACAACGCATTCCGATCTCCGGACAACATGCTGAGATTTGCAAAACCCCGTTCAGGTCTTGGTAGCTGGAGATTGAGAACAAACGCAGAAGTAGTATTTTGTGAAAGTCATGGGTTTAAATGGGGCAGGAATTTTATACCTTCATGATAAATTTCCAAGACAGGCCAAAATCAAGGAAGGTGTATTTGTCAATCTGTAGATATATCAGCTCTTCTGAGATCAGCGATTTGATGATATCCTCACAGGTGATGAAAAGTTAGCTTGTAATGCTTTCTAGCAAGTGGCCACAAACTTTCTAGGAAGCAGTAATGCTGACAATTACCAGGAGCTTGTAGAAACCCTGTTGCAGCTGACAATTACCAGGAACTTGTAGAAACCCTATTGTAGCAGACAATTACCAGGAGCTTGTAGAAACCCTGTTACAGCAGACAATTACCAGGAGCTTGTAGAATCCCTGTTACAGCAGACAATTACCAGGAGCTTGTAGAAACCCTGTTACAGCAGACAATTACCAGGAGCTTGTAGAAACCCTGTTACAGCAGACAATTACCAGGAGCTTGTAGAAACCCTGTTACAGCAGACAATTACCAGGAGCTTGTAGAAACCCTGTTACAGCAGACAATTACCAGGAGCTTGTAGAAACCCTGTTACAGCAGACAATTACCAGGAGCTTGTAGAAACCCTGTTGCAGCTGACAATTACCAGGAACTTGTAGAAACCCTATTATAGCAGACAATTACCAAGAACTTGTAGAAACCCTGTTACAGCAGACAATTACCAGGAGCTTGTAGAAACCCTGTTACAGCAGACAATTACCAGGAGCTTGTAGAAACCCTGTTACAGCAGACAATTACCAGGAGCTTGTAGAAACCCTGTTACAGCAGACAATTACCAGGAGCTTGTAGAAACCCTGTTACAGCTGACAATTACCAGGAACTTGTAGAAACCGTGTTACAGCTGACAATTACCAGGAACTTGTAGAAACTTTATTGTAGCAGACAATTACCAGGAACTTGTAGAAACTTTATTGTAGCAGACAATTACCAGGAACTTGTAGAAACCCTATTGTAGCAGACAATTACCAGGAACTTGTAGAAACACAATTGCAGCACTATGAAAGACTAGGATGCAACATGTCCTTGAAATGATACTCTTTACGCTCTTATGTGGATTTCATCTCTGCTAACTGCAGTTATGTCAGCGACGAGCATTGAGAACAATTTTATCAGGACATTACTACATTCAAAAAAAAAAAAAAAAAGGTACCAACGGAAATGGGATGCAGACTGTTGTTAAACCCCTGTGAGAGATGTTCCAGAAACGCATTACAAATAACAGGCAAAAAGATGTTGCTGTGAATCATTTCCGCTATCAGCTTTATTATCATATATGTTTATGCAATTATGTAACATTATTTTATAGATATTTAAAAAACTAGAGCTGATCTGGTGTTTTATGGTCATTTTCATCTTCAGCAGCCCAAACAACATAACAGTAACTTGATTTAATCTCAGATACACAAAAAGTCAAAATTTGTTGCCCAGTGTAATTTAATAAATATGTGTTGCCTATTTCCTATAATCAATGGATCGTTAATGTATTATGGATACACCAATGGGGTATGCTTTGATTTTGGCAAGTCGGTGCAAGGCTCGATTCTACATTTTTGCTCAAGCTGTATGTTGAGTCAAGTTGTTCATAGGAAATAGTTGAGTTGAGTTTCAAGTTCATATCCGTATGAGACGAGTCCAAGTTAATGCACTCGATTAAATGACTCTTGTCTTCCAGTAACATTTGCCAGGTGTTCTTTCGATATGAACCTGGACTAAAAGAAAGTGCCATATTCATGTGAATTCTTTATGTCTGTGATTACTCACCATCTAGTAGACGGTCTCATCTGGTGGCTTTTGTTTTGTAAGGCTGGATTTGTAATATCCAATTTATTGGTTCTATTTCTTTATCAGTTAAAATAATAATGTACTGCTTATAATGGTTTAACAAACAAAGTGACAGAATTCAAAACTAAACTAGAGATCATTCAAACTTTTTTAAATGAAATGTGACTTCACAATGTGCTTCGTGATTCTATACTACAAAGACAGACATCTTCATGAACATGATTGTCAAAGCTTACGTGTAGTCGGTGCTCCTTAGTGATAGTTGATAGCTGAGACTCAGTTATTCTTGGGCTCATTTATCCGACCATGGCATCTGAGTCAGCTGCGCAGTTTATTCATTGTATAAAGAAACCACCAAATACACGCACAGAAAAAGTGAGTACAAAGTTGTTTCTTCTCTTTATGAGTTAGTTTGAGCAATTTAAACTTCTTGCTATATACACAACATTTTTCTACACTTCATTCTACTGTTGATCACTTATAACATATTGTTTATTCTCTTTATGAGTCTGTTTGAGTGATATGAACTTCTTGCTATGTACACATTTTTTTACACTTCTCTGTCTACTGTTGATCACCTATAAAGCATTATTTCATCTCCTTATGAGTTAGTTTGAGTGTTATGAACTTCTTGCTGTATACACAAAATCTTTCTGCACTTCTGTCTGCTGCTGATCACCTCTTTAAATTTCCTTTTTCCAAATTATATATCAATTAAAATCCAGTCACCCCATTTGCTGATGTTTAGGTTCATCGCTGTATTTGGTTTACCGTAATCAGCTTTTAGAGAGTCAAGGAAAACACTGTGCTGTCTCACTACACCAAGGTCCGGGTCTATCAGACTTGCGATCTTGGGATTCTCATGTATGGAAGCGAGACTTGGAGCGCTTACACTAAACAGGAACAGTAGCTGAACACCTTTCACATGAGATGTTTACGGTGTATATTGGGGATTGGGTGGCAAGAGAGAGTGTCACATAATACAGTCTTACAGAGAGCAAACACTCACAGCATGTACTTCATGTAGAGCCAGCGACGCTTGCGGTGGTTGGGACATGTTAATCGCATGGAAGACGAGAGGCTGCCAAAGGATATCCTTTATGGATAGCTAGGCATTGGAGTTAGAAGAATCGGCCGTCCCACACTGCGATTCAAGGACATATGCAAGAGGGACATAAAGTCATGTGACATCCCATCCGAGGGCTGGGAAGAAATTACTCAGGATCGAGCTGTCTGGAGACAGTCAGTTGGAGGGGGCATAGTGGCTGCTGACGGTCGTAGAGGTCTTCTGGCTGCAGAGAAAAGAGAAAGAATCAAGAGATCTAGGAACAGGCAAGCCAGCCTCCTCAGTATGGTTGTACGATCTGTGGCAGGGACTGTCACTCGCAGATCGATCGGCCTTTACAGTCATAGCAGATAGTGTTGAAATACAGGAGCCAGAACTGGACAGAACTTACAGGGCACATGGTCTATAGAGACTGAGACGCCTATGATGATATAATGAATCAGCTTTTAGAAAAACCTCATTCCACTCATTTACTGTATGGTTTCATAGCAATGGTTTTTATATCGAAGTTGGCAGTCACATGCACAAGCTTCATTAGTCGTCTCTTATGACATGTAAAAAAAAAAAACACAGTTCACCTATTTCCCTTGTCGCTTGAATTATGTATGACCAGCTTTATATGGTTAGAGTGTTTGTCTCTTACAGCAATCGAACTGTGTTCTTGAATAGTTTTTTTGACACTTGCTTGCAATTTTCTATGGAGCAACATTTTTATTTGACTAATTTGTCTCTACTGTTGCCTATTCTGTCTGCATGCCCATACTTAGTGTTTCCTTTCTTTTCTTCCCTTGGTCAATGATAGACAAAATGGTCAGTTACCATTACGCCTGAAGGCTGCAACAAACGTCTTCCACTTCATCCTTTGAAAGCTCTGATTCATGTTTTCAATTTCAGCTTCTATGATTCTTTTCCAGTTAGTCAGGTTCACCTGTCCTTTTTAGTTTTCATTATTCATGAAAGCTATTCTTGGTAATTTTGTGGTTTAAATCAGTAATTGTGTTTTTGTTGAAATCTTTCCATTGTTATATTACATAAATTGACATGTAATCAAAGATGGAAGTAGTATTCATTAAGTGTTCCTGCTCCCTGCTCATTTAAATATTTTGTGCATATAGTTTTATAATTGACCAATTAGTAAGAACATTATTATTTGCTTAAACGTTAATTTCTGTTTATAGAAATTCCCAAGACAGGAACGATAATTATCTTAATTACTAAAATGATATTATTACAGGGGTAATTACAGGCGACAGCAGTATTGACAGGAAGGTAGAATCAAGCACTCTAAAACAAATGAAGTGCTTTGACATACACGCTTTTTTTGCCTTTACTAAGATAACCTGACATTTCAATGCAGACAGAAATGACATGTCTAACAGTTCAACTTTCTATTATCAGTGCCCATCATGGACACTGACTAGGGGGCAAAAATGAAAGGTCACAGCATGAGATACTAATGCAAAGTGGTCAGAATGAGCAAAGATGAAATCTACCAGATTGATAGTTTGTCCATCACAAGTGATGAAGACCACTCTCTTTGTTCATCCGTGTGGACAGTCGTATCTCTTGCTGTGTCTGCTGAAATGGGTGACTTGCGCAGAGATTTGGATTAAAGTGAGGAAGAAACTGCGCCTTTTGTTAACCTCACTCACAGAGCCTAAGCTACCTTTTGCCAGTGGCAAGACATTCATCGAGACGACTGGAGTTAGCATAGGATGCAGATTTTGCCTCAGGGTTACCAGCGAAGCCTTTCCGTAAACATGTAACCCGCAGGGTAGAAAGGTGGGAAGGCATCTAACGCAGTTTGTCGTGCCTTTTCGATAACCACAAGAGGTTGTATGGACAACACTCAGCGTGTGAGTGAGTCTGGCATCTCTCCCCAGCTGTATTCAGTTCATCATAGTAGCATCTAAAATTCCCACACGCCATATTCGTAAAAGTGAACCGGCAGAACTAACTCGTGAGATATGACACAGGTATAACTAGTTTAAGTGTAGCGTCATTCAGCCGGCGTCCAGACCAGGATAAACGGATGGAAGAAATCACCAAAAAAAATGAAATAACAAGTCCAGACGGAAAACAACTCCACGTATCCGTGAACACAAGTGTAAGTCGTCGACTAGTGTGAATTCCAGGCAAATCCGTGGTCTGGCAGCACCCATAATGATCCAAAACAGTAGAGAAATGTAGACTCGCAGCCAGTTACGGCGCCATCTTTGCCAGATTATAGAAGTGAGAAATAAAAGCTTCTTCTCCCTGCAGTCATTATGCAGTGTGCAGGCAATGTATTTATATTGCCCTCAGTAGAAAAAGCCTGAGGGCTTATTGTAGAAAGGGAGAGTGAGAAATGATAATGTGGAGAACATTGTTATTGATGTCATATATTGACACAAGAAATAAATGGATTGGACATATGACAAGAATGTCTTACAGATGTACCCGCCACACAAACCTATAACTCCAGACAGCTAGGCTTTGGAGTAAGAGGAGATAAATAAAAAGATGGATTAATGGTGTTAATTGTTAAAGAAATGCTGCAGATTTTGCTAGGTCTCAAGCTTTTTTTAAATAGATCTGGTGATCAGTTGCATGTCCTATCTGCACGACCTTCTGTTATTATAAGTCAGGTACTAAATAGTACCTAGGTAGACTGAGGTACACCGTGACCAGGGTTTCAACCCAGTACCTTTGCAGTGAGAGGGAACTCTCTAACCACTCTGCTACTCAGAGGATCAATAAAGTACTGTCCCACAAATTTGTCTTATGAAATCTTGACCCATCTTATGGTCTAGTGCCGGTCTTAATAAAAAATACAACAATCTATTCCTAGCCTTTACTTTGATAATAGCCAATTTAAGATTTGTATTTAGCAGGCTCTCAGAGTTATTTCAATGTTGTTTATCCATGCTATTAAATGTTCAGGTCTAAAATAATACCAAGCAAAAAATGTTAATTGATTGGAAAACTACAACCCACTAATGCAGTATTTTTGTTTTAGACACTCATGATGTATTTTTACACATATATGCACAGCTCATTATAACACCATCAATCCAGAATAACACTCTTTCCATTATCTTCTGTAATATTATAAAATTCTTCTTCGTTTGCTGTCAGACGCCGACTTCAATTTGTTATTAAAAAAAAGGCAGCCGTTATCCAGAGGCTGTCGACACTGCCACAATAGCGCTTGTCTAGTTTTGGTACTGGTGGTGGCCATATGTGCTTTTTCCGGTTCTCGTTTGTCAGGCAATTTTGCAACAGATGTTCAGGGGTCATTTTCTCAGTACCACACGTGCATTCGTCAGTAGCACCTATCTTCAGTTTATTGAATAGATGGTACATCAGTCTGTTGTGGTATCTGAAGATGACCACCTGCTCTCTTCTGTTCAACTGGTAATAAGCATCATTTCCTGTGTAGCCAGAATGCTCTGTTTCCAATTTGTCCATGTATCTGGCCCTAATAAACCTTTTTTACTCTTCGTAAGTCACACTTGAATCTGGTTGTGGTGACCTTCCACCTTTGCGCCAGTCTGTCTGCCTACTTGTCATCTTGGATGTTGGATGAAACCCACTGTACTACAACTCTTCTGGGTTTGGACTACTTACATAGTTAGCAGAGTACTGATCTTAGGTAATTTAGGTCTGTATTTCTCTGGCTTTTCAGCACTGTAACCACAAACATGGCATCTGTGTAAAAAAAAAAAAACTATTTGGCTTTCGTTGCCCTAAATTATAAAATTGAAATCTTTCATTTTGAATTCTCCCAGCACTATCATTTTGGTTTCAGTAACACTTTACAAATTCTTTTCTTGTGTTTCAACCTTTTCTGTTGGTAGCTAAGCTTGCCAGTATGACATTCCAAGCCGAACTGGTCAAAGGTTAAGGGCCAAACAAAGTAGATATATGCATGTTGCCTGCCACGCATACTAGGGACAATAAAAAAGCTAAGAGAAACAAACCATAACAGAAACATCTGCTTAAATCAGATGCACAGGAATACAAGTTCAATGAAACAGTGCAACATAATTTCAATAGCTTGGTTTATTTTCTTGCCAAAAGTAAAAAATAACCAGAATAGAGTCAAACTAGGTTGCGAGAACCTTGACCACCTCTTTCTTTAGGCAAATTCAAATTGATACCTGAAAGAATAAGAAAACTCTGTTATGAACATTTTTTTACAGTTTTAAAATATAATTTTATCTGAAACTTAGTATGTTTGTTAATTTGAATTTTTTGTATTGCAGGATTTGAGCGTGATATATGCATATCTGCATGGGATGGAGGCCCTCTCTGGGATGAGAGAACATATGCTACAGAGCTTGTGCTCTATAGTTCGCTATGAGTATCATGAGGCCAATGACATCATTTACTAGTATGTATTTATACATTCATTCTTTTTTTCTTTCTGGTTAAAACATTCTATTATACAGAGATAATGAAGTGGTCACCAGGAGGATTCTGTCTGTGACAGAGATGAGAATAGGGCAACTGACACACTTAGGGCATGAGGTGAAGAAATGAGATCTTTAATCCCACTTCATTCATTAATTACAATATCCAATATTTAGCTAACATGTATGATAACAGCGCTGGAAAGTATCCTTCCAAGAACTTCTCAACCCAGCAGACACTCAGGAACAATAAATATTTATCCCACAAAACAAATGTGTCATCTGGATATATCGATTCATGAAATGGAAAGATTTATAAAGAACAGGCCAAAAATAAGTCACCACACATGGATGGCATAACAACTGAAGCAATTCAAGTTTGTAGGTAGACAGGACTGAAATGACTAGAGAGAATCTTAACAACAACATGAAACGAATAAAGATAACCAGACAAGCAACAAACTACAATAATACCAATCTGAAAGAACAAAGGCGCTGAAAGTAACTGATACATAGAGAAGCGTATTGCTACTAACTCATGCAGAAAAAATGCATGCAAAAATACTTGAGCAAAGATTAATACAAATTTAAATCAATATATGAATTAAATGTGCTGATGCCTTGTTTACGGTCAGATAATTAAGTGAAAGAACAATAGAATATGACAAGCATTTAAACATAAGATGTATAGATCAGTACACAAAATTTGATAGAGTAAATATGAATAAACTCTGGGCAGTATTAGAGGACTATGAAATGCAAGGGCAACTATTAGATTATATGACAGCATTGTACCAAATGCATAATAATGTCTTAGTTCTTAGTCAACCTTACTTCTACAGGGGTGGATGCCCCTGAGCAGGTCTCAGCACTGGTATGATCTGGATGTAGCTGGGAGGAGGATTTCCTGATTAGTGGGCTAGGCTCGAGCAGCTTATTACTCCACTGCGTTGGGACAAGTGCAGTGGAGGGTGGTTAACTGATATGCAAATCCATCTTAATAGACTCAAACACTAGAGCAAAGAAGACCCGCAGCCTGTTAGGTGCTATCTATGCTGCTCTAAACAAACCACCTAACCATAGCCAGTGTTATGCCATGGGACACAGTTAGTTACCTCTTACGACATGCTCTCTGTGGGGCAATGGTGCTATTCTTGTCCTTGTCGTACACAAAGGCCCTGGTGGACCGCTCAGTATTATATAATATTATAATAAGAATATTATAAAAATGTAATAAGAACAACTAATGCAATCACAGATGCTTTATAAATTACCACAGGAGCATAACATCGATGTGTGCTATCACCATTGCTGTTCAACATTTACAGGGACAAAATAACAACCAAGTCCAACATTTTTTGCATCACTAGAAGGGGAATTCTAGGAATTACAGACTGCACAGCTTTGAAATCAAATGAGGTTTATGCGGAGTGTTACGCAAAAGAGAGATCGGAGCTAGAGTGTGTACTAAGCTATGAGCTACAGGAACCATTACTGTTCAGACCATTACTGAGACTGAACACCTATGGGCATGCATGAAGTGCATCACTAGAAGTGGAATTCAACACTGGAAGTGATGAACTAAACTCAGTTACATGAACTATTCTTTGCAGACGAACAATGTCTGATATATGATGATGAAGAAAAGACTTCAAAATGATATGAATGCACTAAGTAGGACCTGTGAAATATCTAATACGATGATTAGTACATCAAAGATACAAACTGTGAGGATTAGCAGATCAACTGGTCTACTAAACATGTTTATCAAAATCTCTTACTTTAAATAGGTTCTTCTTCTTCATTCGTTCTCAATCTCCCGCTACTAAGCCCAGAAAACTGCTTTGCAAGTAGCATGATGTTGTCCACAGAACGGAATGCGTTGTGTCGTAGTTTATAAAATAGGTTCAACAATTCAAATACCTGGAAGTATTTTTACGGAAGATGGAAGATTTGATAAAGAAATGTATTTTTCATTATAGGACGGACACATGTCAGATAATAGTTCATTTTTTAAAAGGCTTCAATAACATAACCAGACATACAAAACAATCCTCTAAACAAACCATTGTAACATATACTGCACATATATACAATGTGGTGCACATAAAACCAGCCTCATAATTTGATTATCTATTAATGCACTGGTAACGATTCAACATTTTCCTGAGCATGTTGCAACATATATTGCGAACATGTAGATAGTGCCATAAATAAAACTACGTTGAAAGGTATTTTGTGGGACTGGCTTTATTTTTATGTGTCTCACCTGGTTTATATATAGCCTGTCTGTCTGTCTCTCTCTCTCGCTGTCTCTCTCTCTCTCTCTCTCTCTGTGGTGGTGGGTTGGTAGTGGTGGTGGTTGTTGTTAAGGACACACATTTACAATACAAACATTTCACTAGACAGCAGTTTGATGAAAACACATTTTAAAATACATAAGTTTCCTTATTCTATATCTCTGTTCAGAGATAATAGTGTACTGGAAAACTATCATCGTCAGTCAGTCAGCTTTTTTCATTGTGTCCTAATGTATTTTAGTAGCAATCTAACCTGATGTGAGGGGACGGCATGGCCTAGTGATTAAGTGACATGGCTCACAACCCAAAGGTGCTGGGTTCGATCCCCATCACACCACTGGCCGTTACGCCGAGGAAGCAATCCCTTAGAAAGTGCAGGAGGAAGCAGACCCTTACACAAAATGGATGCTGAAGTCGGATGCTTTGGGCCGACAGGCGCAAAATAAAAACCACAGTGCAACGCACACCATCTTGGGGAATAGAAAAATAAGGCGAACGCTAAAAAAATAAAATTACCTGATGTGTTTGTTGTACCTTGAGAAGCATGGGCCCAGCACTATGGTTGGCCATTTGTCGGAATCCCTAATATGCTCAGCAAGAAACATTTTGATATCATTTGACATTACATAATGAGGTTTGCTAATCTCGCATACAATCTCCTATAGTTGTCTCTTATGACATGCTTGGTAGGGCACTGTGTTTCTAGTTTGCTACCCAGTATCTAGTCCTGTGATCCACACACACACATTTATTCTTCAGATCCCAGCATAACAGTTTATTAACTCATGCATTACTGTGTCATATATGGCGGCATTGCTTCTGTTTTTAAGAATCGATGTCACTGTACTCCGGGCATACCCATAGGTGCTCAGTCTCTCTTATCAAATGGCGTACGGTAGGAATACTGGTGGACCCTGTAGCTCGCTGGTTGTACACTCTCCTGCTCCGTCCTCTCATGCGCCATACTCCGCTCAAACCTCGTTTAATGTCAAAACTTTGCAGTTTGTGGACTGCTGCTTCATCTATTGTGGTGCCCTCATCTAGCAGGCGGTCGTTGATTGATTTCAAAATGTCACTTCTATCCATCGCTAATGTGCCCATGATGGTAGCTTGTGAAGCCATGATGTCAGCTCTTTCATTGCCCTGAACCCCAGCATGAGCAGAACAGTAGATCCATGTCAATCCCTGGAGGTTTGAGGCCTCAACAGCAGCTATTCACTCGTACTTAAGCCATCCCTTCTGTACCTTCTAAAGTACAGCTTGCGCATCTTTCACGATGACTGCCCTTGTTATAAAATTCTCAGATATCCATTTCAGTGCTGAGGTCACTGCTTCCATCTTCATTCTCATACTGGAGGTTGTTGACATGTATGCCCTACTGCGCTCAGCAACGATCTGTCCTTTCACTCTAGAAGATAAACCCCAGCCTGATGTCTCACTGCACAGGACTGATCCGTAAGTGTATGTGACGGCATCATTCGTCACTCTCCTGGGTGTTCTCAGTTATCAGCTGATTCACCTCATGCTCTGCTCTCCCGTTGCTCTGTTCTCTGCATTCCTAGCAGTTGTGCAATAGATCCCTAGACACCCAAACATAATTGACCATGTCAAGGCAGACAGACTAGTAAAGAAGAGCAGCCACACACTGCAACAACTCTACAGACAGTCACAGCTCACAATAACAGATAATAACAGAACTCGGCTGTACAGTTGGGTCTTTGGAAACGCAGGGAAAGGAGTCAACAGACATATGGCATTCCAAATGATACTCTCAACTCACATGAAGGATAAGAGCACCATTTTCCGGTTGAGAATCCAACATCCCACTTAACAAGCCCCTGGACAGAATCAAACCACAACACACCAAGAAAAACTTGAGTTTACGCAACAATATGTACCTGACCTGGTCTCGGAAGATCTTTCTTTAACTCACGTCTTTTTTTAAACATCATTGTCCAGTTCTTCACTCTTGTCTTCGACACACTTTTGTCACCATACACTGCCTGCATTCTTCGATGAAGTCAACTGGTTGACATTCTTCAGCTGTTAGAAACCGTATCACACCCACCATGTTTTCAATGGTCTGCTGAGGAAACTATGAGTCGTAGCATAATGAAATTTTGCAAACTTGATGGTTGGGATGTGCTGTATAAACCAGAAGTGACATCATCGTACGTATGTTCACTTCTTGCAGTTTGGTCCGGTTTAATTTGAACACGCCTCGAATTTTCCCATTTTATACCACGTATGGTAGAAAAATAATCAGTCTTACAGTAAAATACAGCTGCAAACTTCAGCCTTCACCTAATTTAATATAGAGTTGTTTAATGACCCTTCTGCTGTCTGGGAGTCGAATAGAAAGGAAATATAAAAGACCATTTATTTGTATAAGTACAAGTGCATTTTTAACTTCTTTTCTCCTATTTGGTATTTTTGGTTTTCATTCTAGCCGCTATTGTATGACATGCCAGGTGGTAGTGATGGGCAGGGGAAGTAGAATAGGCCAATTATTGGATCAATTTTGTCTTTCACCAAGACTAATGAATGCTCTGGTGTTCTTATGTCAACATGTCTCCAAACCAGTGTAAATATGATAATAGAAATGCCCACACATTATTTCTGTACATACGTGAAGGAAGCTGGAGGGCCCTAAATTATTTTTTCCCCATCTTGTTTTTAGATTATGTGTTTTTTCCCATTAATGTTAATTATAGTAATTATTTCTGTTTTTTGTTTTGTTGCTTACAGACATGTTTGTAGCAAATATAATTCTATTTTCCTTTTTAGAATTTGAAACCAAATTTAGTTGACAAAGAATTTTTGTGTGCAGCCTTGTCAATCTTTTTCATGACCTATATCTTCTTTGTGTCTTGGAGATGGAGTTATTGACTTTGTTCCTGACTTCATCGTTGAATATCTGGGAAGCTTACTTGAATCCTGGTATTCAATCAGGCAAGGTCGCACGATGCCAGGTAGCCAAAAGACGCTTCAATCTGTGTCTGTCCTTGGCCTTGGAGTACCATGACAGTCCAAAGGCATAGTGCAGGTCATCTCGTCAACAAGTGGCCGGATGGACGGTTGTAATTGTATATCCACCAGAAAGACGTCTTCCTTGTCTATCGTTAATCGTGCGGACCACATAGTCGACGACAAACCAAAACTTAGTTTGGTCGCAGATACCGGTATTTCGGATGTGGTCTCTTAGGGAGATATTCAGGACTCTATGCTCCATTGCTCTTTTGGTAATTCAGAGCTTTTCTTTGTCTGATTTGCGTAGACTCCAAACCTCACACCCGTGTATCATTGCTGGAATAACCATGTTATATAAGGTCTGAGCCCTGGCCTTGACATGCGTCATCTGCTGGTGTATCGGTTTAATGCAGTTTAAGCAGAGCTAACCCGCTGCTCTCCTGAGTGAGATCTCCTTATTAATGTGATTTTTGTTGATTTCCTGGCCTAGATGGACATACTCATTGATATTTTCGATGAGCTTATTCCCTAATCACAGTTCCCCCACAAGGCACAAAGTGTTCAATAAAAATTGAGTTTTCATTCTATCTATGCTTTGGCCAACTGCCTTGCCTGCTTTATTCAGCTTGTTTAGGCTTTGCTCGGCTTCTGCAATGCTGTGACTGAAGATCACAATGTCATTTGCAAAACATAGGTGTTGGAGCATCTCACCATCTAAGTTGACACCTCGATCCTGCCAGTTTAGAGGCCTAAGATCTTCTTCATGGGTAGCTACGAACAGTTTTGGGGAATGGTATCTTCTTGTCATACCCCTCGTCGTACTCCTCAGTGTATATGTATGGAAAGTGGCTTAGGGAAAAGGATGGTCACAGTTGAGCAGCCCTCGTTTATCTTCTCTAAGCTGGGCGTACCTTTGTTGATACATTGGCCTCTCAAGACATTTACCACTGCAATTATTTCCACGCTATCAAATGCCTTTTTGTAGTCTACAAATACAATGCATAGGGGCACACAGACTTCTCGTGCTCTCTCCATCAACTGGTTGATTGTGTGGAGGTGTTCATTGATTGAGTAGCCCTTCCTGAAACCTGCTAGTTCTCATCGAGTTGCCTTTCTAATTTGCAGCTAATGACTTTTGTGAACAATTTATAAATAGTTCGTAGCAGACAGATTGGATGGTAGTTAGCCAGAATTTCTCTGTCACTTTTTGTGGATCAGGGTTGTCTTGTAGCACTTTCACTGGCCTGGAATTTTTCTTGTATGAAGGCAGTTGTTGAAAAGTATGGCCAGTTCGCAGGCAAGTGTATTTCCATCATCTGTTTCATATCCATTCGGCAATCCACAATTGATGCTGTGTGCAGAGCCAAGTACTGGTGACAAAGCATTTCACATTTAATTTTAAAAAAAGGCAACTAAGAAATGGTGTGCATGAAGATAGCAGCCACATCAAGTAAAACAACATGCCACATAAGCAGCAATCCCGAGAGCATGCAAAGTGGTTTTGGCTTCCTGCTAATAGGTCAATTGTCTCTTTGGGGACAGTAATAACATTCCATTATTTCAGAAAGAGCAAAAAAGGTCAATTGTGATTTAAGAGGCAAAAAGAGACATGTGTACTGGTTCTTCTAGTGTGGCTTACTGGGAAGGAAAGAATAGGTCCTCCAAACATGCCATAGTAAGTAACAAAAGAGAGTTGTGCATAGGGCAAGAAAAAAACCCTGATGATTTCAGTTTTTGGGATATTTAGACTCCTTTTTCTTTACTTGCTTTGTTTATTTTGTCAATCAACTTTTGGCAAATCATGCTCATTATCAACTATAAGAACATTATCATCTGAATAACTCAGATTGTTAATCACATGTTCTCCTGTTAATATTCCTGACAGATCTTCAATCTCTTGCTCATGTTTTAAAAATTTGTTGTTTTATTTTATATGTTTGCCTCACTAGTTTCGATTGGCGGAGGCGCGCTTGTTCCACCCCGAGGGTAGTCAACTGGGCGATATTAAGGCGCATAAACCAGTGATTGGATGTATGTGTGCGTCTGTATGTACCTATGCTAGGTTTGTGGGCTCTCAAAAGGCAGCTAAACCAAAGTGCAATGGAAGGGTCTCACCCTGAAGGTGTGTATGAAAGTTGTGCGAGTGTGATTGTTGGGTCTTCTAATTGCTCTTTTTAAATACCTCATGACTGTTTCACTGTACATATTTAACAAATCTGGTGAAAGGACACATACTTTTTTTTTTACCCCTCTTCTTATATTATTATATTTTTTCTTATGTCATAAGCCACTACAACTCCTACATAATTAAATTGTCCTCCAACTTGTTTGGTCATTTATTGAATTCATTTGAAAAGATATTTTGCTCATTAATCATGAGACAAGTGCTAGTTGCATTATTGTTTAATTTGTTCATTTTATTCCTTGTTCCAGTCAAGGGCAGGTAGCATCCTGTTGGTACATTTTACTGTCAGGCTCTGTGTTTATAGAAGGATCTATGTTCTTACCACGTAGCAGGTAAGTTGAACATAAACCTTTACTGTGTGTGTCTGGTGACATTCTATGTACTCTGCCTGATCACGATGGGATAACTTGAGTGTCTTGATGATCTCTTGAACTGTGCCAGACAAGAGCCTTGTGCTCATGATAGGTACAACCTAGCCAAGACAGTCATTGGGGCAGGTGGGTAGGTCACTTAGGCAACAAAGGCCCACTGTGCCAACCGTTCATGAACCTATAGAGTGCCCGAGTTCCAGGCTGCATGTAATGTGGATGATCTCTTTCTGACTCAACCTAGCCAGGTGGTGCGGGAAAGTAACCATGATGGAGAGGGTCGTTTCCCATCTGTGATGTCCGTGGCTTGCTTTAAGAGCTAGTGTGTGGTGACATCCTCGCCAAAGTGGAACATGTCTAAACAGGGCCCCAAACGGCAATTGGTTTAGAATGTTAGTTTTTCTTAGATTGTTTCCCTATCTTCTCACTATTAGTAGCTCTCTGTTTTCAATATGCTTTTTACCCTATATCTTCTCCCTTTTTTTCACCTATAATTTCTTTTCTTTTTTTTTTCATCTATTCCCTAAAGGCACTTAATCTACTTCTCCCATTTTGTTTTTTGCAAGACTAATTAATCCTGAGTTTGACAGAGCAGTTACATTTATTCACTAGCCACAGTCAAAGCACTCTCCAGTTTTCCCAGCTGTAAAATGTGTACCAAACTCTGTTCTGAGTTAATGAAGACAAGGCACTGAAAAATAGAACCTGTTACTATACCTCATAAGAGTGAAGATTCAGCATGATGAAGTCTCTAACACTTTATTCCCTTAATCCATCTCTCCTGTGACATTGTATCTCAACCTGGGATCTGGGGGTCCACAAAAAGTCCTATGGAGGTTCACCAAGAAATTGTCTGTTTCTATGTAATTAACAATTTGTGGGATAGTATTATATTACATCCCCATAGACAAGGCTCAGCCCCAGGCAAAAGATTACTTCTACCAGGATCTGGCCAATGTCTCAGCCACAGTTCCTCCACATGATGAATTCATCCTACTGGGTGATTTCAACGCAGTTTCAGGGTCCCAGCGCAATGATTATGAATCGGTGCTGGGCTCATTCGTCAGTGAAAATGATAAATCATGAAGGTTTCTGTCAATTTGCGCCACCTTCAGTCTGAAGATTACGGCTCATGGTACTACCGTCTAGACATCCACCGCCACACATGGATTTCTAACAATCGAGGGACTAGGAAGGATCTCGATTGGGTTAATTCCTGTCATGTCTTTCGCATTGCTGAGGCCCCTGCCAACACTGACCATTGCTTGCTGATGAGCAGGTACTCTTATCGACCCGTATGCCCCTCCAAAACCTGTTCCGACCCCTAGGTACAATATCCAGCTTCTCAAGGCTAACCCGGGTGTCGCAGAGAAATATGCCAATGATGTCAGGGGATACCTGGCTGCATTGGGCCTCCTTCCAGATGACTCAGAGGCAGCATGGGAAGTCATAAAGAACACCACTTGCGAGGCCGCCAAGCTAATCACCGGCTCAAGGACACCAAGCGTCAGCAATAGCTCTGATGCCTCGTATGATATCAAACTTCAGAAGAACTCAGCCAGGCTTCACAACGACGACGGCTGAGAGGCCAATTCCGCGTGGCGGCTAGGGCAGACAAGGAACGCTTTCTCAACTAAATTGCTGACGAAGTTGAAGCTGGTTTCAGATCTCATGACCTCAGTCCCGCCTTACAGACTATCAGGCTCCTCCGCCCTGGAGGCAAGCAGAACAGGAAAAAAAGCATAGAGTTCATCAATAAGTCCAATGGCTCCATGTGCTGGTCATACGAAGAGGTAGCAAACAAATAGAAAGAGCGCTACGCTTATTCTCTTAACCACCCACCAGCGACATGTCCCGAGCGATCTGCTGAATCTTCTGACCCTCCCCCAGATATGGAAACCAACATCGACCCCTCTACTATAGCTGAATTTCTTGCTGTTATAAAGAAACTCAGAGATGGACGAGCGGCTGGCCCGGATCACATCCCACCGGAGCTGTTGAAATACGCCATCGATCCGATCAGCTCTGCCCTCCATCATTTATTCCTGCAAGTATGGAGGATGGGACATGTCCCAGCCGACTGGATTGATAGGATTGTCATCTCCTTGGTTTGCCCACGTGCTACTGGTTAGATTCAAGCCTCTCTTGAGCCCAAAACATCGCCCAGAACAGTCTGGATTCGCCAAGGGCCATCATACAACCAACGCTATCCTTGCTCTGCGAATCATGGCCGTCCAGCACTGGGCCTTCAATCACCCCTTGTACACTGCATACGTGGACTTGAAGTCCATGTTCGACTCAGTTGGCCGGCTGGCTTTATTGAAAGCCCTCCAGGGGAATAGGTACCCCGGAGCCCCCCCTCCCCACCACCCTCTGCCCTCATTGAAACCGGTCAAGGAGCTACATTAGGACACTGGCATCAGAATTCGATTGGGTGGCACTCTCTCTGACAGATTCCCCACGACTTCAGATGTCAGACAGGGATGTGTTCTTGACCCTGACCTATTCTGCCGTGCAGTCGACTGGCTTCTTGACACCTCAGCGCCTATCAGCAGGGTATAGCTATTGATCAGTCTTCACTGATCTTGTTTACGCGGACGACATTGCCCTATTCCGTACAGACAGATCTGCGCTGCAGTGTTCTCTGGAAATGTTGGACAGTGAAACGCTCTCCCTAGGCCTGTCTATATCCTGGGCCAAGACCAAAGTTCAGAACCTCATTTCCAACACAGCACACCAAGGTATTGAAACTCAAGGTCACACTCCGCAGGACACCAACGAATTCATCTATCTCAGTAGCATGATATCATCCGATGGGCGCAGCAGTCCCGATATGTTAAGGCGGATTGGACTAGCTGCGTCAGCTATGCACAACCTCTGACATGTGTGGAGTAATGACAAGATCTCCCTTGGTACAAAAATCTACATCTACCAGTCTTGCGTGATCCCAGTCGTGCGTTTACGGCTCCGAAACCTGGAGATTGCTGAAACATGACATGTCGAGACTGGAAGCCTTTCATATGCGGCGTATCCTGGGCATCCAATGGTATGACTACATCCGCAACATGGAGGTCTCTACTTTGACAGACGCCAAGTTTCTTTGTTCGGTCATGTTGTATGACTGGACCAGGAAGCCCCTACCCACAAGATACTGCACAAGTCATTCCTCAGCACCAAAAGTCTTCCCCCGACCGGCTGGAGGCACAGAAGAGGCCGTCCCCAAACAGTATGGCTCCAGCAAGTAGCAACTTCTTCCTCCGCCCTGGACGAGGCCTGGAACCACGCCACAGCTGTGGGTCATGGATGTGGTCGATCGACGCAACGGGCCTCAGATGCCTAAGCGAACATTATTATTATTAATATATTACCCAATATGCACTAAATCGCAATTTGCTTAAACATTAGTTTTTCTCCAATTATTATCAGATTATCATTTTCCATAACTTTTAAAATTAAATGCAACATGTTTAGGTGTCAAGTTAGTCAATGGATGTTTCAGAATGAGCAGGCAGGCAGGCAGGCATTGAGCCACTTCTGTGTCTTGCACATACTTTAATTGTATTGCACATGGGGCAGTAGCATTGCAGGTTAGTTAGAGAAGCCAAGTTGTGAAATAAACAACAAATTCAAGGTCTTGCTGAAAGCACACTCATATCCATTGATTAACTTCATATTGTTTTTAGTAATGCCTGGTTCTGGGTTGGAGATCTAACTCAAATCATTCTGCTATGGTTGAAACATTAAAAATCTATGATAGAACATTAGGTTCTTCAGTTTTAATTTAATATGAATCAATAGTTAAAGATGGGAATTTACAATGTAGAAGCAACACAACCTGAGGAAACTATGGTAGAATACCAATAAAAGTAAACAAAATTGGAACCTGTGTTTTTTCCGTAGCAGCATTCGGCTGCGAAATATGGACAGTTACCCAAACCTCAAGGAAGAGAATCGAGCCCCTTGAGTCTAAATGTTATAAAAAGGTTGTGTTCAGAATACTATGAACCAAAATAAGAAGAATGCAGACAATCAAAAAGAGTTGGGCATAGAGAAGAACTGGTTCATAAATTCCATCATGAATAGAAAATTGATATAATTTGCATCAAAGACACCTTTCTTGAGAGAATGGTAATGGAAGGTATGGTGCCGGGCAAATAGGCAGAGGCAAACCAAGATGTCAAGGAATGCTTGAGCATGACTCTGGACCAGACTGGAGGTTTGACAAGAGATCAAGTTTCTTTCAGCCTGCTTGTGATGGGAGCGACATTCTGCACAGGACATGATACATGAGTAGTAGTAGTTGAAGTCTTGATCTTTGAAACACAGGAAAGGCAAGAATTGCAGTGATGTTTTTGAAAGTCCTTCTGCTAATGAAAAAAAAAACCTTTCTTACACAGGCATACCTTGCTTATCTACACTTTGCTTCACTAACGCATTTCGCTTAAAGCTATACCTCATACATATGAAGCCGAGCCCTGCTTAACTGGCCCATTTTATCATGTTTCGATGGCAGACCTCTCGCTTCTTCTCAGTTGACTCTACCTTAATTCGATGTCTCTTTATAGAAAGTGTTTGTGGTTTATCTCTTTGTCTGTCGTTGTGACAGCATATCTTAAATATAGTGCATTATTTAGTGATTGCATACATTCGCATGTGATATATTGTAGTTTTACATTTTTCCTGTCGCCAAAATGTATTTTCAAGTCAAATAAAGACTAAGCTTCACCATTAGTCGATTATCGCTAATCAACGATGCTCTAGTTTCTAACCTATCAGTTGAATGGGGTATACCTGCACATACTTTCTTCTAACAAAGTAGACAACTTATAGAAATCCTTTATGATTCTACAGGGATGGGTGCTATTTTATAAAGGTCATAAAGCACTTGATGCCATTCACCACCTTTGCCATTGTGAGAAGGTGTTGTCAGATTTAGTGAATATTAATAAACAAATATGGAAACAGGCATGAAGTAGAGAGCCAGACCCACGATTGTATTTATTCCCCATTGGTCCCAGAATTCAAAACCTGAAATAGAAAAACAGCACCAACCACCATGTAAAGTTAATGTCGAATTCGTGTTAAATATCATTATACAAACACCTTCAAATAGTGTTTTTAATATCAATGCAATATTTGCTATTTCTTGTATAAATATTACAATGGGCTTTGTAGAATACTAGAAATATGTAATAGAATACAAGAAATGTGTAGTAGAAAACTATAAATATGTAGTAGAATACTAGAAGTGTGTGAAATATATAGTACAGTATAATAACAGAAATGTGTGGTAGTAAACTGGAAATGTGAATTAGAATACTGGAAATGGGTAATACAGTTCTAGAAATGTGTAGTAGAATACTAGAAATGTGAATATTGATATTTGTTTACAACTTCTCTGATTGAGTAGAGTAAGTTTGCTATTGCGGCAATCTTATATTTCATTGTGGCTATCTTATATTTCATTGTGGCTATCTTATATTTCATTGTGGCTTTAATCTTGAAACGGTCAGGAACCACACTGATATGTGACTACCAGACATTGTATATCAGAGCGGCAAGTGGAAGTCATTAGTGTGTTATATCTTAAGAGCATTCCCATCTAATTTATGGATCAGTTAGTATTTGTGGATTTTGTGGATTGATACTCTGCTTGTCAGATATGTTGTGTGTAGTTTTAATTGCATTGTAATATGTATTTTTTCTTGTGCATTCATCTTGAAAAGGACGTTGTGTCATAGTTTGCAGCAAAGCTGTGATACCTGTGCCTTTCGGTTACACATCCGATTTCAGCTGGATTTTTTGTGTGTACCAGGTTTGCCTCCCACTATGATCCCTATTCTCTTAGCCTGGCAACACTAGTGCTGCTTGTTTCCAGGACTACCGCTAGGGATAGGGTCTTGGTCAGCTGTGGTTAGCTAACCCTGATGAGTTGCTGGCTGCTGTCAGCTCATTCACTGTGCTGCATCTTGATAACATCTGCACAAATATTTCACCAATTTGTTCATTTATATCACACATGTGTTATGGGGCCCGAAATTGGGTGGGGGCAAAGAATAGTTATGCTGTAACCTGTCAGGTATGTCAAAATTGGCAGCTGATTATGGTTTGGCATGGGGCTTGCGACTGTATCCTGTTGAAACTATACGCCACAAGTAAAAGGTAAATAAAACATTTAAACCTCACTGTAGACTGGGACCGACTAGGGAAGTAAGTTCATTTGTATATCTGTCTAATCCCCTGTTACCCCATCATGCCTACGACATTACTTTGCGCATTAAATATCATCAAGCCTTTGGGTGACAGTACAGCTTATTAGGCCAAAGATTGACAACTGAGCAGCCAGATGATTAGATCTGGTCCAAGTCAGGTTTTCTGCTGTGCATGGGTTCATTTCACATGATAAAGGATACTATTTTAAATGTGTAATCCTGCTGAAGATGGATGTGTCAGACCGAAAGGTGCAAATATCACAGTCAAACTGTAAACTAGTGACACAACGCAAATCCGTTCTCCGGACTACATCCTGCTACTTGCAAAGCCGTGTTCAGGGCTTGGTTCCGGGAGATTGAGAATGAACGCAGAAGAAGAAGAAAGGTGTAATAGATTATGTTAACAGATATATGTAATAGATTATGTCTCAGTCTCTGCAGACCATGCGCGTGGCGCCCTGCAAGTCTTGTCCAGCTCTGTCTCCTGTATTTCGGCACAGTCTGCAATGACTGTAAAGAACGATTCACGAGTGATAGTCCCTGCCACAGATCGTACAAACATGCTGAGTAGGCTAGCTTGCCTGGGTGTCCCTCAATCTCTTCACTTTCTATTTTTTTTCTGCAGCCAGAAGGTCTCTTACGAACATTTGCAGCTACTATTTCCCTTTCAACTGTCTCTAAACAGCTCAATCCTGAGCAATCGTTTCCAAGCTTTCCTATGGTATGTTGCAGGACTTCATGTCCCGCTTGCATATGTCATTGAATCGAAGTGTGGGTTGGTTGATTCTTCTATCTCCAATGTCAACTGTCCATAGAGAATATCATTTTTTAGCCGATCATCTTCCATACAGTGACCATGCACCAACTATCGAAGGCGTCGTTGGCTCAACAGCAAGTACATGCTGGGAGTGTTTGCTCTCTGTAAAATCATATTATATGGAACTCTCTGTTGTCACCCAATCCTCAATTGTCCGCCGTAGACACATCATCTGGAAGGCGTTGAGCCGCTGTTCCTGCTTAATGTAAGTGCTCCAAGACTCATTTCCATACATGAGAGATAGCCAAGAACGCAGGTCTCATAGACCTGGACCTTTTCTATCAAGGATAAAATAAACAAATGTTGAATGCCCACAATGAGTTTACTCTTTTGTGTGCCCTAAAAAGGGCGTTATGGGGCAGGTTGTAGTAGCTTTTCTCACATCCCGAGCATGCTGATGAATGTGGACCAAGGTCCTCCAGTCGGTCTTACCTGCATGACACTCACTACTACAGAAATTATGTTGATCCACATCTTGTCAGCCAGACTACCTGAAAACAGCCTGTTTTCAGGTAACAGAGGAAGACAGTTTGCGGTCTTGGTCAGTATATTGTGCCTTACACTGACGCGATTTTGTGATCATTTTGCACACTGTGTGGCTAGTGGCCTTTATTCCCCAATCCCATAAATCTCTCTTTCTCTCTGTCTTTCTCTCTCTCTGTCTCTCTCTCTCTCTCTCTTTCTCTCTGTCAAAACGTGATATCACCTTTCGGACTAATTATTATAGTTTTAGTTACATTAACAAATACAGGTCTATAGGTCCTTTTGTGTTTCCCAGGTTGTCGTTAGACTGGCCACAAATTTTAGAATGAAGGTCTATAGGTCTGCCCTTTTGTGTTTCCCAGGTTGTCGTTAGACTGGCCATACATTTTAGAATGAAGGTCTGTAGGCCTTTTTGTGTTTCCTAGGTTGTTGTTAGACTGGCCATCAAATATAGTTGCTGAGCTTTAGGATATGCCATAAAGCTGACTGCAGTGGGGTACGTTTTGTTGATATATCTCACCTGACTGGTACCCAGGTGGAAAAGAATAGGGCCAATGTGGCTTTCATAAAATCTCATCAAAAGTCACAAAAGAGTTGTGCATGGAGCTAGCAATCTCAGCACGTTAACCATTGAAATTGAGAACGACACTGCAAATGCTCCGACACATACTTCATTATATATTTATATTTGGTTACAATGGAGATAGTGATAATGATAGAAAGAGCATAATATAGTAGCCTCAATGTTCTCTTTCAATTGTAAAATTCCTTAATCCGTATGACACTAATCCCCATAATGGTGAGCTGACAGGGGAACTACCCATTGCACTACAGCTCAGAGGACCATGACCCATCTTCTGAAGCATGTTTCAGGATGTAAGGAATGCCCCGTAACCCACCACCAAAGAAATGTATAGAGTTAAATTAACTCAAGTACCAGTGTCTTCCACAATGATATGTCACTAAGTTACCACAGCTCATAGCCATGGCAATATTAAATGAAAATGTTGGCCTTCGCAGCAACATGTTATAACATGGCAGCAGGACTAATAAGACATGTCGATGTTCAATTAAAGTTTTGGCCTCCGCAGCAACATGTTATAACATGGTAGCAGGACTCATAAGACATGTCGATGTTCAATTAAAGTTTTGGCCTCCGCAGCAACATGTTATAACATGGTAGCAGGACTCATAAGACATGTCGATGTTCAATTAAAGTTTTGGCCTCCGCAGCAACATGTTATAACATGGTACCAGGACTCATAAGACATGTCGATGTTCAAATAAAGTTTTGGCCTCCACAACTACGGAATGGTAGCAGGACTAATAAGACATGTCGAGGTTCAAATAAAGTTTTGGCCTCCACAACTACAGAATGGTAGCAGGACTAATAAGACATGTCGATGTTCAATTAAAGTTTTGGCCTCCACAACTACAGAATGGTAGCAGGACTAATAAGACATGGCGATGTTCAATTAAAGTTTTGGCCTCCACAACTACAGAATGGTACCAATACTAATAAGACATGGCGATGTTCAATTAAAGTTTTGGCCTCCACAACTACAGAATGGTACCAGGACTAATAAGACATGGCGATGTTCAATTAAAGTTTTGACCTCCACAACAGCGCTTGTTACAACACGGTACAAGAACTCATAAGACATGGTTATGTTTAATTTAAAGTCTTGTCGTTGTTTGTGATTTACAAGTTTATTTTCCGGCGTAGTATTGAGCGATATGAAGTGAAGTATAGCACAACCGCTTGACGAATCCCGGTCCACCATCATCAGCACACTCGGAATGAGAGGTGGGCTGCTGCAACCCGCCACTTAACAAGTGGCGCACAAACAAGTAAATTGACTCACTGTGGACATTCATCAATAACAGGCGGAGATATGCGACGTTCACTTGCATACACAGTTCTTGCAGTCAGCATCAGTCCGTGCGTGTGAGGCGTCATCAAATATTCGACAACTTGTCCTAAACTCTGATCTTGTGCAAAGCTAAAATAACCTAGCCGTTAAAAGCCCTGCTCTCCTAGCGAACTCCAGAACTGTAGACAGTTGAACCTATCCCATCTTCACACGTTGTCAGTGCATCTCTCATCAGTATTCCCGCGTCAAATATTCATCGTCTGGAATCGCACGAAAAAGAAATGCGTGCATTCAGTTTTACCACCTGCTCTTTCATGCTTGGAATTCCTCTTCTCCGTCATTCTCAAGACATAATTCTACACTACTCCCAACTGCCACACCGACCAGCCGCTTAGTTTTTTACACACAACCATTTTTAGGCTTCCTGCCACCTAACTTTGACGCTACATTTCTTTCCCATCAAGGCCGGGAGTGAGTCACGGCATAGACGCTGTATCGGTATAGTTGTGGAAGCTGTATCGGTAAAGTTATAGAAGCCATAACAGTATAGTTGTGGAAGCTGTAACGGTATAGTTGTGGAAGCTGTAACGGTAAAGTTATAGAAGCCGTAACAGTATAGTTGTGGAAGCTGTAACGGTATAGTTGTGGAAGCTGTAACGGTAAAGTTATAGAAGCCGTAACAGTATAGTTGTGGAAGCTGTAACGGTATAGTTGTGGAATCTGTAACGGTAAAGCTATAGAAGCCGTAACAGTATAGTTATGGAAGCTGTAACGGCAGAGTTGTAGAAGCTGTAACGGTATAGCAGCTGTAACGGTATAGTTGTGTAAGTTGTAACAGTATTAGATGTCGCGGTGAAAAATGGAGGGGGGGGGGGGCGGTGTTTAAGAAGATGAGGACTTACGTTAGCAATGATCTGGACTAGGAGTCTCAAGCTTATTGTCCGTGGGCCACATTCGGATCGCGAAACGGTTTTCTGCGGATAGATGCTTTTATTGATGAAAAAAAAAGCAATAGCCAACAAGACAGAACAGATATTAACATAAGTGAAATCTCAACGTAACGAAAGATGTGCAATGTATATAAGAATGTGCTGGCACCTTGTTGCTGGTATGTCTGTAGATTTTCTACCCACACAGGCATGGTGCCAGAACGGGACTGTCACATAAGTGTCAGGCATAAGTTAACTACTCCACTCTGAGATACTGAAGCCAAGATAGTATTCACAATGCTCATTCCGTGTCACAAATTGCCTGCTGGTTATGCCGAACTCCTCTGAGGCTCAATGTGTGTAACCACATGTTTACAGCACAGGGATTGTCACACCCTTTACCACTGTGACTTTATGATCATGAGCTGTTTGATGCCTGTGGGGAGACATGTTCACATTATGAGGCAGAAATAACAGCATCAGCATTGGAAGTACTTTGCACCACTTGAGGACTGTATTTGATGCTTTCTCATCAAACGTCCAAAGTATCGTAATATTTACAGATTTATTATCTGCCCTTCAAACTCTGGAAGATGGTAGTCATTGTAAACCTGAACTTGCCCAAATATGCCTAAGATGCCAACCAACATCTCACATCCCATGAAGTCAGAATAGTTAAACAGTAGATCAATGGTCACTCAAATACACCTGGCACGACAAGGCAGCCAGACTAGCTATGAACGGATCAAGTCAAGAACAACAATACACACCAACAATCCCACAGACAGTCAAACAACTACTGAAGACTGCGAATAAAGAGGCCTGGCTGAATAAATGGACAATTGGAAATACTGGGAGATCTACAAACACATGGCCATCCTAAATTCCAAAGACAACATCAACCTCATGAAAAGGAGAGACCAAAGCACCATTTTATGATTTCACACTCAACACATACAACTTAACAGTCACTTGAACATAATCCAAGCAGAACGTACTCCTCAGCGCCGGCTGTGCACACATCCCTATGAAACTGTTGAACATCATCTTTTGTAATGTCCGGCGGTCGCCGATATCAGAAAAAAGCTTTTTCTCCAAGGCCAGACAAATGGAAGACTTTGTACAGAACTAAACAAAGAGCTTTTTCTCCAAGGCCAGACAAATGGAAGACTTTGTACAGAACTAAACAAAGAGCTTTTTCTCCAAGGCCAGACAAATGGAAGACTTTGTACAGAACTAAACAAAGAGCTTTTTCTCCAAGGCCAGACAAATGGAAGACTTTGTACAGAACTAAACAAAGAGCTTCTTCCTCCGAGGCCAGACAAATGGAAGACTTTGTACAGAACTAAACAAAGAGCTTTTTCTCCAAGGCCAGACAAATGGAAGACTTTGTACAGAACTAAACAAAGAGCTTTTTCTCCAAGGCCAGACAAATGGAACACTTTGTACAGAACTAAACAAAGAGCTTTTTCTCCAAGGCCAGACAAATGGAACACTTTGTACAGAACTAAACAAAGAGCTTTTTCTCCAAGGCCAGACAAATGGAACACTTTGTACAGAACTAAACAAAGAGCTTTTTCTCCAAGGCCAGACAAATGGAACACTTTGTACAGAACTAAACAAAGAGCTTTTTCTCCAAGGCCAGACAAATGGAAGACTTTGTACAGAACTAAACAAAGAGCTTTTTCTCCAAGGCCAGACAAATGGAACACTTTGTACAGAACTAAACAAAGAGCTTTTTCTCCAAGGCCAGACAAATGGAACACTTTGTACAGAACTAAACAAAGAGCTTTTTCTCCAAGGCCAGACAAATGGAACACTTTGTACAGAACTAAACAAAGAGCTTTTTCTCCAAGGCCAGACAAATGGAACACTTTGTACAGAACTAAACAAAGAGCTTTTTCTCCAAGGCCAGACAAATGGAAGACTTTGTACAGAACTAAACAAAGAGCTTTTTCTCCAAGGCCAGACAAATGGAAGACTTTGTACAGAACTAAACAAAGAGCTTTTTCTCCAAGGCCAGACAAATGGAACACTTTGTACAGAACTAAACAAAGAGCTTTTTCTCCAAGGCCAGACAAATGGAACACTTTGTACAGAACTAAACAAAGAGCTTTTTCTCCAAGGCCAGACAAATGGAACACTTTGTACAGAACTAAACAAAGAGCTTTTTCTCCGAGGCCAGACAAATGGAACACTTTGTACAGAACTAAACAAAGAGCTTTTTCTCCGAGGCCAGACAAATGGAACACTTTGTACAGAACTAAACAACAGCTTACAAACACTTGCAGATATCACTATACGGCATTGGGCCAAAGAGCAGGTGCCCATAGGCCGCTGGATCAATAATCAATCAACCATGTAAGCTCTTTGCAGAAAGTTGGCTTTTTACAACTGCCAACCTAATTGACTACTACCGACAGTAGCTGGTAGCAGTAGCTTTCCTCACATCCTAAGCCTACTGACGAAGGTGGGCCGAGGTCCTCCAGTCGGTTGTGCTATGCTTGACTTTATCAGCGTGTCTCTCACTACTGCGGGGATCAAGTCGATCCCCCACCTCGCTTGTCAGACTGCCAGGTAGAACAGTACGTTTTCAGGGAGGGGTTACATGGAAGTCGAGATGACCGTCTTGGCCAGTATAGTATGTCTGACCCTGACTAACAAGTCCAATCAGTATGTTGTGCCTGACGAGACGTTAGTCTTCCTCCCCAGAAAATGTTTCGAATCATAAACTCGAAACTTAATGGTGTTCCATTTTTTATATTTGTTCCACCTGCACTGACCATTCTGTTATATTATTTTTATTGTTACTAGTAACCACTGCCCCACAGAGAGCATGTCGTAAGAGGCGACTGTGTGGCATGGCATAACACCAGCCATGGTTAGGGGGTTTGTGTAGAGTAGCATAGATCACGCCTACCAGGCTGCAGGTTTACTTTGCTCTAGTGTTTCTTCTTCTTCTTCGTTCGTTCGTTCGTTCGTTCTCAAACTCCTGCTACCAAGCAATGTGAAGGACTTTACAAGTAGCAAAATGTAGTCCGGAGAATGGAGTGCGTTTGTGTCCACAGGTTGACTGCGATATTTGCACCTTTCGGTCTGACAGATCCGACATCAGCAGGCATTTCTTGGTACCAGGTTAGCCTTTCCTCTTCGATCCCTTTTCCTTTCCTCTTCGATCCCTTTTCCTTAGCAAGTCTTCTCTGTTGCAGACTGCTATCCGGGATCACAGCGTGGTGTAGAACGGTCTTGTAAATGGAAAACTATTTTTACAAAGTTGAAGGATGAAGTTGAATACTGAGTTTGTCTTCAAAAATTATTTTTACTGAAAGGGTAAACTGTTGGTTACTACTTCGATTAGACATATCACTGGATAATACGAGGTTAAGTGAGTAAGTAGGTCACAAACTGATGTGGAATAGCTGAAAAATATAATTGGTAGTTTCTAAAGGTGTCATTAGGTGGCAACAACATTCAACTTTGTGATTGCTGTAGGTGGCATACATTAGGTATCACATGCACATGCGTAGCTCTAATACAAAATGACGTGCGTGCTCACAGAGTTCGCAATAAAAAAACAGCATGCTGTCGTGCGTGTTTTTGTTTGTTACGCAAAAGGACTACCTGTAAAGGACACTCATAAGGAAGTACTTCCTGTTCACGGTGAGAAATGTTTGTCTACTGGATCGATAACGTGTGTCATTGACGCTAAATGTAATTACTGCTGAAGTCCTGCCTGGTCCTTCTGCGCATATTGCAGCAGTATTGGCCGATAACCTAAGACCCTTAAAATACTACAGTGGAATGCGGAGGAAGTCCTTAATAAAAAGGTTTCCCTAACAAATCGCCCGGACGAAGGCAAGATAACGTGTCATGCATCCAAGAAACGCACATCAACAATAACCACAGATTTTCAATCAGAGGATACCAGACCTTCCGACTCGATAGAGAAGGTCACAAAGGAAGTGTTCTGATACTGACACGTAACTGCATACCAAGTAGCGCAGTATCTGTAAATCACATCAGACAAGCAGAAATTGTAGGAGTCGACATAATGACACAAGAAACGAAAATCCGTATCTTCAACCTGGATGGCCCTCCCAACAAAGACCTGTCGCTCTCGAGTATGGAAATCAAGGACTCCAGCTGCTTAGTGGTTGGAGACTTTAACAGTCACTCAGAGAGATGGGGATATTCAGACACAGACAGCAGAGGGGATGATGTGGAAGACTGGGAGATAGACACAAATCTCTATATTATCGATAGGCCAGACGACAGTCCTAGCTTCTATTCCAGAAGATGGCATACCACCTCCACTTCAGACTTGGCCTTCTCCACGGGGGATATCCATCACAAAATATATCGTCAGGTGCTCGACCAATTTGGCAGGTAGCGACCACAGGCCAATTAGGCTAGGTATTGATATGGAAGTAGGCCCACAGGAGATAAAACCGCTGCCACGTTGTAACTACAGACTGGGACAGATTTGCAATGCTGACAGATGGACTGTGAAACTATCAACATACGAAATAACAATATGAAACATATGGCGGAAAGCCCAAGCAAAGCAATACTGCAAGCAGCCACCGGGACCATACCAAGAGGGACAAGGAGAAACTATAAGCCATATTGGAATAATGAACTGCAGAAAGGTGAGGATGAAGTCTCAAACGCTAGGAACACGGCAGAGAGAGAGAGAGATAGCAATGTATTGAAGCAAATATCTCCCCCAAGGCCATCACTGCGAAATACAAAAGACCACTGAACCAAATAACAAGAGACACTTAGAAAATAAAACAGATCTAGATAAAGAAGGGAACAAACTATAGAAATTAGTCAGAGCCATGAACGACGAAATACCATCAAATAAACAAATTACTATCAAGCAGGGCGACAACATGCTTACTGGAAAAAAAAAGCAGCAAACGCTTTTATAGAACATTATGCCAGAGCAAACCACATTGATGTCCCTACAGACAGGCATACAACCATAAGTGAAGAACAAAAGAGCCACGACAACATCAAGATTGCACGAGAGGAGCAGCACATGATGGCAAAACTAACCATGAATGAGGCCATGAGAACTTTAAAGAAAAAGATATCGCCCGGAAAAAGATGGGGTAACAAATGAAATGCTGATGGGGTTGGGCCAAACAGCAAAGAGGAAGTTACTGTCAGTCCTGAACCAAAGCTGGAAAAGGGGAATTGTACCGCAGGCATGGAAAGATGCTGTACTTATACCAGTACCAAAGAAAGAAAAAGATAGAACAGATCCAAATGGATACAGGCCTATCAGTCTACTAAGCTGTGTAAGTAAACTGATGGAGCGTATGATAAACACCAGACTGATGTGGCATCTGGAAGAAAAACACATATTAATTCCACAGCAAGCAGGATTTAGACAACACAGATCCACCGAGGACCAGATCACTCTCATAGCGCAGGAAATAGAGGATGCTTACCAAGAGAAAAAGCATACAGTAGCGGTTTGTGTGGATCAAGAGAAGGCATTTTACAAGATGTGGAAAGAGGGGCTTAAAGTCAAGCTACGAAGAAGTGAAGTATCTGGAAAAATGTACAGATGGATCAGCCACTACCTCGAAAGCAGAACAGCCAGAGTTCAAGTACAAGGGCAGATGAGCAAAAAAGGTGAAACTGGAGCAAGGAGTACCCCAAGGGGGAGTACTGTCACCCACACTTTTTCTGGGGTATATTTTTTTTCTTTGCTTTCGCCTTATTTATCTATTCCCCAAGGCGTGTGTGCGTTACACTGTGGTTTTTATTTTGCGCCTGTCGACCCTTATGTAAGGGTCTGCTTCCTCCTGCATTTTCTAAGGGTTTGCTTCCCCGGGGTAACGGCCGGTGCTGTGATGGGGATCGAACCCAGCACCTTCTGGTTGTGAGCCGTGCCACTTAACCACTAGGCCACGCCGTCCCCTTCTGGGGTATATAAACAACATCATAGAGAATATACCAAGAAGAGTCCACAGCTCCATGTTTGCAGACGATCTGGCTATGTGGAACTCTGAAGAAAATCTCACCGTAGCAAACAATCGGATGCAGCAGGCCCTAACATCGTCGGAGGAGTGGGCGAAATCATGGCTGGTCAAAATAAATGAAGAAAAAACAACATGTACGATATTCTCCCTTTCAAATAAACCACAGAACACTAAAATAAGTCTTAATGGCAAATATCTGCGGCTAAACGACAACTCAAACTACTTGGGCGTCACATTTGATCGGCGCATGACATGGAAAAGTCAGATCGAGAGAAACCGAATGAGAGCCAGACAAAGAATGGCAATCATGAGGAAACTTGTTGGCACAAGCTGGGGAGCAGACGAAAGAATACTGAAGAAACCGTACACTGGAAGAGTGAGACCAGTTCTCGAGTATGGCATGGACAACAGCAGCAAAGGCGAACTTTGATAAAATTAGCAAACTTCAAAACCAAGCCATGAGAGTTATAACGGGAGACATGAAGTCAACGCCAATTGTAGAACTTGAAAAGATTACAAATCTGCAGAGCCCAGCAGCAAGCAGAGAAACTAAGAAGACTGACAGACCATCCAATGCACGAGAGACTAAATATATTTGGAAAAGGGAAACTAAAGCGGAGAAACTTTGCAGAAATAGCCAAAGCAAAGATGAGCGAAAACCCTATGAACACCATAACAACACCAACGCCCATCTCTACTGTACGCAAACCGACCTGGAAGCAGCATATCATTCCAGAGGTGGTAGAAAATATACCAGATATTGGAAACAAGAACAGCCAGACGGAAAAAGAAAGAAGAGACATAATCCTGAGGTACATAGCGAAAAACTACCCAAGCATGGACTGGACCCATGCATACACCGACGTTTCTGTAACAAACACAACACAGAATGGAGGGGGAGGAGTATCCCTGAGCCTAACAAACGGTAGAAAAATTACACTGTCAGTGGCAACTAGAAAATTCTCAAACAATTTCAGAGCGGAGGCAGAGGCACTGAAGGCTGCAGTAAAAGCAATGCTGACAGGCGAAAGCAATGAAAGCCAGATAGTCCTGTTTACAGATGCCCTGTCCGTGGTTACAGCACTAAAAAGCCAGAAAAATACAGAACTTAATGATTTAAGAGCAGTACTCTGTCAACTATGCCGGCAGTCCGCACCAAAAAGAGTAGTGGTACAATGGGTCCCATCACACTGCAACATCCAAGGCAACGAGGAGGCAGACTGGCAAGAGAAGGTGCAAGATTACGACAACCAGATCTTAGTGTGACCTACGAAGAGTCCAAAAGGTTTATACATGGCCAAATGGGAAACAGAGCATACTGGCTAAACAAAAAATGATGCCTATTACCAGTTGAACCGAAGAGAGCAGGTCGTGGTCTTCAGACTCCGCACATGCCACAACAGACTGGGGTACCATCTATTCAATAACCTGAAGATAGGTGGCACTGACGAATGCACCTGTGGTACAGGCAAAATGACCGCTGAACATCTGCTGCAAAATTGCCCGACATACGAGAACCAGAGAAAGCACATGTGGCCATCATCAGTGCCAACACTAGACAAGCTCTATGGCAGTGTTGACAGCCTCAGGATGACAGCTGCTTTCTTTGAACAAATTCAAGTTGACGTCTGACAGCGTACGAATAAGAAGAAGATATTGCAGCAGAACTATCAGTGCGGTGGTTTGGGGAACGATTCGATCTGACAGTTGAATAACGATAGACAAAGTAGCCTCTGCTAGAGTATATCTTGGCATGGTTTAGCGTACAGCCCAAATACATAATCGATTATTTTCCGAAAACTGTGCTGACATTGAGTGCCTAGACAACCGATCAGACTTTTGCAGATTTTAGTGCACTGAAAAAGCGATAGGATATGTGTATCAATGTTGGAGTGAAATTATATTGAGAAATAATGGATAATTTAAATTCACCAATAAGTGTGTTTCAAGTTCCTTTCTTTTTTGTTGTTATAATAGCCATTTGCGACCATTTCTAACTGGCACTCGTAAGAGTGGAAGAAGTTCTGATGTCGAAATAAGGCGAACGAGAACAAAAATACCGACATATTTTGTTCCCAAGTCTAAGGCAAAGGCCGCCGTCCATCGTAGACGATGATGGCATAATTAATTTTTCTATCCTTATTTTTAGTAAGGATTAACTGGGCTACTTTTTATCCTCACTCTCTCGTCTCGAGCCGCCCGATCCCAGTGACAAGTCAAGAACAAGACGAATAGGGGGCGATTACGAGATGCTAATACTACAAGACTTACTATACTGCAATATATACTAATCAGGCATGTTAGTCTGGGTTAGACAAAATATACAGATCAGGCATATAAGACTGGGTCAGGCAACATATACAGATCAGACATGTTAGTCAGGGTCAGGTAAAATATACTGATCAGGCATGTTAGTCAGGGTCAGGTAAAATATACTGATCAGGCATGTTAGTCAGGGTCAGGTAAAATGTACTGATCAGGCATGTTAGTCTGGGTCAGGTAAAATATACTGATCGGGCATGTTAGTCTGGGTCAGGTAAAATATACTGATCGGGCATGTTAGTCTGGGTTAGGCAACCGGTTACTGCAACCGACCACTTAACGTCCTTTTCAGGGCGCACAAAATAGTAACCTACTCATTGTGGGCATTCGCAAACAACAACAACATGCAATATGTGGGTGCTGTAAAAGGCCTCCAAGATTACGAGGAAGAAGAAAAATAAAAAGACACTTTACTGTATTGTAATGTGCCGGCCATTAGACATGTCCTCGTGCAGCGTTGGTGGGATTTGAATATGAGACACCAGATCTAGCCCACAGTGAGTAGCACCTTAACCTTTTCAAATCTGTCCGCCCACTCGCTGTCTTCTATAAGCAACCCGTAAATTGCTCGCCAACAGTTGCAAATATGTTTTATATTTAATACGTGAAATACAAGCAGAGTTCATATATTATTTATTAAATTAGATGGGGAAAAAAATGGATAACTGATCGTTAGAGGGATATTACTTTAAGATTTATTATTTAAGCGTTATAGATTTTTTTTTAATGTGTTGCGTGTACCAGACATTGACAAATTTAGCTTTCGCAGGCGTACTGGAAACATGTAGAAACTTACTTTTTTGTGTTTATTACTGTTTTCTCCTCATTTTTTTCTCTCATTCTTTTCGTTTCCGTTCTTCTCCTTCTACTAATACTTCCTTTCCTGTTTCATTTCTTGTTAGTCTTCTACTTCTTCTATACTTCTACTCATTTCTCCGTACTCTAGTAGATCATTATAGTGTCATATTTCTTAGCGTTAGAAATTGTATATTTCTTTCTCTCTCTTTCAAGGTGAGGACGGAGTTAATACTGTGTATTCATCTGTGTTTATGATCATCAATTAATTCATTCTGATTAAATCAGTGTTCATGATTCTTGATTCATTCTGATTGAATCAGTGTTTATAATCCTTAATTGAATCTGCGTTTATGATCCCTGATTGATTCATTTTGATTGAATCAGTGTTTATGATCCTTGATTGATTCATTTTGATTGAATCGGTGTTTATAATTCTTAATTGAATTTGCGTTTATGATCCCCGATTGATTCATTCTGATTGAATCATTGTTTATGATTATTGGTTGTTTCATTATGATTGAATACGTGTTTGATCCTTCATTAAATCTGTGTTTATGATATTTTATTGATTCATTCTGATTGACTTATCACTCCAAATGAAGCATAGAGGCACCACTACAGCTGGCCCTCTTAGAGGTAGCCTGTATCTTAGCAGTGACAGTTTCATTCCAATATTAGTAGCTTTACATGATAAGACGGACTGCTAGTCCTATACATCATCATGTAGCAAGTCTTTTGCAGAGCGTCACTCTCAGTCTTCCGGCCTGCTCCAATGTCAAATCCAGCGTCTCCTTGATGTCCTGAGTCAATCGTCTTCTTGGTCGGCCCCTGTCTTGTTTTCCAGTGACCATGCCCCCCATAACCACTCTCCTCAGTTGTGTCGTTTCAAATATCCACACAACTTCAGTTTTCGGGTCATTACGTCATTTATGAGCCAATTCTCCACTATATTCAGATTTTGTCAGATGGATTTGTTTGTTTCTTTCTTTGTCCACTGGATTTTCAGGACTCTTCTGTAGCACTGTGTTTCAAAAGCACCTATCTTCGCTCTAAGTGCTTTTGTAATCGTCCAGGTTTCCCACCCATAGATTGCCACAGGAAAAATGCTTTTCCTTAGGATCTTATGTACAACCCATAAACAACCCTCTTTAGTCATATTTTGTAACCTGTTTATAGCGGATATCACTCAGGTTTAAAAAAAAATCCTTGTTCTCGATTATGCCCGACATGCGAAACATGCGTACCGCCCATACTGTAGGTATTGAACCTACCCTAGTTAAGAAGCACGGGGGTAGAGGATAGATAATATATCTAGTCTCTTCGTTCATCTGGTCCACGTTCTGGTTGCCTGTTAAGATTATGCTTTCACACGGAATGTTTAGAACATTATTTCGTAAGAATCCACAAATCGCGTGGGATTGAAACATTAACGTTGTGTCTGGAAAAGACGCTGACATTATGTGTGGAAACAGCTATCGGGCATATTTTATAAATTATATGGTTATATAATGGTTTGGTGGAGGACAGCTCTGACCGTTATAACGTCGCAGGAGATTTGCCAGATTTTAAAGAAATTAAATAGAGAGACGGGAGCTGTTACGTAATATCAGTTGCATTATATCACCCCCCCCCCTCTCTCTCTCTCTCTCGCTTCCTCTCTCTCTCTCTCTCTCTCTCTCTCTCACTCTGTCTGTCTCTCTCTCTCGTAGTATGATTATTGAATTATGCATATGTAAAAAGAGGGGGCAGTATGTGTTTGCGTGGGAATCGAGGATGATAGAAATTCTTCTTCTTCTTCGATCAACTGATGCTATGCTTCTAGTCCGGTGAGGTTCACGTTCTCCGTTTCAGGTCTTCGCTGGCCTCCACAGCTTTTCGAGCATGGTCGCTCCGCTAGGCCAGGCTGCCTCTCTTTGGTCTACATTAGTAAAGTACATTGCCTGTTTCCAGGCAGTTCTGGAGAATATATCCTGGTGTTTGCTTGGGTGCTCCACAATCGCACGTGGCAGTGTCTCTGAGACCCATCACGGGATTGTTCGATGAAATTGGTTCTTCATTAGCATGTCTGTATTTTGTTGCAGCTGAAGCATAGGACTGCCATTGTAGCTGTCTCCCTTGCATGTACCATACGCTTTTGAAGTGGTTATTGTTGTTGCCAATGTCACTCGTGCTTGAGTTAGGTTCTCTTTACGATTTTCTTTGGTGGTAGGTTACAGTGGCTCTCCTTACATCCCGAGGCGTACTTGAGAAGGTTATCTGGGGTCCTTCTGGCAGTAGTTTAATGCGAGGCTTCTCTGTAAGCTTGCCACTACGGAGATCCCTGTTTTGATCTCTCACTTCATCTGCCAGATTGCCATGGATAACTATTTGTAAGGTAGCTGTCTTGTTGTAGCGAATGACCACAATAAGTAAGTTTACCCTTTTGTGTGCCCTGAAAAGGATGTTAATTGGCGGGTTGCAGTAGCTTTCCTCACATCCCGAGCGTGCTAATGAAGGTGGATTTGCGTCCTCCAGACGGTTTTGCTATGCTTGGCTTCATCTGCGTGTCACTCACTACTACAGGGATCACGTCGATCTCAATTTCCGTTAGCCAGGCTGCCATGAAAACAGCCCGTTTCCAAGCAGGACTACTAGGAATCCGAGGTGACGGTCTTGACTAGTATGTTTTGCCTCAACCTGACTAACATGTGCGACCAGTATATTGTGAAGGACCAGACGTAAGTTTTCCTCCCCATGTTGGGTCTTAATCAGTATGCTTTACCTGACTCAGGCTGTAGTCCATCAGGCCGTTGTGCTATATTTGGCTTCATCTGTGTTTCGATTACTACTAGTGGGGTCACATTGATTCCCCCACCTCGTTTGCCAGGCCGCCATAAGAACAGCACGTTCCCCTAGGGAAACCAATGTGAAAGAGCGGCGAGAGTCTTGGCCAGTATATTTTCCCTGATCCTGACTAACATGTCCGATCACCATGTTTTGCATTGCCAGACATTAGTATCCTCTCCGGAGCGGTTTCTGTAGAAATAGTGTTGCACAATGAATTTCGTCTTCTTTTTCTTCTTCTTCTTTGTTCTCAATCTCTCACTTTTTTCTTCTTCTTCTTTGTTCTCAATCTCTCACTACCAAGCTTTGAAAAGGATTTTGCAAGTAGCAGGATGTAGTCAGGAGAAAGGAATGCGTTGTCGTATGTAGTTTACAGCTTGACTGCGATATTTACACCTTTTGGTTCGACACATCCGACTTCAGCAGGCATTTTTGAGTACTGGGTTAGCCTTCCCTCTTCGATCCCTTCTTCTTAACCGATCTGCCCTGCTGCAGTCTGTCATCCAGGATCATCGCATAGAGGTGTAAAAGGGTCCTCGGAGCTCTGGTTCGCTGGCAGCTGCAGCTCATGTGCTGCTCAGTGTCCTGTTCCCGCATAATGAGTTTGAAGGCCCGATGCACACAATTTTTAGTCGCTTTTTGAGACATGCCTCGAAGCATTCAGTGGTTTTATTCTATTCACCTCGGGTGTCATGATGTAATATTAACACGATTATCATTCAAGAGAACTCAGTTCTCTGGATTTTATACAATAATTGTGTGTTTCGGCTCAACATAATGATAAAAACTAACTATACATGTTTGTAAGGGTCAGAAGTGTGTACAATCAGCGAACTATTCGAACCCGTGTCCCTTTGGACATCTGCGCTTAGAACTCTGGATATCACCAATAAATACCGAACCTGACATTGTGGATGTCGCCTAAGAATGCAGCTCTAAGCACTCTGAATAACACCAAATAATGTTGCTCCTAGCACTCTGAATATCACCTAATATTGTAGCTCCTAGCACTCTGAATAACACTTAATAATGTAGCTCCTAGCACTCTGAATAACACCAAATAATGTAGCTCCTAGCACTCTGAATCACACCAAATAATGTAGCTCCTAGCACTCTGAATATCACCTAATAGTGCGTCTCCTGGTACTCTGGGATCACATAATAGTGCCCCTCTTGGCACTCTGGGATCACATAATAGTGGTAAATCTACCCGCCCATAAATCTCCCCCCGCCCCTCCCGGCACTTTGGAATCACCTAATAGTAGCACCCTCCCCCTGCCACTCTTGGATCACCTGATAGTGGCACTCCTGCCACCCTGGGATCACCTAATAGTGGCACTCTTGCCACCCTACGATCACCTAAAAGTGGCCCCCTGCCACTCTGGGATCACCTAATAGTAGCCCTCCTGGGATCACCTAATAGTGGCCCTCCTGCTACTCTAAGATCACCTAATAGTGGCCCTCCTGCCACTCTGGGATCACCTAATAGTGCCCCCCCCCTCTCTGACACTCTAAGATCACCTAATAGTGGCCCTCCTGCCACTCTGGGATCACCTAATAGTGCCCCCCCCCCCCCATGACACTCTAAGATCACCTAATAGTGGCCCCCTGCCACTCTGGGAGCACCTAATAGTCCCCCATCGCCACTTTGGGATCACCTAATAGTGCCCCCCCCCCCCCCCCCTGCCACTCTAAGATCACCTAATAGTGGCACTCCTGCCACTCTTGGATCACCTAATAGTGGCACTCCTGCCACCCTGGGATCACCTAATAGTGGCACTCCTGCCACCCTACGATCACCTAAAAGTGGCCTCCTGCCACTCTGGGATCATCTAATAGTGGCTATCTTGCCACTTTAAGATCACCTAATAGTGGCCCTCCTGCCACTCTGGGATCACCTAATAGTGCCCCCCCCCTGACACTCTAAGATCACCTAATAGTGGCCCTCCTGCCACTCTGGGATCACCTAATAGGGGCCCCCCTGCCACTCTGGGATCACCTAATAGTGCCCCCCTGCCACTCTGGGATCACCTAATAGTGGCACTCCTGCCACTATAAGATCACCTAATAGTGACCCTCCTGCCACTCTGGGATCACCTAATAGTGGCCCCCCTGCCACTCTAAGATCACCTAATAGTGGCCCTCCTGCCACTCTGGGATCACCTAATAGTGGCCCCCTGCCATTCTGGGATCACCTAATAGTGGCCCCCCTGCCACTCTAAGATCACCTAATAGTGGCCATCCTGCCACTCTGGGATCACCTAATAGTGGCCCCCCCCTGTCACTCTAAGATCACCTAATAGTGGCCCTCCTGCCACTCTAAGATCACCTAATAGTGGCCCTCCTGCCACTCTGGGACCACCTAATAGTGGCCCCCTGCCACTCTGAGATCACCTAATAGTGCCCCCACCCCTGCCACTCTAAGATCACCTAATAGGGGCCCTCTGGGATCACCTAAAAGTGCCCCCTCCCCCCGCCACTCTGGGATCACCTAATAGTCTCCCCCTCGCCACTTTGGGATCACCTAATAGTGGCCTTCCTGCCAATCTGGGATCACCTAATAGAGGCCCTCCTGCCACTCTGGGATCACCTAATAGTGGCCCTCCTGCCACTCTGGGAGCACCTAATAGTCCCCCCTCGCCACTTTGGGATCACCTAATAGTGCCCCCCCCCCTTGCCACTCTGGGATCACCTAATAGTGGCCCCCCTACCACTCTGGGATCCCCTAATAGCGCCCACCTGCCACTCTGGGATCACCTAATAGTGGCACTCCTGCCACTATAAGATCACCAAATAGTGGCCCTCCTGCCACTCTGGGATCACCTAATAGGGGCCCCCCTGCTACTCTAAGATCACCTAATAGTGGCCCTCCTGCCACTCTGGGATCACCTAATAGTGGCCCCCCTGCCACTCTGGGATCACCTAATAGTGGCCCCCCTGCCACTCTAAGATCACCTAATAGTGGCCCTCCTGCCACTCTGAGATCACCTAATAGTGGCCCCCCTGCCACTCTGGGATCACCTAATAGTGCCCCCCCCCGCCCATCTGTCACACTAAGATCACCTAATAGTGACCCTCCTGCCACTCTGGGATCACCTAATAGTGCCCCCCCCCCCCTGACACTCTAAGATCACCTAATAGTGGCACTCCTGCCACTCTTGGATCACCTAATAGTGGCACTCCTGCCACCCTGGGATCACCTAATAGTGGCACTCCTGCCACCCTACGATCACCTAAAAGTGGCCTCCTGCCACTCTGGGATCATCTAATAGTGGCTATCTTGCCACTTTAAGATCACCTAATAGTGGCCCTCCTGCCACTCTGGGATCACCTAATAGTGCCCCCCCCCTGACACTCTAAGATCACCTAATAGTGGCCCTCCTGCCACTCTGGGATCACCTAATAGGGGCCCCCCTGCCACTCTGGGATCACCTAATAGTGGCACTCCTGCCACTATAAGATCACCTAATAGTGACCCTCCTGCCACTCTGGGATCACCTAATAGTGGCCCCCCTGCCACTCTAAGATCACCTAATAGTTGCCCTCCTGCCACTCTGGGATCACCTAATAGTGGCCCCCTGCCACTCTGGGATCACCTAATAGTGGCCCCCCTGCCAATCTAAGATCACCTAATAGTGGCCATCCTGCCACTCTGGGATCACCTAATAGTGGCCCCCCCCCTGTCACTCTAAGATCACCTAATAGTGGCCCTCCTGCCACTCTAAGATCACCTAATAGTGGCCCTCCTGCCACTCTGGGACCACCTAATAGTGGCCCCCTGCCACTCTGAGATCACCTAATAGTGCCCCCACCCCTGCCACTCTAAGATCACCTAATAGGGGCCCTCTGGGATCACCTAAAAGTGCCCCCTACCCCCGCCACTCTGGGATCACCTAATAGTCTCCCCCTCGCCACTTTGGGATCACCTAATAGTGGCCTTCCTGCCACTCTGGGATCACCTAATAGAGGCCCTCCTGCCACTCTGGGATCACCTAATAGTGGCCCTCCTGCCACTCTGGGAGCACCTAATAGTCCCCCCTCGCCACTTTGGGATCACCTAATAGTGCCCCCCCCCCTTGCCACTCTGGGATCACCTAATAGTGGCCCCCCTACCACTCTGGGATCCCCTAATAGCGCCCACCTGCCACTCTGGGATCACCTAATAGTGGCACACCTGCCACTATAAGATCACCAAATAGTGGCCCTCCTGCCACTCTGGGATCACCTAATAGGGGCCCCCCTGCTACTCTAAGATCACCTAATAGTGGCCCTCCTGCCACTCTGGGATCACCTAATAGTGGCCCCCCTGCCACTCTGGGATCACCTAATAGTGGCCCCCCTGCCACTCTAAGATCACCTAATAGTGGCCCTCCTGCCACTCTGAGATCACCTAATAGTGGCCCACCTGCCACTCTGGGATCACCTAATAGTGCCCCCCCCCCCTCTGTCACACTAAGATCACCTAATAGTGACCCTCCTGCCACTCTGGGATCACCTAATAGTGCCCCCCTGCCACTCTGGGATCACCTAATAGTCCCCCCCCCCCCCTGCCACTCTAAGATCACCTAATAGTGGCCCCCCCCCTGCCACTCTGGGATCACTTAATAGTGGCCCCCCTGCCACTCTGGGATCACCTAATAGTGGCCCTCCTGCCACTCTGGGATCACCTAATAGTGGCCCCCCTGCCACTCTGGGATCACCTAATAGTGCCCCCCCCCCACTGCCACTCTGGGATCAACTTATAGTGGCCCCCCTGCCACTCTAAGATCACCTAATAGTGGCCCCCCTGCCACTCTGGGATCACCTAATAGTGGCCCTCCTTCCACTCTGGTTATCACGTACTAATGACGCACCAAACAACTACATTCGGTAAGGCTTATCTCATAAATAGCTGCGTGTTTAACGAGAGGATCAACTGAGTAACAATGAGTAGATCTTATCATGGCACGGATACTTTCTATCCCACGTGTAAACATGATCAGCTGTCAGTGGGTACCTGCTAACGCTTTATATATATACACACACATAAACACACACAAAACTATATTTTTTATTCTCATTACCGTGATTCACTAAGGATGGTTTATGGGGTCGAGGGTATAAGGTCAAACAGTGATACAAAAATCCATATTCCTTCCCAAGATTTTGAACCCGTGTCCCGATTAACCACCCTCTCCAATTAAGTAAGTAGCATGTCTTTTGCAGAATGTCGCTTCTAACAACCGCCAACCTATTTGGGTGTTATAAGTTTCTTGGTAGGTTGCCATTACTTTACGTACGTCCAAGAGCGTTCGCGCTCAGTGTCTGCCAAACTGGAGAAGGCGGAATTCGAATCCCGGTAGGTTGGGATTGTGAACACCGAGCGAGTTTCATCGCTAGTCCACACTGCCTCTAGGTAAATGCAAAGGTACAACAATCAAACGCATAAACATGACTTGGTAATCGCTCGTGCGCAAATACAATAACATGACCCTACATGACGATCAATGACACCTCGCCAGGGACAACGAACAGCAGAAACTGAAATAGTAATTAATCGTATCGTCAGCCTACTTTACGGAGCAGTGGAGCAATTGAAGAAGACCTGTATTTATATAAAAATGGCATTGAGCTTGCGACCAGAGCTTGCGCACCTCTCTATCCAACTTCACAGTACTGCCTGCAATATGCTGTGTGGTGGATACATGGACACTCACGAAAGAGATGGAGTCCAAACTCAGAGTGATCCAAGCCTCCCCCGTGAGACGCATGGTCGGCCTCACGCCTTCATAGCCAGCGCGCGAAAGGTCTTCACAACTCGGACATACGTCAATTATCCTTGGTGGAAGATGCAGTTATTTATGCAGACACGATGAAACATCGCTTTTGGGGGATACTTACTGCGAAGAACGGACGATCGTTGGAGCACAGCGACAACAATATGGTACCCCAGAGACAAGTAACGACCACCAACATGTTGGTCCGACTCCCTTGCATCCCGCAACAACATTCAGTCGCCACAGATGTGCGACTCATTATCCACTGGTCCACCGTGGCCCAAGACAGAGACCGTTGGAAGAGAAGTTGGGACCCACAACGGTGTATCCGCCGCTGAAGAACCGGTCGTCAAGTAATCCAGTAATGGCATTGAGCTGCCAAGAGTAGGCTTGCTCGGTAGCAGTGGGATAATAACTACAGCAACAACAATTAATCATTCGACAGCGATGAGATGAATGCAGATAAGAAATGGAAGAAGTATCTTCTCACTTTAAAAAAAATACCCAAAATGGTAGCGGTAGAGGTAGCCCGAGGTAGACATTGATGTCTTGGATGTTGTTGTGTTTGTTGTTGTGGATGTTGTTGTGGTTGTTGTTGTGGATGTGGTTGTGGTTATTGTTGTGGTTATTGTTGTGGTTATTGTTGTGGTTGTTGTTGTGGATGTTGTTGTGGATGTTGTTGTGGATGTTGTTGTGGATGTTGTTGTGCATGTTGTTGTGGATGTTGTTGTTGTGGTTGTTGTTGTGGATGTTGTTGTGGATGTTGTTGTGGTTGTTGTTGTGGGTGTTGTTGTGGATGTTGTTGTGGTTGTGGTTGTTGTGGATGTTGCTGTGGATGTTGTTGTGGTTGTTGTTGTGATTGTTGTTTTTGATGTTTTTTGTGGTTGTTGTTGTGGTTGTTGTTGCGGATGTTGTTGTGGATGTTGTTGTGGTTGTTGTTGTGATTATTGTTTTTGATGTTGTTGTGGTTGTTTAATGCCAACAGTGAGATTACTCTTTTGTGCGCCTTGTTTTAAAGAGCATTAAATGGTGGGTTGTAGTAGCTTTCCTTACATCCCGAGCGTGCTGATGAAGGAGAACCGCGGTCCTCCAAACAGCTTTGTTATACTTGGCTTCTTCTGTGTGACGAGGATCAGGTCGATCCACATCTCGTCAGCCAGACTTCCTTGAAAACAGCCCGTTTCCAGGGAACGCTACATGGAAGAGAGATTGTGGTCTTGGTCTGTATGTTGTGCCTGAGACTGACGCGACGTCCTGGTCAGTATGTTGTGCCTGAGACTGACGCGACGTCCTGGTCATTATGTGTGCCTGAGACTGACGCGACGTCCTGGTCAGTATGTTGTGCCTGAGACTGACGCGACGTCCTGGTCAGTATGTTGTGCCTGAGACTGACGCGACGTCCTGGTCATTATGTGTGCCTGAGACTGACGCGACGTCCTGGTCAGTATGTTGTGCCTGAGACTGACGCGACGTCCTGGTCAGTATGTTGTGCCTGAGACTGACGCGACGTCCTGGTCAGTATGTTGTGCCTGAGACTGACGCGACGTCCTGGTCAGTATGTTGTGCCTGAGACTGGCGCGACGTCCTGGTCAGTATGTTGTGCCTGAGACTGACGCGACGTCCTGGTCAGTATGTTGTGCCTGAGACTGACGCGACGTCTTGGTCATTATGTGTGCCTGAGACTGACGCGACGTCCTGGTCAGTATGTTGTACCTGAGACTGACGCGACGTCCTTATCAGTATGTTGTGCCTGAGACTGACGCGACGTCCTGGTCAGTATGTTGTGCTTGAGACTGACGCGATGTCCTGGTCAGTATGTTGTGCTTGAGACTGACGCGACGTCCTGGTCAGTATGTTGTGCCTGAGACTGACGTGACGTCCTGGTCAGTATGTTGTGCTTGAGACTGACGCGACGTCCTGGTCAGTATGTTGTGCCTGAGACTGACGCGACGTCCTGGTCAGTATGTTGTGCCTGAGACTGACGCGACGTCCTGGTCAGTATGTTATGCCTGAGACTGACGCGACGTCCTGGTCATTATGTGTGCTTGAGACTGACGCGACGTCCTGGTCAGTATGTTGTGCCTGAGACTTAACGCAACGTCCTGGTCACTATGTTGTGCCTGAGACTGACGCGACGTCCTGGTCAGTATGTTGTGCCTGAGACTGATGCGACGCATTGGTCAGTATGTTGTGCCTGAGACTGACGCGACGTCCTGGTCAGTATGTTGTACCTGAGACTGACGCGACGTCCTGGTCAGTATGTTGTGCCTGAGACTGACGCGACGTCCTGGTCAGTATGTTGTGCTTGAGACTGACGCGACGTCCTGGTCAGTATGTTGTGCTTGAGACTGACGTGACGTCCTGGTCAGTATGTTGTGCTTGAGACTGACGCGATGTCCTGGTCAGTATGTTGCGCCTGAGACTGACGCGACGTCCTGGTCAGTATGTTGTGCCTGAGACTGACGCGACGTCCTGGTCAGTATATTGTGCCTGAGACTGACGCGACGTTTTGGTCAGTATGTTGTACCTGAGACTGACGCGACGTCCTGGTCAGTATGTTGTGCCTGAGACTGACGCGACGTCCTGGTCAGTATGTTGTGCCTGAGACTGACGCGACGTCCTGGTCAGTATGTTGTGCCTGAGACTGACGCGACGTCCTGGTCAGTATGTTGTGTCTGAGACTGACGCGACGTCCTGGTCAGTATGTTGTGCCTGAGACTTAACGCGACGTCCTGGTCACTATGTTGTGCCTGAGACTGACGAGACGTCCTGGTCAGTATGTTGTGCCTGAGACTGACGAGACGTCCTGGTCAGTATGTTGTGCCTGAGACTGACGCGACGTCCTGGTCAGTATGTTGTCCCTGAGACTGACGCGACGTCCTGGTCAGTATGTTGTGCCTGAGACTGACGCGACGTCCTGGTCAGTATGTTGTGCCTGAGACTGACGCGACGTCCTGGTCAGTATGTATTGCCTGATCGGACTAGCGTCTCGGTTCCTCAATAGTCTTGGATACAGTGTTATCAATTTGATTGTATTACGTCTTGGACTTCTGTAGAGTCAAGTAACTTGTACCCTTCCTTGTCGTCTTGCATACTCTTGTCTAGTCCGGGACAGTGCACCTATTGATAACTAGGTAAACTGGATTGTGTTGTTGAAACCGTGGGGACAACCTAGGTCCCTATACCACGCGACACAAGCTCACTAACCACTCTGCCACTTAAATATGTTGTATTTATGTATCCACATTCGACCCTAGCTATTAGGTTTGTTAGCTATTCTTCTTCTTGTTCTTCTTGTTTTTCTTCTTCTTCTTCTTCTTCTTCTTTGTGAACTTTTTGACTTCTTTTGTCCTGCAGCCCTTGCTGTACGGCGTTGCAGAAAGACGGGATGCGTAGATTTATTGTTATCGCCAAGTGGGAGGCTTCTGCTGTCATTAGGTGTAACTTCCTGAGAGTTTCAGAGACACCCTCGATCCGTCGACGTCAAGGTATGCATCTTGCTCGTGAACCGGAGACCCTGCATATGATATGCTCTTGATGCAGGCTGGCCAGAATACCTTCTGACTAAAAAACCAAACCACTTGATTTGTTGGGAGTCAATGTAGGCACTGAGTTTGTCCCCACTATCAACTTATACGGTCAGGGTGGTCCCATATCAGACACTGCTGTCGGGGATGAAGTGTTAAAGACTTTCTTGTCCGAGTATACAAGTTGTCTATTAGGTGGGGGGGGGGGGGGGACGAATTCCCTTCCTCGCTGCATTTCCATTTCCATCAGGTACTAATTTACAACTAGAGCGTGTCGGTAAGAAAAAGTGAACCCCGTACCTTTGCCGTGAAGGGCGAATGATCTACCACTGCGTGAAGAAATAAAATAAATAGGTATGGTCAGATACCGTGCAAAGATGAAATCAGAAACGAGGCGGGGATTAACACTGTGATTTCCGTAACGGTGAAAATAATTGACAATGTCTCAAATAATATTTGTCTTCTTCGTTCGTTCTCATTCTCGCGCTACGAAGTCCTAAAAAGGGCTTTGCAAGTAGCAGGATGTTGTCCAGAGGACGCAATGCGTTGTGTTGTAGTTTACAGCTTGACTGCGATATGTACACCTTTCAGCCCAACGCATCCGACATCAGCAGACATTTTTGAGTGCTGGGTTAGCCTTCCCTCTTCGATCCTTTCTACTTATTCAGTCTGCTCTTTTGCAGTCTATTATCCATGATCACCGCGTGAAGGTATAGAAGGGTCTTGGCAGCTCTGGTTCGCTGACCCTGACTCTAGCAGTCACCTATGGTTCGCTAACCTCTGCAGATAAAACGTTGCTCAGCTTCTTGATCCCTCTCATAGAACCGACTTCATTGCATCTAGACACACCCCCACCGCCCCCTATCACTACCACAAAGCCACACGCTTCAGAGCCACACGCGTCTTTCCGTGGTTGCTAATGGGAAGCTTTGCATTTCAGTACAGCCGGAGAAATCCAGGTCTACCTTCTTCAATACACCCTGGGATATATAGAGCGCCATTGCACCCTGCTCGCGACGTACAAATAAATCACATTTATCTTGATAGAAGAACTCAACACGGATAACTTAAAAAATAAACAACCAGGATGTCATAACGTGAATTTTTGTGTACGAGAATACATACAGCACGTGTAAACAGTGCATTGACTTGCTAGCTTGTTCTTTATTCATTTCCCAGGAGGGAAGAGTAATCAGGGTCATGTGAGACATACTGATCAAGGTGGGAGGGAAAGAGTAATCAGGGTCAGGTGAGACATACTGATCAAGGTGGGAGGGAAGAGTAATCAGGGTCAGGTGAGACATACTGATCAAGGTGGGAGGGAAGAGTAATCAGGGTCAGGTGAGACATACTGATCAAGGTGGGAGGGAAGAGTAATCAGGGTCAGGTGAGACATACTGATCAAGGTGGAAGGGAAGAGTAATCAGGGTCAGGTGAGACATACTGATCAAGGTGGGAGGGAAGAGTAATCAGAGTCAGGTGATACATACTGATCAAGGTGGGAAGGAAGAGTAATCAGTGTCAGGTGAGACATACTGATCAAGGTGGGAGGGAAGAGTAATCAGAGTCAGGTGATACATACTGATCAAGGTGGCAGAGAAGAGTAATCACAGTCAGGTGAGACATACTGATCAAGGTGGGAGGGAAAGTAATCAGGGTCAGGTGAGACATACTGATCAAGGTGGGAGGGAAGAATAATCAGGGTCAGATGAAAAATACTGATCAAGGTGGGAAGGAATAGTATTCATGGTGAGGTGAGACACTGATCAAGACCCATCACATCCTCGTACATGCTTCTGGAAACGACGTGTCACGGCCGTCTGGTCAAAGAGGTAGGGATCGACGTAGTAATTCCCCATACTAGTGAACTTATTGAGGAACCTCAATTTGCACTACAGCTAGTAAGACCCATGCACACTTTCTCAAGAACGCCTCGTGATGTAACCCGTTACCGACGACGCGTACAACCACCACGTCCTGTTTAATCAACTGAAAGAACACAAATTGGTCGGTCCTTCTTTCTCCCCTTTCTCTCTCTCTCTCTCTCTCTCTCTCTCTCTCTCTCTCTCTCTCGACTTTGGTTGGAATGGATGGAGTAGAAAGAATTATAACGAGAGTAATAGCAGAACTATTTTTCAATCAGCCAGGGACCGCTTAAAGCTGTGGGGAACACAGTGTCGATACCCACGTCGTTGGTCAGGTTGTAGCGCACTTTTCCAGGGGAACAACGTGGGCGTGAGGTACGGTCTGGATCAGTATATTACACCTGCCTCTGACGTCAGTCTTTTCTCCCCTAGAACGTGCTTAAGTGGGCTAGGTAACCGCACGCGGATGTCTGGCATTTGACATTACGGGGATGTTAGTGGTATGGGGGTGAGAGGCAGAGGTGTCTTCACACGGGCGCTCACTCGTGAACTCCCGTAACACTCCTACGTGTTATGGTTGACGTCAGGTGGGGGTTACCTATGAATCGGCTCTTTATGGCGCTTCATGCGTTGATCGACCAATGTTTTGCGGTAAGGTCAAGACAACGGTTATACAATTACTCGTTTGTTTTGTTCATTGAATGGACGGGGCTGCTAGGGGGGAGGTCGGGAGGCTTGTTTTTTCAAGCTTTTCGTGCTGGATCGGGGGTTAATCCCTGACGTTCCTTTGAGGCGTAGTTGAGAAGGTGGGCCGTGTCCTTTTGGCCGCAGTGCAAGTGAGAGGTTTCTCAGTAAACTGGCCATTATGGGGATTACAGCGTCGATCCCCACTACGGTGACAGCCTGTTTTCAGTAGCACGAAAGATTGATTGTTGATTTAAAGAATTAGGTAGGTAGGTCTGCCGCAGACGGATGTGTCGGATCGAAAGGTGCAAATATCGCAGTCAAACTGTAAACTAGCGACACAGCGCATTCCGTTCTCCTGACTACATCCTGTACTGTAAAGCCCTGTTCAGGGCTTGGTAGTAGGAGATTGAGAACGAACGCAGAAGAAGAAGAGGTAGGTAGGTAGGTATGTAAGTAGATATGTCGTTCGCTGAGTAATGCAGAGCAGGATATGTTGAAACAGCAATGTGCTCTTGTAGATACCGGAGTCCCTATCTGGGGATTAAAGGATAGGCCCACTTCACAAGCATGCATGTCTTTAAATGACGATTTAGAAGACTTGTGCATTGGGCTTTCAACCTGATCATGTCAAATAAATATGTAAATAAATCACTACTGCAAAAGCACACAGTGTTTTGGCGCAGACTTCCTGTAAGAAACCTTCTACGGTAGTGTCGCTAGACTCAGCTAGAAGAAGATAAAGTAAGTAGCATGTCCTTTACAGAACGTCGCTTCTTACAACCGTCAACCTATTTGGCTGTTATAAGTTTCTTGGCACGTGTGCCGTACGGTCGTTGCATTTACTTTCCGTACGTTGAGAAGCGATCCTGTCAAGAAAAATTAACCGTGTCTGCCAAACTGGACGCCGGCATGATTCGAACAAGTATGTTGGGATTGTAAAACAGATGTTTCACCCCTAGGCCACGCAGCCTCTTAAAAATGTTCCCATGCCGGGAATCGAACCCAGCTCTGGATCAAGATGCTGAGCAGCGCATGAGCTGCAGTGGTCAGCGTCCCATAGCTGACTGCTAGCGTCAGGGCCAGCGAACCATAGCTGCCAAGACACTTCTACACCTCCACGTGGTGATCGTGGATAACAGGCTGCAGAAGGGCAGACTGGCTAAGGAGAAGGGATCAAAGAGAGAATGCTAACCCGGTACTAAAAAAATGCTTGCTGAAGTCGGATGTGTTGGACCGAAAGGTGCAAATATCGCAGCCAAGCTGTAAACTACAACACAACGCATTCCGTTCTCTGGACTACATTCTGCTACTTACCCTTTCAGGGTTTGGTAGCGGGAGATTGAGAACGAACGAAGAAGAATAAGAAGAAGAAGAACCCAGCTCGCCTGGGCGAAAGCCAAGTAGCCTAACCAGGATACTTTCCCTTTCTTTCCGTTCGTTTTCCCTTCATTATTCCTCATATGCATATCCTTAGTGTTGGTGAGATCCTTTGTTTCTAAGAATCAACTTCAGGGCACTCCGGGCATACCCATAGGTGCTCAGTCTCCCTCAGTAAATGGTGAAGAGTGATATGGATGGTTCCTGCCGCTTGTTGATTATACACACTCCTATGCGCCTCTCTGCTCGAACGTCGTGTCATTTAAAAGCTCTACAGTTTGTGAATTGTGATTCATCTATTCCAGTGGCATCATCCAGAATGCGATCATTGATAGACTTCAAAATGTCTCTCCTATCTATATCTGACCCGAGTGGTCTGTCTGGGTCTTTGTGTATGATAAGGATTGTTAGCACCACTGCTCCACTGAACATGTCTTAAGAAGCGACTAACTGTATGACATGGCATAATACCGGCCATTGTTAGGTGGTTTGTTAAGAGCAGCATAGATGTCGCCTAACTGGCTGTGGGTCTACTCTGCTCTAGTGTTTGAGAATATGGACCCGGACACTGCTGTTCTTGAGAGAGCTGGTATCCCTAGCATTGATACCATCATGATGCGATCACAGATTCGCAGGGCCGGCCATGTGGTTTGGATGCCAGACTATCGATTGCCAAAAATAATCTTCTGTGGCGTGATGCAGAATGGCGAACGCTCCGAAGGATGCACACAAAAAAAAGCACTTTAAAGACACACTAAAAACGTCTTTAAAAGCCTTCAGCATACACCTCGAAACATGGGAAGATGCTGCAAAAGACTGTACAACCTGGTGTACAGCTCTCCGCAGAGGAACAGTGTCATGCGAAGCTTCTAAAAAGACTGCAGCACAGCAGAACAACGGAGCAAGGCCAGAAAAGCCCGTGAAATATTACAACCTCTCGAAGCGAACTTTCCATACCTTCACTGCCTGCAAGTATGCAGATCCCAAATCGGACTTGTCAGCCATCTTCACACCCACCCACAACACGCAAGTACAGTATATTCGACTGGGTGGCTGGCTAAAATGAAAAAAAAGAAAGGTTCTCATCACGCGTGATGGACGAACAAAAAAAAAACAGTGTTTGAGTTAATTAAGATGGGCTCGCACAAAGGTTAACCACCCACCGCGGCACTTGTCTCAACGCAGCTGAGTAATAAGCTGCTCGAGCCTAGCCCGCTGAACAGGAAATCCTTAGGCTACATCCAGCTCACGCCAGAGCTGGAACCTGCACAGGGACATCTGCCACTGTAGAAGTACAGGTCGACTAAGACTAAAACTATCTATATCTATTGTGCCCGTAATTTGGTGATTGGGATCTAGGACGTCAGCTCATTCGTTGCCCGCAACCCCAAAATGACTAGGACAGTAAACCTACACCAGACGCTGGACTCCCCCGTGGCGCTTTACTCCCATGGTGCTTTTCAACATATAATATATATATATATTGGAATATCCAACGAAAAATGCAAGGCCAAGCACATCATGAAATATCCAACAAATAATACATTATCCAACACATAATTCAATATGCTACAAGTAAATTCAATATCATACCAAAAAAGCTGAGCACCGACATTTTTCACACTCATAAATATTCTGGAACCTCCCCTTGAAATATCATCAAATGTGATAAACACTAAACAAATTAGCAATCGATGTTAAGTAGTTGCTTCCATTAATTTTTTTATCTCTTAATAGTTCAGTCTTATCTGCTAATTCTGAAGTGAGTTCACAATAGAAGGAAGCAAAGTAGCAAGTACAAATTTGAAAGAAGCAGAAAAGTAACGAAAGTAATCCACTATATAAAATGTGATGCCGTAGCGTCCCAGTCTGCTACTTCGTCGTTCCTGCTCAAATAATCGCATTTATTTCTCTCATAAGCATGGGGGTCTGTATCAGTTTCTCTACTAACCATACAGTTTTTGCCTCACCTTGGCTGGAGAGGATCATGTTGTCACTTTGCTCATCCTATGGAGTCAATAGATATTGGCAACAATGTTTTACTATTTGTCTTTTCTCCACAAGAGTACATGAATGTGCGTTAATTTTTTTATTAGTTGAGAACAGATGTTGCCTGAGTCTGCGGTGGCCGGTTTGCAGTCTGAATATTGTAACTTTATCTGTTATTTCGAATGTGTAGTATTTGTGTGTTATATCAGACATTGTCTTCTCTGTGTCACTTATCATGTAACAGTTTGTTTTTTCTTCATTTCCATTCAGCTTGTAGTTGGTCTAAATCCGCCATGTTTCCATGTTGCTGAAATCGTTTCTGGTCCCTGTGCGTGTCTGTCAGGATGTTTATGTGGTTCCGAAGGGCCATTACGTCTAATATGCAATTCGCGAAGAAGATTATCTGGTCTCTGGCGTGGCCTTGGTTTTCCATGATGGCTATTGTACCTATTCTTAGTGTATCTGCCTCGGCGCTGAAATTGTTTGAGCATTTTTCAGTGTTCACTGAGATTTGAACTTCCTGTTCATCTTTTAGTTCTATGTAGATCTATCTTTTTCAATTGTTCATAATTCTCATTGACGATCTACTGGTCTATTAATGTCCGTTTTGTGGTTTTCTTCTTCTTCTTCTTCTTCGTTCGTTCTCAATCTCCCGCTACCAAGCCCCAAAAATGATTATGCAAGTAGCAGGATGTCCGAAGAACGGAATGCGTTGTGTCGTAGTTTACAGCTTGGCTGCGATATTTGCACCTTTTTGTCCGACCTATCCGACTTCAGCAGGGGTTGCCTTCGCTCTTCGATCCCTTCTCCTTATCCAGTCTGTCCTGTTGCAACCTGTAATCCAGGATCACCGCGTGGAGGTGTAGAAGGGTCTTGGCAGTTATGGTTCCCTGGTCCTGACCCTAGCAGTCAGCTATGTGTCGCTAACCGCTACAGCTCATGCACTATTCATCTTCTTGATCGCGTTTTATGGTTGAATATTCAGCTCTAATATATTCCAGACCAGGAAGGAATGTTTTCTTTCTTTTCGGTTGCATTTTGAGTGTAAATAGCTTTCAGTCACGAGGAAAAAAATTTTTGCAGGTGCGACGACGATCGCCAATGCAATTGGACAACCGAATAAGATCTGTATTTTTATAAGAATGGCATTGGGCTGCCAAGAGAATAATTGCTCAGCAGCTGTAGAATAACAACAATAAACGGAAAGCACAATGTTCTGCTGATTCTATAATATAACTGTGGGAGAATCTGCGGTAACTATCTTAAGGTAAAATGAAGGTAACGACTTTCTGTTTTTCGTGGAAAGGGGGAATCTTGTTATTGCAATATGGCGGCAGTAAGATACTTAAGGTGTGTTCATAATGTCGCGTCGCCCTATCAGCCAGACCTGGTTTTATATTAATGGCACAGGTAAAGGTTTCACGTGCTGCTAGTACCTTCAAGCTGTACCCGGATGGCTGGCATTTTCATGCATCGGCTCTCTGTTTATTCTGTATGCACAAAGGTACACAGCGAACAAGGAAAGGTAGAGACGAAGAATACTGCACTATCGGAATTTCTCGATTTCGGCGTGTGTTGTATTTTCTTGTTTGAACCGATTTCTGTTATGCGCAATGCTGCTGTTTCTACTGGTTGTAACTTCCAACATTACTGATACAGATCGTTATACCTGCTACTACTGCTGTTGATACCACTACTACAACTACAACACGAACAACAGCTGCTACTATTACTACTACTACAACAGCAACAACTACTACTGCTCCTGCTGATATTACTACTACTACTACTGCTGTTATTCTACTACCACTGTTGCTAGTACTACTACTGCTACAACTACTACAACAACTGCTACTGCTGCTGATATACTACTACTATTATTATTACTACTACTACTACTACTACTACTATTACTACTAACACTTTCACTGCAGCAACAACTTCTACTATTGTAGCGACTAATACCACTACTACCGTAACTCCACATTAATGTACTCTGAATCTCTCTTTCCACCCCACCACCCCTATTCTACAACATCTCCCGACCCTACCCTCATCTGTAAATCGAGGGCAGCGTAAACATCCTCCAAATAAAACAATGCCTGCCCTCAAGTTTCCAATGTCAATAGCGTCCTCACCGTGGAGCAGTATTTGTAGCGGTCATGTGTACTGTCCTTGTTTCTCGTGGATAGGACATGCTCGCAGCAGCTGCTTGCCTGTCATTTTACCAGCGTCACGTGTGCAATTAACAACAATCGGCGAGACTTTCTCAGGCTGTGGAGGCGTTTTGTCATCTCTCGTTTGTGTGCGAATGGCCTAGACGGAGTCCCAATGTTACGAAGATGTTTCTATAATCTTGAGCTGGGGGGGGGGGGGGGGGGGGGTGTGTGTGTGTTTTTCTCTCTCATCGAAATGTATGGCTACCGAAAATATTTTTTTTTTATAGAAAGTTTTGTAACACGTTTATGTAATGTTAATTAAAACAAATTAAATTTAAGCCCGTGGCTGAATGGTTTCGAGGCTTGCCTGCCGAAATAAACACACATAGGCAGCACACGACGTGGTGACAGCAGTGGCGAAGCGGCCTGTAGTCATCAGCCTTCTGAGCCACTCGACTACCCCAGTAATGGGAAAAATGTCGTATGACCCTGTTTGTTTTTGTTTTTTTTAAATTCGAGAAACTTAAAAATATATGTAATAAAATTTATTTAAATAAACTAACCACACACCATTTTTTAAACGGTATATCATGGTGGACTAAAAAAATCCATATGCAATCCTACCTTGCCGAATCTGGAGAGCTTGGGTTCACCGGTGACCCTCGGTGCTATGCCATCGGAAGTTCTACTCCTGGCAGAGTCACCCAAACCAGACGAATCCTTGTAGAGGGGGCCAGACTAAATGACCGAGGAGCAGGTGGCGCCATATAGGTGCTGCTGCATAACCTACTGGCGTGTGGTAAACGCTTTGGGCTGCACCAATCCTCATGTATGAAATGCATTCTTATCTCGCTCTTTACTTTGGCCTCTATCGTTAATCGCCATGGATGACGAAGAGATTCAGGCGTTGCACCTCTGCCCATTTGTGACGAGCTCTCCTAGGTGGTTTGAATCTCCCAGATTTAATAACATCGCTACAGATGGACTGACAAATCGGACTATGGGATGATGAGATGGCCGCCCCAGATGTAAATGCTGCGTCTATGTCGGGAAGTGGTGAATCTAGGACAACGAAACACCGGACTGCCTCCCTTCGGAAATGCTCGAAATATGCGTCTAAACAGCGTCCCCACCCCTCCCCCTTTTCGAAATCATGACACCCCAAGTAAACCCCAGATACACGCACGACGCATCCTCCAGCTTACACCTGAGGCATCATTTGACTTTTGAGAGCCACGTATAAGCTTACAGCTAAAGGGATTATACCATTATCATCTGGGTGCACTTATTATCATGTAGCACATCGCAATCATAATAGCCGCTGCATCTTCCTTATTTTGACTGTCATGATTTCTTGTAGTATTAGTCCTTTGCATTCTATCAAGGTTTTTTTTTGTCACTGTTCCACTTTTGGGATACAATTCAAACGACAAATATGTACTTTAAACGTGCCCTGATCCGTGCCACTACATGTCAATTCAAACCCACTGAAACTGAACACAAAATATATGAGACACAAAACAAAAAGAATGTTTCAAAATGCCGAGTAATTATTGATTTAACTATATTGAGCATATGTAAGATGGTCGAAACTGAACTGCTGTTTATACTCGATAAATAATTATAAAGTTTAACAGTTTACAAAAAAATGTACGTTTTATATAAATTATGATGCCCAAAAAAAAAAAAAATACGCTAGATGTGCATTAAATGTCAAAGAATCACGTGGCATTCGAGCCGCGGTTTTGGCAGCTGAGTGTTATATGATTAGAGAGAACGTAAGGAACTCAGAGCGGTACATCAATACTGTAGACTTTCATTAACAGATGACTTCATCCTATACTTCGTGTTAAAGGCTAATTATATATACGATGATCAAGCGTGAATCTGGAAGCAGTATTTGGGACTATGTTCTAAAGGAGCTTATTACCATCATTATTATTATTATTAATATTCTTCTTTTTCTCTTCTTCTTCGTTTTCTTCTTTTTCTTCTATTCTTCTTCTTTTTCTTGTTTTTCTTCTCATTATTATTATCTTTTCTTCTTCTCTTTATGTTTCTTCTTCTTATTATTATTATTATTAATATTATTATTGTTGAAGCAAGTAGATATGACGCAAACATAATAGCTGGAAATAGTGAAGCGAGATAGATAAGCACAGCATGAGATAGGAACCAGAGAGGCACAGGGATGCCACAAGGGAAAAGTTTAGTGTTGGGAACCGAGTGAACACCTGACGAATAACACATTTGAGGGGGGGGGGGGTGATCAGTACATAATGAGTCTCTGAGGAAGAAGACCCAAAATAATATTGACGGAAAGCATTTGCTCCAATGCAAATCTGAAGGTTTGGAACCAGACAGAAATATCAAGATTAACTCAAGGCAAGTCTGAAGGGTTGTGGTCAGAAGGACCAAGATTAATTCAAGGCAAGTCTGAAGATTTGTGGCCAGAATGACCAAGATTAATTCAAGGCAAGTCTGAAGGTTTGTGTCCAGAATGACCAAGATTAATTCAAGGAAGTCTGAAGGTTTGTGTCCAGAATAACCAAGATTAATTCAAGGAAGTCTGAAGGTTTATGACCAAGATTAATCCAAGGCAAGTCTGAAGGTTTGTGTCCAGAATGACCAAGATTAATTCAAGGCAAGCCTGAAGGTTTGTGTTCAGAATGACCAAGATTAATTCAAGGCAAGTCTGAAGTTTTATGGCCAGAATGACCAAGATTAATTCAAGGCAAGTCTGAAGTTTTATGGCCAGAATGACCAAGATTAATTCAAGGGAAGTCTGAAGGTTTATGGCCAGAATGACCAAGATTAATTCAAGGCAAGTCTGAAGGTTTATGGCCAGAATGACCAAGATTAATTCAAGGCAAGTCTGAAGGTTTATTGCCAAAATGACCAAGATTAATTCAAGGCAAGTCTGAAGGTTTATGGCCAGAATGACCAAGATTAATTCAAGGAAGTCTGAAGGTTTATGACCAAGATTAATTCAAGGAAGTCTGAAGGTTTGTGTCCAGAATGACTAAGATTAATTCAAGGCAAGTCTGAAGGTTTATGACCAAGATTAATTCAAGGAAGTCTGAAGGTTTGTGTCTAGAATGACTAAGATTAATTCAATGCAAGTCTGAAGGTTTGTGGCCAGAATGACCAAGATTAATTCAAGGAAGTCTGAAGGTTTATGACCAAGATTAATTCAAGGCAAGTTTGAAGGTTTGTGTCCAGAATGACCAAGATTAATTCAAGGCAAATCGGAAGGTTTGTGGCCAGAATGACTAAGATTAATTCAAGGCAAGTCTGAAGGTTTTGGACCGAATAACCATTAGAACTAACTCAATTCAAATCAGTTTTAAACCAGACGAACCGGCATGATCAACTCATTGAATGTCTGAAGATTTGGAATCTCCTGGGAAAATGAAACTAAAAGATATGACCATATACAGGGACTGAGAAACATTGTTGTTGGAGACGCAGGCTACTGCTCTTCGTAAGGTAGACATGTTTTACAGCGTCTGGTTGTCAGATTCCTGGCTTTTCAAATTATTTATACCTTCCCCCAGACCTAGTAAGCCGCAGTAAGTTTAATAAACCTGCTACAGATATCCTTCCACTACCTGGCAACATACATTAACAACATGCCTGTATGAATATCAGGATTCCGAGTATTTCATGTATACAATTAAAACACCTTTCATTCACACAACAACTTAACTCACATTATTTAAGGACATTTACTTGTATCACCATTCCTGCTTTGTTTCTCCACCAAATATACTAACATATGTGTCTCTCTCTCTGCTCTGTGGCTGTGTTTCAGTGTTGCAGACGATGCGATGCGTGCTCCTCTCGCTGAGTTTTCAATCCTAAAATGTGGAGAAAGGTTAATCTGATTGGATTGGCTTGTTCAGTTACTTTTCTTTTTGAGTTCATCTTTGTTATCACTTATTGACATTTACAAAAAAATTACTTCCGTGAGTTTGAAATTCAAAAGTTTTGTTAGAAATTGTTTGGTTTTTGGTGTTAATAATTTCGTGCTTTCGTTTTGAGTTTTAGAGCGTGTGTTACTAGATCCCGAAAGGGGAGCTCAGAATAATGACACTGTAACCCGTCTGACATTATGTGAATGGCAAAACGCATAGTTGTGAGTGGTGCTGAGAGGGAAAAGTAAACTTCTACACTTCATGGGAGACGGGAGGGAAAAGTAGACCAAGTGGTTGGGAGAAAGAGACACAGATATGCAGAGAGACAAATAAGTAGACTTCTACTCATCATAGATGAGAGGAGAAAGTAGACCTATATCCCATGGTAGAAGAGAGGAGAAAGTAGACTTCTATATCTCATGGTAGAAGAGGGGAGAAGTAGACTTCTATACACCATGGTAGACGAGAGGAGAAAGTGGACTTCTATATCCCACGGTAGAAGAGGGGCGAAAGTAGACTTCTATATCTCATGGTAGGAGAAAGTAGATTTCTATATCTCATGGTAGAAGAGAGGAGAAAGTAGACTTCTATGCCACATGGTCGAAGAGAGGAGAAAGTAGACTTCTATATCTCATGGTAGGAGAAAGTAGACTTCTATATCTCATGGTAGGAGAAAGTAGACTTCTATATCTCATGGTAGAAAAGAGGAGAAAGTAGACTTCTATGCCACATGGTCGAAGAGAGGAGAAAGTAGACTTCTATATCTCATGGTAGGAGAAAGTAGACTTCTATATCTCATGGTAGGAGAAAGTAGACTTCTATATCTCATGGTAGAAGAGAGGAGAAAGTAGACTTCTATGCCACATGGTCGAAGAGAAATAGCAGTAGATTTTTACACCCAATGATCAAAGAGAAGGAAAAGTAGAAATCTAAACCTGATGGTCAAAGAGAAGGAAAAATATACTTCTACAACCCATGGTAGAAGACAGAGAAGGGGACTATACTATGTTAGTTCTGGATGTCAATAATGTTCTTTCTGGTTTTTACCAGTTGACAAGCTGTTACTTAAACCTGATGTTCTGAATACAGGCCAGATGCATGACTAGCCTTTCACATCCTGTTTATAACATGGTGAAACTATTTGATATAATTTTCAAATCTAACAAAACCTGGCATACACATTATTGTTCGGCTGATTAGTAAGTTGTAAATATAATAGTCGTATCATTATTAGTTAGTTTTAAATATAATATGAGTATTAGTTAGTTGTAAATATAATAGTCTTATCATTACCAGCAATTTGTAAATATAATAGTCTTATCATTATTAGTAAGTTGTAAATACAATAGCTTTATCATTTTTAGTTAGTTGTAAATATAATAGTCGTATCATTATTAGCAAGTTGTAAATATAATAGCCTTATGATTATTTGTGCGCTGTAAATATAGTAGTCTCATAATTATAAGCAAGTTGTACATAAAATAGTCTTATCATTTTAAGTTAGTTGTAAATATAATAATCTTATCATTATTAGTTAGTTGTAAATAGAATAGTCTTATCATTGTTAGTTGTAAATGTAATAGTCTTATCATTATTAGTTGGTTGTAAATGTAATAGTCTTATCATTGTTAAATGGTTGTAAATGTAATAGTCTTATCATTGTTAGTTAGTTTTAAATATAATAGTCTTATCATTATTAGTTGGTTGTAAATGTAATAGTCTTATCATTGTTAAATGGTTGTAAATGTAATAGTCTTATCATTGTTAGTTAGTTGTAAATGTAATAGTCTTATCATTATTAGTTGGTTGTAAATATAATAGTCTTATCATTATTAGTTGGTTGTAAATGTAATAGTCTTATCATTGTTAGTTGGTTGTAAATGTAATAGTCTTATCATAGTTAGTTAGTTGTAAATGTAATAGTCTTATCATTGTTAGTTAGTTGTAAATGTAATAGTCTTATCATTATTAGTTGATTGTAAATGTAATAGTCTTATCATTGTTAGTTAGTTGTAAATGTAATAGTCTTATCATTGTTAGTTAGTTGTAAATGTAATAGTCTTATCATTATTAGTTAGTTGTAAATGTAATAGTCTTTTCATTGTTAGTTAGTTGTAAATGTAATAGTCTTATCATTATTAGTTGGTTGTAAATGTAATAGTCTTATCATTGTTAGTTAGTTGTAAATGTAATAGTCTTATCATTGTTAGTTAGTTGTAAATGTAATAGTCTTATCATTATTAGTTAGTTGTAAATGTAATAGTCTTATCATTATTAGTTAGTTGTAAATGTAATAGTCTTATCATTGTTAAATGGTTGTAAATGTAATAGTCTTATCATTGTTAGTTAGTTGTAAATGTAATAGTCTTATCATTGTTAGTTAGTTGTAAATGTAATAGTCTTATCATTATTAGTTGGTTGTAAATGTAATAGTATTATCATTGTTAGTTAGTTGTAAATGTAATAGTCTTATCATTATTAGTTGGTTGTAAATGTAATAGTCTTATCATTTTTAGTTAGTTGTAAATGTAATAGTCTTATCATTGTTAGTTAGTTGTAAATGTAATAGTCTTATCATTGTTAGTTAGTTGTAAATGTAATAGTCTTATCATTATTAGTTAGTTGTAAATGTAATAGTCTTATCATTATTAGTTAGTTGTAAATGTAATAGTCTTATCATTGTTAAATGGTTGTAAATGTAATAGTCTTATCATTGTTAGTTAGTTGTAAATGTAATAGTCTTATCATTGTTAGTTAGTTGTAAATGTAATAGTCTTATCATTATTAGTTGGTTGTAAATGTAATAGTCTTATCATTATTAGTTGGTTGTAAATGTAATAGTCTTATCATTGTTAGTTAGTTGTAAATGTAATAGTCTTATCATTGTTTGTTAGTTGTAAATGTAATAGTCTTATCATTGTTAGTTAGTTGTAAATGTAATAGTCTTATCATTATTAGTTGGTTGTAAATGTAATAGTCTTATCATTGTTAGTTAGTTGTAAATGTAATAGTCTTATCATTGTTAGTTAGTTGTAAATGTAATAGTCTTATCATTATTAGTTGATTGTAAATGTAATAGTCTTATCATTGTTAGTTAGTTGTAAATGTAATAGTCTTATCATTATAAGTAAGTTGTACAAATAACAGTCTTATCATTATTGCCTTTGATCTTTATTTTAAAGTTAGTTATCTCTACAAGTTATCGATTGTTGGTGATGTTGATCGGTAAAGTTGTTAAAAATCGTAGATCAAAACTGGTGGTGTTCGAAGCTGCTCGTGCTGGGGGGTTAACTCTTGGCGATTTCTCTTTAGTAGCGGGTTGCAGTGGCTCTTCAAACATCCTGACACGTACTTATTCGATGTTTGTTCTGAAAACTCTGCGACGTATTGAGGCAGCCATATCTGCGTCTTTCTTTCCTGCACACCAGGTTTCAGCACGCACTTGTGGGCCCTGTTTTGCCTCCCCTCTACGATCCCAATTCTCTAAGCCAGGCTACATTGGTGCAGTCTAATCAAGGGCCGCTATTTGGAGGCGGAATATGGTCTTGGTCAATTTACTGACCTTGACGGAAGCAGGCAGCTGTGAGTCAATGACTGCTTTCAGCTCATTCATTGTTCCGTCTTCGGCCTCCGATGCTTACTTCATCTAGCGGACCTGAAAGCTCCTGACTGTAGTGCAATGCACTGCTCCTTACTATAAGCTCAACACTGTGGGGTTTACAGTGTCGATTCCACCTCGTTGACCAGACTGCCTTAACTTAACGTCTTAATACTGGTTTAGAAGTCTGTATACAGGCAGTTTCTTTTACCCTTCCTTGATCTAAAAACTATGCGCATCCAATCTATTCTTGAACGCATTAATTGACCCTGCCTCCACTATTGCCTGTAGCAATGCATTCAAAGCATTCACCACTCTCTGGCTTAAAAAAACCCTCCTAGTACAGTTTTCAGGGATCACGTTCGCGGAGTTGAGGTGGGTTTTTAAAAATCAGTATGTTTCACTGGACCCCGATTTCTCTTAGCTACCCAGATGAAAACTGTGTGAATTACAGAAATATAGCCTGTTAATTGAGCTGACATTTGAGACTAATCGATCTCTACCCACAGCTGCAAATTAAGTTTGAAACAAGTAAACAAATCATTTTCGGCACAAGCTTTTATTGATATTAAGGCAGGTTTTTTTTTCTCTCTTTTGGGACTGCATGAGTGTATTTTTTTCAGGTTCTGTCCAAATTTGATAAATGAACAGATGGCACTAGTAGAGAGTGTATACACAATTTCAGCTCTCTGTGTTATGGCGAAGTCGGTTAAAATAGGAAATATAGAAGTTCACGTATACGGACAGACGTCATGTCAAGTTAGAGTAAAAGCTTATAAAAAGAAAAGAAATGTTGATTTAATCGCGCCCTCTAACGGAATCCTTATAGACCCTAGGGTTCAGCAAATTCCCTGTAGACTCTAGGGTTCAGAATTTCCCATATAGACACTAGGGATCATCAGATCCGTTATATCCCTAGGGTTCAGCAGATCCCATATAGACCCTACGGTTCATCATATCTCTTAGGACACTTGGGTTCAGTGGAGCTCCTGTAGAGAAACATTGGCTTAAACTGTTTGTGTTGGTAGGTTCATTCATGTCTCCTCCGCTTTTTTATTCATGTTTCCTCCACTTCTTCATTCATGTTTCCTCCACTTCTTCATTCAAGTCTTCTCCACTTCTTTATTCATGTTTCTTCCACTCCTTCATTCTCATGTTTTCCCCACTTCTTTATTCATGTTTTCTCCACTTCTTTATTCATGTTTTCTTTAATACTTCATCAATGTTTCCACCACTTCTTTATTCATGTTTCCTCCACTTCTTCATTTATGTTTCCTCCCTTCCTTCATTCATGTTTCCTCCACTTCTTCATTTATGTTTCCTCCACTTCTTCATTTATGTTTCCTCCCTTCCTTCATTTATGTTTCCTCCACTTCTTCATTTATGTTTCCTCCACTTCTTCATTTATGTTTCCTCCACTTCTTCATTTATGTTTCCTCCACTTCTTCATTTATGTTTCCTCCACTTCTTCATTTATGTTTCCTCCACTTCTTCATTTATGTTTCCTCCCTTTCTTCATCCATGTTTCCTCCACTTCTTCATTTATGTTTCGTCCACTTCTTCATTCATGTTTCCTCCACTTCTTCATTCATGTTTCCTCCACTTCTTCATCCATGTTTCCTCCACTTTTTCATTGTTATAAGGAATGTCTCCCACAAGCTTTCATTGACTTCTTTTGTTCCTGTTCAAAATGTAATACTTTTACTAGACAAAAATGTTTATTTCTTGCCGTTTCCGATTATAACTATCCCAGCAGTCCATAGCATTATTATGTTGTTTATTCATTCTGCCAGTTGTCTGGGTTTTGCTGTTCTGAATTTTTTTTAAATGTAAAGATTCCGTTTACTCGCCATGAGTTATATTGGGAATATAGAATTAGGCCAATATTTTTTTTTACCAACGGCACAATTTGGTTGATGTGGTCAGCATCATTCTAGTCGCCTTTACTTACCAGACTTGCCCCCGGTACCTCATTTCTTTCGACTTGGTAAACTGTCGACCCCAGATTCGTTTGCGATGAAAAGATATTCAGCGTAGCTTAATTCGTTCTGATTGCAGGCTACTATTCGTCTGTTCAGTACTTACAAGTTATTTACATATCAAAGTATGGTGTACTTTTTCTTCAGTGTTCATATTGAGAGGGACGTTGTGACGTCGTGTTGTAGATTACAGCGAGGTTGCGAAATCTGCGCCTTATGGCCCAATACATCTGGTTTCGGCTTGCTTTTTTTTTTGGAGTACCTGGTTTGCCTTCCCACGGCGATCCATATTCTGTTAGCCAGACTACACTAGAGTAACCTCTTTCCTGGGCCGCCACTTGGAGGCAGAATAAGGGCTGGGTCAACTTTGGTTCACTGACCCTGATGCAAGCGGCCAGCGATGAGTCGATGGCTGCTGTCAACTCATTCACATTTTTGCCTCTTTGGTCCCACACATGGCGTACTGGGTAAAATCCCCGTATCAGGTGTGAGTGGCCAACTGACGGCCTTTGAGAATAGAACGTGTTATATATCGTTGATTTTAAAGATAGGAATACATTGTTATAAGTGGGAGTTCTGCATCCAGAGATGGACTAATAACAGTCTGTTGGAGTGTACATCAAGGCATGTAACGCAGGATGTTGGAGGTCCATTGCTGGCAACCTTCGATGTGGAGACTATACTTGAAATCATTGTTATCTTAAGCGAGGTGGCTGGTGGCTGAGCGATTTTGATAACGATCATGTAATCAGACAACACAGGCTTGTAACCCGGTGAAGGTTCTTGTTTTTTGTTTTTTTGTTGTTTGTTTTTTGTTTTTGTTTTTTTGTTTTGTTTTGTGTATGTGTGTGTGTAATATGAGAAATAATTAAAATCTGAGTGGTAGATTATGATTTTGCTGTTATAGATATGGACCTTAATTTTGGTTTCTATAAATCCTACAAAATAAAACGCAAATAGAAAAATGCGTTGTAGTGATGTTATTTGAAGAAAAATTAACGTAAAATCAGCTGTACTGTTATTTATGGCACGGAAACATGGCGGGTGTCATATTATAGCTTAAGACCTTCACCAACATGTGGTTTCGCCTTACATTTCATATCAGATGACCATATACGGTAACAAGCACAGACATATACCAGAAGTGCACGAACAACAAACAATACAACTCGAGATTACGGAACGAAAGAAAAGATGGATAAGATACTTACCTCGACTTTTTAAATTAAAATTTTTTTTATGTGTTTGCCTCATTTGTTTCTACTGGCGGAGGCGCGCCTATTCCACCGCAGACCGTTGTCAATTTGGGCGATACTAATTTAAGACGCATAAACCAGTGCTTGGATACGTGTGTGTATCTGTTTGTACCTAGCCTAGTGTTTCCGTGATGTTCCTCCCGTTGTTCCTCGCTTTATGATGATCCTTTCGTTGTCCTTCGTAGTTATTTAGCTATTTTCATTTTCTTGTGTTCCTCGGTTTACGCAGTCGAGTTTCTGATGCACAATTATTTTCCTCAGACCATTTTGGGAATGAGTATATTTATGTTCCTTCATACTTGATCTGGACCCCTTTTATTTATTTCCTGATTTAAATATATATATATATCCCTTTTTAAAAAAAAATGTCCTTCAAATGTAAAATCATCATCATACATTTTATAAAAAAATTGTGAAGATGCAGTGTAGCGAGGTGTACAACGAGGATGAATTAAATGGAATGATTGTGAAAGATGAAAAAAAATATACCGGATACTTAAGAATTAATTAAGAGTACAATATTGAATAGATAAATTATTCAATAAACTGAAGATAATTGGCACTGACGAATGCAGTTGTGGTGCCGGAAAAATGACCGCTGAACATCTGCTGCAAAACTGCCCGAAATACGAGGACCAGAGAAAGCACATGTGGCCATCACCAGTGGCAACACTAGACAAGCTCTATGGCAGTGTCGACAGTCTCAAGATGACCGCTGCTTTTTTTCGAAAAAATACAGAATGACGTCTGACAGCGTACGAAGAAGAAGAAGAAGATCGCTGCTTCGTAGTTTACAGCGAGGCTGCGATATCTGCTTCTTTTGGCGTTACACGTTCGGGTTCAGCGTGGCAGTTTTGGGACCTGGATTTGCCTTCCCTCTATAGCCAGACTACATGAGATCAGCCTGTTTTCAGTGCCGTCCTTTACTGCTAAATAACATAACTACAGCGTAATATATATTTGTTTACCTGCTTTATCCACCTGGTTCTCTTTGTTACACACTGCTGACTCGTAGCCCGTCACCTACGCCTACAGGACTGTCTTGTGTTCCGATCATTAGACTCAAGCTGCTTTTGCCCCCTTCTCCCGTTACCAGCCACGTGTTATTTGACCTTCCCGCTTTTCGGTTTCCCTGTGGGTTACAATCCAGCGCATATCTGATTTTACTGTTTCTGAAGGTGTGCCATACCTATTTTTATGTTCTTCCCCGAAACCCCCACAGTTCTTGTTGTTACGTATCGTGCTCGTTACCACACATCTGCATGTCTTTGCACCTGGCCGTGGGACGATGAGGCGAAGTCTGGTCTGGCAAAACACACAATGTTAGACAGGGTCAGGAGAAATATACTGACCAAGACCCTCACATGACCTCCTCGGTGATCGTCCTGGAAACGGGCTGTTGTCGAGGACAAACAGTCTGGCTAACAAGGTGAGGTTCGACGTGATCTCCGTAGTAGTGAGTGACACGGAGATGTAGCCAAACATAGCACAGCTGCCTGGAGGACCCCGGTCCACCTTCATCATCACACTCGAGATGTAAGGAAAGCTACTGCAACCCGTCACTTAACGCCCTTTTCAGCGCGCACATAAGAGTAACCTACTCATTGTGGGCATTCGAAACAACAGCAGCAGCTCCTGGCCATATAATTGTTGTTTTCCCTACCACCGTAGTTATTACTGAGGCGTTTTTTGTTTCTGAGTTCGGGTTTGTTGACCTTAAACCAACCCCCGAATCTCGAGACATAGCGTGCTCACTCAGTCTTGCCTCTCCCTTAAGCCCTATTCGTCTTGGTTGAAATTAGCAAGAACACGTTCACAAGACTCCCACCAACATAGTTCACGAGATCATAAGCCGTCCCTTAATGACATAAGGGTACGCACATGATAGTTGTGCTCCTTTATATAATGTAGATAGGTTGGAACTTCTTTAGATAAGGTAGATAGGTTTGTCAAGAAGAAGACTAGATATGGCAATGCAGAGACTGAACAGCCTGAAGAAATTATGGCAGGGCACCAACAAAACGATAAAAGTAAAAGTCTTGAGAGCCTGTGTTTTTCCTGTGGCAGCTTATGGCTGTGAAGCATGGACGATTACCAAAACTTCTAGACAAAGAATCGAATCCTTCGAGTCAAAATGTTACAGAAAGATCCTCAGAATACCCTGGACAGAGAAAAGAACAAATGTAGACATTCGGCAAGAGTTGAGCATAGAGAAGAACTGGTTTATCAATTCCATTTTGGCTAAAAAATGCAAATAGTTTGGTCACATCAAGAGACACAACGGTCTTGAGAGAACGGTGATGGAAGGTATGGTGCCAGGCAAAAGAGGAAGGGGTAGACCAAGACGACGATGGCACCAAGATATCCAGGAATGCCTGAGTATGACAGTGGCGGAAGCTGGTGTTTTGGCAAGGGAACGAGTTCCTTTCAGACAGACTGTGATGGAAGCGACGTTCTACAAAGGACATGCTACATGATGAGATAGGTTTGTAGGTAGGTAGTTTTATTGGTACGTTGGTAGGTATGTAGGAAACTCGCTGGTGCGGTAACTTCCCGTCACACCAACATTCCAAGAGCGCGCTGAGTAGCTGTAAAAACAATTATTTTTGAAACCCAGAACTAAGTATGTCATTGAATTTTTTTGTTTTCCTTCCTCGGACGGAGATATATGTGGACGGATGGACCAGACAAGACCAGACAGACACATATACACACCAATTCATTGCCAGCTCACTCTATCTCTATATCTTTATATTTCTCACTTTCTTTTTCTCTCATCCTATTTAGCTCTCTTTCTATCTCCTGCACACACCGTACCTTTTTCTAGCTTTATTCTTTTTTGTCGCGTGGCCGAATAGTTTCGATTCATGCCTGCCGATAAGGAGGCCAGATGTTCGAATCTCCGGTATGGCATATGCTGTTTTTCTGTTGGGGGTAAAATAAACAAACATAGCCAGCACACGACGTGGCGACAGCAGTGGCGAAGCTACTTGTATTTCCCAGCATATAAACCCCCTGCAATAGAAAAAGTCGTAGGACAGCAGAAGACCCTAAAGAGGCTTCTACTGCTCAAGCAGATTAAATCTCTTTCTCACCTCAGCCCCTCCCTCCCTCTCTCTCTCTCTCTCTCTGTTTCTCTCTATCTCTCTATCTGTCTATCTATGTATCTATCTATCTATCTATCTATCTATCTATCTATCTATCTATCTATCTATCTATCTATCTATCTATCTATCTATCTATCTATCTATCTATCTATCTATCTATCTATCTATCTATCTATCTATCTATATATCTATCTATCTATCTATCTATCTTTATCTATCTATCTGTTCCTTCTCACACACATCCAATTTCTCTTTCTCACACACATCCAATTTCTCTCTCTCTCTTTCTCTCTCTGTCTTTCTCTCTCTCTCTCTCTCTCTATCATCTTTTCTTTCTTACACACACCGTCTCTTTTTCGCTCACTTTATTTATCTTACTCTCATATTATTTATCTCTCTATCTTTTATACTCTCTCTCTCTCTCTCTCTCTCTCTTCTTTTCTTTCTCACACACACACACAGTCTCGCTTTCGCTCACTTTATTTATCTTACACATATTATTTCTCTCTATTTTTTATACATACACTCACTTACTCACTCCCTCTCTCTCTATCTCTCTGTCTCTATCTCTTTATTTCGCTCACTATCTTACTCTCACATTATTTCTCTCTCTGTCTGTCTCTCACGGGAAGAAACACACTCAACAATCCCACGGTTATTGATATGAACACGGACATCCTGTTGATATGATCCTCTGATTAGCACAAGCGCAACTGCTTCGATACCTTGTTATGTCATCAAATATCGTTCAGCCAGAGTTGCTCATCGATATCGTGAAAATGAGCATTCGAGTGATAGAGCGGCTAGACGCTTCCCTCATACAATAAAAGGAATCGGTTCACGAAATGTGCAGTCTACCCAGCTGTTAATTAGTACCTGACTTAACATTTATGGAAGACTAGGTAGTGATGAAGGAATCTAGTCACCTCAACACTAAAAAACTGAGACCTCGTGCAACGAAGCTGCATACACGTTATCCTCTACGACAGCGTCCACTGTAAAACTGACATTTTTCTTTTATTTTTGTCCATGGGGCAGAGCTGGGTCTCTAGCAACAAAAGGACCAGGCTCAAGCTCTCGATGAATGATCTTTGCCGTGTGTGTAAGAACAGTAGGCTCACCATGGTCACAAAACTGCGCATCTACCAGTCGTGCGTGATCCCGGTCCTTGTGTATGGCTCCGAGACCTAAAGAAAAAAAAAGTGACACCTCCAGAGTTGAAGCCTTTCATATGCGAAATCAGCGACACATCCTTGGCATTCCTTGGTACGACTTCGTCCGGAATGTAGATGTTTCTGCAAGGACACATCTCCCCCCCAGTCTCGGTTATTCTGGAACGTCGCCGCATTTCCCTGTTCGGTCATGTTGTCCGACTGGACAGGCAGGTCCCAGCTCACCAGATTCTTCAAAAGACAGGCAACAGTGCTAGCGGCCTCCACCCTGCTGGCTGGAAGCGCTGGAGAGGTCGTCCTCGAAACACGTGGCTCCAACAGGTAGCATCCTCCCTATCTGCCTTAGAGAAGGCCTGGCAGCAGGCAGTTGCAACTGGACATGGTGGTGTTCATCCGACGCAACGGGCCTCAGACGCCTAAGCGAACATTATTATTATTATTACTCAAACTCACGTATCTGCAGGCTATAAATAGACACCTGATGTGTGGGTACGGAAGGCTAGCCAGTGATGATGGGAACTTGACACCTCCGCTGATAAGAGCCGACACCTCTACAAGTTGACGATAGGCTGCTAAATTAGACGAACGCGCTTGTCACAACCTGGAAAAGATCTACCTTCAGTCCACTTGAGTGAGGAGTTTGGGCCTCCCTTGTTGCATTTATTTTTGGCAATCGAAAATTCACTGGAATCAAGATGCTGAGCAGTACATAGCTGGATCGGCCAGCGACCCATAGCTGACTGCAAGCGTCAGGGCAGCGATCCAGAGCTGTCAAAGACCCTTCTACACCTCCACTTGTGCAAATATCGCAGTCAAGCTGTAAACTACGTCACGCCGCATTTCGTTCTCAGGGCAACATACTGCTACTTGCAAAGTCCTTTCCGGGGCTTGGTAGCGGGAGTTTGTGAATGTAGGATGAAGAAGACGGCGGAGAAGACTTGGTACTTATTCAATCCCCAATAAAGGAGAACAACTTGTGAAATAACATGTCTAAGAGCTGTAATCAATGTCACAAAGAGATATAGAATGGGTAATTAAGTAATGTGGTTAGAAATATCCGTTGTGTTGCATATATTTCAAGACAGACAATATGTTCGTTTGGTCATTTCATGAAAGTACAGCCTGATCGACTTCCAGCTACATGCTTATAACATAAGAGATTCCGGCTACAGGGCATGAGGGAGACTTTATGGTAGATGGACAGATACCATACGAGCAATCCTTCAACGACAGGGGCCTGTAACAACTAGCTCAACACACAAGAACGCTGGTTTAATCTCCTTACTATGTGAACAATCATGAGTGATTCACTGAACTGAACTTATACAATGAAGCCTCTTACACTTCATCTTCGACAGCATTGTCTAATATGACACTTCCATCTTCAACAGCATTGTCTAATACGACACTGTCACTTCTTCAACAGCATTGTCTAATATGACACTGTCACTTCTTCAACAGCATTGTCTAATATGACACTGCCACTTCTTCAACAGCTTTGTCTAATATGACACATCCATCTTCAACAGCATTGTCTAATCTGACACTGCCATCTTCAAAAGCATTGTCCAATATGTATCCATGTTTTGTGAGATAGGGGAAACAGTAGAATGGTGTAGTGGAGAAAATAGGAGGTTGTGTAGACCGATGACTCGACCAGAATATAGGGTCGATCATAATTGGTGAGTCTTGTCCGAGACTGTCCGACCAGGTCTAGCTACATTATGGCTCATTGGTCAGTATTGATTGGTTGCTGTGAAACGTTGAAGTAAAGGTTCTCCCATTGCAGACACTGCTGTCGGGGATGAAGTGTCAGAGGGTTCTCTGTTTCAAGCCATAGGGTATTTATGTGTTGTATGGACAATTGCCCTTCCTCATTGCCTGCCCTTTCGTAACAGTACGTGATGTACCCGTTTACAGCTGGGTCGAAATACAGCGTTTCGATAACGGGATCGAACCTACGCCGCCAGAAGCGGGCGCTCTATCACTTTGCTACTTTGACGCTCCACTCACGATATAGCAGCTACCTCGGTCGATTGTTAGAATTAAGCGCCGGATGGATGGGTCAGTAGTGCAACACTGCGAGTTGTAGCAAGGATAGTCTGCGCAGGAGGGTTTCCACATGATGAGAGCCGTCAGATTACCAGGGCACTTACATGATGCGTTTTCTTCATTATAATTGGGTCGCGCAGTCAAATATATTCTTCTTCTGGACACCGTTAAACAAGTTATTATCTTGTTTTCTTCTTTATCGAAGATGGGGTATCGTTTCTCTCTTTTATTGATTTAACGATATCCCATTTAGGACAAAGCAATAAAAGATAGAAACGATATCCCATCCCACCTACAATAAAGCAATAACAAAAAGAAAATATACCCCATCGGGATATCGTTTCTATCTTTTATTGCTTTGTCCTAGATGGGATATCGTTTCTTTCTTTTATGGCTTTGTCCTAGATGGGATATCGTTTCTATCTGTTATTGCTTTTTCCTAGATGGGATATCGTTTCTATCTGTTATTGCTTTGTCCTAGATGAGATATCGTTTCTATCTGTTATTGCTTTGTCCTAGATGGGATATCGTTTCTATCTGTTATTGCTTTTTCCTAGATGGGATATCGTTTCTATCTGTTATTGCTTTGTCCTAGATGAGATATCCTTTCTATCTTTTATTGCTTTGTCCTAGATGGGATATCGTTTTTATCTGTTATTGCTTTGTCCTAGATGGGATATTGTTTCTATCTTGTATTGCTTTGTCCTAGATTGGATATCGTTTCTCTCTTTTACTGATTTATCGTAGATGAGATATCGTTGCTATGTTTTATTGCTTTGTCCTAGATGGGATATCGTTTCTGTCTTTCTCACATGCGATTGCAGAGCACCCAAACACCCGAACATATCTTGCAGGACTTCCCCATTTATGCAAGCAAAGAGAGGCAGTCTGACCCGGGGTGTGCAACAATGCTCGAATAGCTGTTGGGTACCTACGAAAACCTTCTTCTTCTTCTTTGTACGCTGTCAGACGTCACTTGAATTTGTTCGAAGAAAGCAGCTGTCATCATGAGGCTGTCGACACTGCCATAGAGCTTGTCTAGTGTTGGCACTGGTGATGGCCACATATGCTTTCTCTGGTCCTCGTATGTCGGGCAATCTTGCAGCAGATGTTCAGCGGTCATTTTCCCTGTACCACAGGTGCATTCGTCAGTGCCACCTATCTTCAGGTTATTGAATAGATGGTACCCCAGTCTGTTGTGGCATGTGCGGAGTCTGAAGACCACGACTTGCTCTCTTCGGTTCAACTTGTAATAGGCATCGTTTTTTGTGCAGTCAGTATGCTCTGTTTCCCATTTGGCCATGTATCTGGCCCTAATAAACCTTTTGGACTCTTCGTAGGTCACACTAGGATCTGGTTGTGGTAATCTTGCACCTTCTTTTGCCAGTCTGTCTGCCTCCTCGTTGCCTTGGGTGTTACAGTGGGATGGAACCCACTGTACCACTACTCTTTTTGGTGTGGACTGCTGGCATAGTTGACAGAGTACTGCTCTTAAATCATTGTTCAGTATTTTTCTGGCTTTTTAGTGCTGAAACCACGGCCATGGCATCTGTAAACAGGACTATCTGGCTTTCATTGCTTTCGTCTGTGAGCATTGCTTTTACTGCAGCCTTCAGTGCCTCTGCCTCCGCTCTGAAATTGCTTGAGAATTTTCCAGTTGCCACTGACAGTGTTATTTTTCTACAAAAACCTGAAACGCCCAGTTTCATCTGTGAACCTCACCGGGCTTGAAACATCAGAGCATCAGTTGATAAAAGAAGTTGAAGTTGATCTCATTTATTGCTTTATCGCAGTTGGAATATCGTTTCTTTGTTAAATGTTTTGTCCTAAATAGATATAGTTTCTTTTAAAAATGTTTTATCCTAAATAGATTTCGTTATTTTTAAATGTTTTCTCCTAAATAGATATTATTTCGTTTTAAAATGTTTTGTCCTGGATAGATATTGTTTCTCTCTTTTATTATTTTATCCTAGATTTGGTATTGTTTCTAAAGCCTTCATTCAAACTCAGGCTGATAATCTAAAATAACAAGTTTTAATCTGAATAGCGAGATGAGCAGTGCATTGGATTGCAAAGTTGTCTACCCTGTAGTGGTTAGAATACACTGTGGAGCCGAATATGCAACATAGTGAATGAGCTGCAACCAGCCAGAAACTTATAGATCGAGATTTGCATAATGGTCTGCGAAGACCATATCCGCCTTAAGCCGCTGTCCTGGAAACAGGCTGCACTAGTGTACTCTGGCTAAGAGAATATAAACTGCAGTGGGAATGCAAACCCGGTATCCAAAAAAGCCAGATAAAATCAGATGTGTTGGCAGCAAACTACAACTCAGTGTCATTTCAGGATGAACGCCGAAGGATAATACACTGAAAGTGACCTTATGCGACATACTCTCAGTTTGGTACTGGTCCTATTCTCATCTCTATCAACCACATGGTTCTCTAGGAAACTGCTTAGTAAGTAGGATATATGCAAGAATGCCGTTACAGTTATAGGACACTCGACGAGTACAAATCCTTGCGTAGCGAAACGGTCAATGGGCAAACAACATGACGAGATGAACACGCAGCAAGTCACAACTTCTCTGGAGAAATCCGTTGTTTACCATGATCCTCCAGATGGTTGTGCTATGCGTGGCTTCAACTGCGTGTCGCTCACTCCTACAGGGATCACGTCGGTCCCCGAACTCGTTAGCCAGACTGCCACGAGATAGCCTGTTTCCACGAAGAACTGCATGGCAAAGGGGTGGGGGTCTTTGTCAGTATGTTTGACTTGATCCTGACGAACATAGTCTGTTTTGCCTGTCCAGAGGTTAGCCTCCTTTCCCCAGTTGGTACGTTAAACGAAGTATGCCTGCCACTCAATATAGGTAATGAGCACGTCCTAACTTAGCTTCTTTATACTGGGCTAGAAGACTATATAGAGTCTGTATACAACCAGTTTATTTTACTTCATTTGCTTTAAAAACTATGCGCATCTGATTTATTCTTGAATACATTAATTGAACCTGCCTCCACTATTTCCTGTGGCATTGCATTCCAAGCATTCTCTGAATGAAAAAAAAATCCCCTAATATCTAATATGGACCTTTCTTTAATTAATTTGTAACTATATCCTCTCATTCTTGTAGGCGGCTGTACTTTGACAAAACTTGTTATAATATAATTTATAATTTCCCCTGATTATCTTATAAACCTGTAATAAATCACCTGGAATTCTCTTCTAGACACTGTAGGCCCTTTTCTCGTCTTTCCTAAAATTCCGGAAACCGACTAACAGTTTTGTCGCTCTTCTTTGTATCATTTCCAGCGTGTTTATATCCTTCCTCTTTCTCACATCCTCTTCTCTGTCTGTTTCACACTCCCTTCCTCTTTCTCACATCCTCTTCTCTGTCTCATACTCCCTTCCTCTTTCTCACATCCTCTTCTCTGTCTGTCTCACACTCCCTTCCTCTTTCTCACAGCCTCTTCTCTGTCTGTCTCACACTCCCTTCTTTTCTCACATCCTCTTCTCTGTCTGTTTCACACTCCCTTCCTCTTTCTCACATCCTCTTCTCTGTCTCACACTCCCTTCTTTTCTCACATCCTCTTCTCTGTCTCTCACACTCCTTTCCTCTTTCTCACATCCTCTTCTCTGTCTCACACTCCCTTCCTCTTTCTCACATCCTCTTCTCTGTCAATCTCACACTCCCTTCCTCTTTCTCACATCCTCTTCTCTGTCTGTCTCACACTCCCTTCCTCTTTCTCACATCCTCTTCTCTGTCTCACACTCCCTTCCTCTTTCTCACATCATCTTCTCTGTATTATACTCCCTTCCTCTTTCTCACATCCTCTTTTCTGTCTGTCTCACACTCCCTTCCTCTTTCTCACATCCTCTTCTCTGCCTCTCACACTCCTTTCCTCTTTCTCACAGCCTCTTCTCTGTCTCTCTCACACTCCCTTCCTCTTTCTCACATCCTCTTCTCTGTCTCACACTCCCTTCCTCTTTCTCACATCCTCTTCTCTGTCTCACACTCCCTTCCTCTTTCTCACATCCTCTTCTCTGTCTGTCTCACACTCCCTTTCTCTTTCTCACATCCTCTTCTCTGTCTCACACTCCCTTCCTCTTTCTCACATCCTCTTCTCTGTCTCATACTCCCTTCCTCTTTCTCACAGCCTCTTTTCTGTCTGTCTCACACTCCCTTCTTTTCTCACATCCTCTTCTCTGTCTCTCACACTCCTTTCCTCTTTCTCACATCCTCTTCTCTGTCTCATACTCCCTTCTTCTTTCTCACATCCTCTTCTCTGTCTCTCTCACACTCCCTTCCTCTTTCTCACATCCTCTTCTCTGTCTGTCTCACACTCCCTTCTTTTCTCACATCCTCTTCTCTGTCTCTCTCACACTCCCTTCCTCTTTCTCACATCCTCTTCTCTGTCTCATACTCCCTTCCTCTTTCTCACATCCTCTTCTCTGTCTCACACTCCCTTCCTCTTTCTCACATCCTCTTCTCTGTCTGTCTCACACTCCCTTCCTCTTTCTCACATCCTCTTCTCTGTCTGTCTCACACCCATTCTCTTCCACCTCTTCATATATATTAGAATAGTCACATATATTTCTTCATCTCGGAATGGACGCAGTTGTCTAAACTGTTGTACAAGTTTGTAGAGCTTTTCATCTTCTTCTTCTTCTTCTTCTTCTTCTTCTTGAGCCGTAGTGAAAAGTCAGTTATTAACTTGTAATCATTCTGAACATCAGAGTGGCAGAACAGTTAGAGCGCTTATCTGTCATAATTCACTCCCCAGTTTATTCAGGTGTTAGTAGAAAACCAAGCAGCGAGGGTGTACGCTTGTCACCCCATCTTACAAAACGCATATACCTCGCACAATGAAGTCTCCAACACTTCATCTCCGACGACGCATCTGCAATATGATTATCTATCTCTTTCTTGCCTGTTACTTGTATCATTTAATATGTTTAATCTGCACACACTCCACGAGACCTAGATGATATCTTCGCTGTTCGTCTTCATACTACAGCTTCAACGACTCTAACAAAGTCAGCTCGAGGCTCTGTACACTTCCGTGCAGTTTTCGTGGAAGGACACTGGTTGTTTCCACGTGCTACTTCTGTCACTAGTGTATGATGGCCAGGACTGAAGTAGGTGTTCAGTTGTTATAGGGGGATGTGCCACAGGTACGGAAGCCCGTAGTGCGAATCTTGAATTTATTATAATGATATCTCAGTCTGTTATGTTCTCGCGCAGCCGGAAGATGATCACCGGATCTCGTCTGGGTATTGCTGGTAGGCGTCGTATTCTATATGACCAGGGTGGGCTCTTTTCCATTTTGTTCTATACATGGCCTTGATAATTGATTTCGTCTCGTCATATTTTGCTGCTTTGTTGCAAGATCTCTCCCTCTTTGACAAGTATGTCTGCTTCTTCATTACCTAGGATGTTGCTGTGAGCTGGTATCCACTACTCTTTTGTAGCACTGGGCCAAGTGTTCGAGTGAGACTGCTAGGTAGGACGGCGAGTTCATTGTGTGCTGCTACATGATTGCTGTTAATATTGAAAAAGGACGTCCGTGAAAACAACCACTTGTTTGTGTGCCTGCTTCTTACATGTTACGAGGGTTTTGGTTACCCACTGTAGTGCCGTACCTTCGGCATTGAAGTTATTTAGTTATTTTCCAGTGGCAATTTGCTGTTGAGTAGACTTCATCTTTTAGTTTTATGACACCTACTCCCCAATTTTTTATGGCATCTTTGCTGAGCAAAATATGTACAGGATTTGGTAGAAATGTATGGTTGATGTATTTGGTAGTGGTCTGTTTTTCTTTGTTCTCTTGCCTATGACTTTTTTTTTGTCCTCGATGTTGGGAATGTATGTAATATATAAGATTGAGAAAGAATCTTCATTCCATGAGTGGACGGATAGAGCATGCTGTCATTGATTTTAATGGTTGTATTTACCAGTGTGACATTATTTCTGATATTCTTTTTTGCCTGGACTGCAAAGTTTCTTCGCTTTAATCTGCTTCTCCCCAGTCTTTTTAGTCGTTGCTGCATTATATGTTCCGTGTATTTTTAATTTCTCAAACGGGGAGAAGACACTATCATAACTATCAAACGATTGAAGAATGGAAAAGCCTCAGGTCGTGACAACTTATGTGCATAACGTTGTAAAAATGTGCCCTGAATTGGCAGCAGAAGTATTTGAAGCAATATCCAATTCATCTGGCAGACAGAGACAACAACACAGGAATGGAGCAAAAGTATGATTGTCAAATTACAACAAATTGGTTACTTCACAGCCATAACAACTAAACAGGAATGACTCATCTCATTAACCAGCAAAATTATAAATTATTTTAGTTTCTCAATTGTATGCATATCTTCCTCAGCTGATATCTCTCTCTTTTTCCCCTTTACCTTATCCTGTTATCAATCCTAATAGCGCATTTGCCTGACGTCACTGGCACTTCCTATATTACTTTACATTGTTTACATTGAATGGCCTAACGCGCCTGACGGAAGGCTACCTACATATCTTACCTACCCATTAACAAAAATTCAAACGTCTGTCTGAAATCGGAAATGGATGAGCTAAATATTTAGAGATGCATTTAAGCAGCCATTGTGAAAATAGATGATTCAGCTCAAGCCAGGTATTTTGTTCTAGTTTATGTTGAGAGTTTTATATTCTCCTTCTTACTTGAATCCTTGAGCGATGACTGTACTGAAGAAGCTGTTAGCGGAAACACATGTTAGCATCTCTCATGCTAGTATCATACTCAATGAAATCCACTCAGCCAGTTATACCTCAGTTGGTGTTCTTGTTGAATATCGACAATGAGTAGGATTACTCTTTTGTGCGCCCTAAACAGGGAGTTAAGTGACGGGTTGTGGTAGCTTTCCTCACATCCTGAGCGTGCTGGTGAAGGTGGACTGGGTCCTCCAGGTGGTTGTGCTATGCTTGGCTTCATCTGCGTGTCGCTCACTACTACAGGGATCATGTTGACCTTTCTCCTTGTTAATAAATCTCGACATATTTCATTCAGATCTGTCACTATCTCGATGTTGTACGATGGTGACACACGTTAGTGTCCTTCATGGACGTATCATACTCTCTCCAGAGCTTGCATTGGGGTCAGCGAACCATATCTGATCGGGACTATTCCGCCTCCACGCGGCGGCCCTGGAAATGACTGCACTAGTGTAGTCTAGCCAAGGGATAGGATTCGCAGTAGGAAGGCAAGCCCAGAAGCTAAAAAAGCCAGCTGAAATCAGATCTGTCGTACCGAAAGGGGCAGATATCGCAGCCTCGCTTCTTCTTCTTCTTCTTCTTCTTCTTCGTTCGTTCGTTCGTTCGTTCGTTCGTTCGTTCGTTCGTTCGTTCGTTCGTTCGTTCGTTTGTTCGTTCGTTCTCAATCTCCCACTACCAAACCCTGAAAGGGCTTAAGTAGCAGAATGTAGTCCAGAGAACGGAATGCGTTGTGTCGTAGTTTACAGCTTGGCTGCGATATTTGCACCTTTCGGTCCAACACATCCGACTTCAGCAATCATTATTTGAGTACCGGATTAGCATTCCCTCTTCCATCCCTTCTCCTTAGCCAGTCTTCCCTGCTGCAGCCTGTTATCCAGGATCACCGCGTGGAGGTGTAGAAGGGTCTTGGCAGCTATGGTTCGCTGGCCCTGACGCTAGCAGTCAGCTATGGGTCGCTGACCGCTGCAGCTCATGCGCTGCTCAGCATCTTGATCCCGCAGCCTCGCTTCAGAAAATGGAAGGCAGCTAGGAAAGGAACTGGCCAACCCCACCATATAAGCAAGCTGTGACCTCATACAATGGAGTTTCTAACGCTTCATCACCGACTACCTTTATCTTTTAAAAGTTGTTTTTCAAATAGGTTAATTCTCAGGTTTGTTTTTCAAGAGAAGATCAGACAAGACGCTTAGAACTAACTATTAGCAATGCGCATTCTTTGAATGGAATGTGCCGAGGCTAATGGAGGTTTTGTAGTGAAGCATCATTTAAGTTGATGAGTAGTGCAGAATGTGTACACGCTCTCCGTCTCTCTCGCTCTTTCTCTATCTCTCTCTCGATATATATATATATATATATATATATATATATATATATATATATATATATATATATATATATATATATATATATAAAATACTTACTTGATGACGCGTTCCTCAACGGCAATTGTACAGCTACGTGTCCCAACGTTGTCTCCAGTGATCTCTATCTTGAGCATTGGAGGCCCATTGGGAAATGCGGTTTCCTTTTAACATATCGTGGAGGTTGTAATGGAGTGCAAGATAGTCAAACGCATTGGAGGTCTACTCAGCGATCTTTTTCCGCCACGAAAGTACAACACTGTTGTCGACGGGCGCCAGTGTTCACTCTTCCTTCTGAGCATATTACCCGCTTGTCGATGTTCTGTCTTGTTTGCTTGAACAGCTGCATCTCTCGCCACTGATAATTGCTGTAGGTTTGGATTGTGGAGATTTGTCTGCATGCGTTGGTTGCGGACAGAAAGACCGACCATGTGTGTGTCTCTCTGCAGAGCTTCCTGTTTTCCATTGGTTTTGTAAGGGTCCATGTTTCAGCTGCTTAGCACATTGCAGTGTTAAAGAGGAAAGGCCGTATGGTCAGATCTCGGGAACATTCCAGGAGATACGGAGTTGGGGCTCTGTCGTCGGCACTTTCAGCAATGGAAGGGATTGGGCACAAATTTGGGCACACTAGTACAGTGAAATCGGTTATAGGAGCCAATTTCATGTCTCGCCATATGTTAATATGGCGTGTGTGTGTGTGTGTGTGTGTGTGTTTGGTGATGTAATGTAAAGGGTTATTTTTATGGGGGGGGGGGGGGGGGTGTTCGCCTTATTTCTCTAATCCCAAAAGCGGTATGCGTTGCACTGGTTTTTATTTTGCGCCTGTCGGCCCAGTGCATCCGACTTCAGCATGAATTTTATGTAAGGGTCTGCTTCCTCTTGCATTTTCTAAGGGTTTGCTTCCCCGGGGTAACGGTCAGTGCTTGGGGTTGTGAGCAGTGTCACTTAACCACTAGCCAACGCCGTCCCCTAAAGAAATGTAATCCATATCTCGAATCAAAAACACGTATTTATAGACGTGTAATTCCTGCCCTCCTGTATGGTTCAGAGACTTGTAACAGGACATATCAAGACTCGATGCCGTTCACATGCGCAACCAGCGACGCATCCTCGGTATCCGGTGGTTCGATCTTGTCCGTAATGTCGAGGTCTCTACAAAGACGAGTCTCCCCTCCACCTCAGGCACTCTAGAGTGCCGCCGATTGTCCGTGTTTGGTCACGTGGTCGGAAAGGACCAGGAAGTTCCAGCTCACCAGTTCATGTCCAAGTCAGCTAAATGTAACAACGGTGCCCCACCGACTAGCTGGAGGCGTGGGAGGAGTCGCCCCCGTTCTACATGTCTCCAGCATATAGCAGTCTGTCCTTCAGCACTGGGCGAGGTTTGGCCTCAGCATTTGGACCTGGTAGTGGTCGATCGACTCGATGGGCCTTAGATGCTTAGACAAACATTATTATTATTATGCGCGTATGTGTATTTATGTGTGTGTGTGTTCATGTGTGTATCTACATATGTGTGTGCGAGCGTGCGTCTACATCAAATGAAGATGTCATCTCAACCCCCCCCCCCTCTCCCTCCCCAACCACCTCCACTAATTTTATGCTGGCACCTTCGAGGGTCGGACACACAAGCTCACGAATCCATACATATTCTGAACCCTGGGAAAACGTTATTTCAATGTTTTCCCATTTCAATTCCAGTATTGTGTAATTGGTGTTGTTTCTAGAGCTTTCGTTCAAACCACGAAGGCTATTCCACACTGGGGAGACGTCTGACCTGCGTCGAGAGTGGTGTTTGTAGTGTGGGTGTTCTATCCTAACTTAAAGGTCAAGGCAGTCTTATATCTGTTGTCGGGGATGAAGTGTTCGAGATTTCATTGTACTAGTTATCGGCTCTTTATGAATTGAGGTCACCAATGATCTTCAGCGCTGTATTTCCTTCCATCTCAGTATGACGTCAGATACTCATTTACAGCTTGGTCGACTGAAGCGTGTAAGTAATGGGAATGAAAGCGGCATCTTTGCCGTGGGGATCGCTCTGCTACTCACACTCTATCGCACCTCTACTCATGTTCTCTAGTACTTTAATACTCAACCACTCTATTACTCATAAGGTATATTTTTTCAGACATGTTGCTACTCTACTACTCGAACACATTACTACTCTACTACTCAATACATTACTACTCTACTACTGGGACACATTACTACTCTACTACTCAATACATTACTACTCTACTACTGGGACACATTACTACTCTAGTACTTGAACACATTACTACTCTACTACTCGAACACATTACTACTCTACTACTCAATACATTACTACTCTACTACTGGGACACATTACTACTCTACTACTCAATACATTACTACTCTACTACTGGGACACATTACTACTCTAGTACTTGAACACATTACTACTCTACTACTCGAACACATTACTACTCTACTACTCGAACACATTACTACTCTACTACTCAATACATTACTACTCTACTACTCAATACATTACTACTCTACTACTGGGACACATCACTACTCTACTACTCAATACATTACTACTCTACTACTTGAACACATTACTACTCTACTACTCAATACATTACTAATCTACTACTTGAACACATTACTACTCTACTACTCGAACACATTACTACTCTACTACTCGAACACATTACTACTCTACTACTCGAACACATTACTACTCTACTACTCGAACACATTACTACTCTACTACTCAATACATTACTACTCTACTACTGGGACACATCACTACTCTACTACTTGACCACATCACTACTCTACTACTTGACCACATTACCACTCTACTACTCAATACATTACTACTCTACTACTCAATACATTACTACTCTACTACTCAATACATCACTACTCTACTACTTGAACACATTACTACTCTACTACTCAATACATTACTACTCTACTACTTGAACACATTACTACTCTACTACTCGAACACATTACTACTCTACTACTCGAACACATTACTACTCTACTACTCGAACACATTACTACTCTACTACTCAATACATTACTACTCTACTACTGGGACACATCACTACTCTACTACTTGAACACATTACCACTCTACTACTCAATACATTACTACTCTACTACTCAATACATTACTACTCTACTACTCAATACATTACTACTCTACTACTCAATACATTACTACTCTACTACTTGAACACATTACTACTCTACTACTCGGACACATCACTACTCTACTACTGGGACACATTACTACTCTACTACTCGAACACATTACTACTCTACTACTCGAAAACATTACTACTCTACTACTCGGACACATCACTACTCTACTACTGGGACACATTACTACTCTACTACTGGGACACATCACTACTCTACTACTCGAACACATTACTACTCTACTACTAGGACACTCTGCTACTCAGACAATCCATTACTCTACTACTCAGACACTCTACTGCTCTACTATTCAGACACTCTACTACTCTGCTACTAATACACTCTACTACTCTGCTACTAATACACTCAACTACTCTACTACTAATACACTCTACTACTAAGACACTATGCTAATCAAACACTCTACTACACAGACACTCTACTACTCAGACACTACTAATCAAACACTCTACTACTCAGACACTCTACTAATCAAACACTCTACTACTCAGACACTCTACTAATCAAACACTCTACTACTCAAACACTCTACTACTCAGATACTCTACTACGCAGACACTCTACTACTCAAACACTCTACTACGTAGACACTCTACTACTCAAACACTCTACTACTCAGACACTCTACTAATCAAACACTCTACTACGCAGACATTATACTACTCAAACACTCTACTACGCAGAGACACTACTATGCAGACACTCTACTACTCAGACACTCTACTACTCAAAAACTCTACTATGCAGACACTCTACTACGCAGACACTGTACTAATCAAACACTCTACTACGCAGACACTCTAATAAGCAGACACTCTACTACTCAAACACTGTACTACTAAATCACTCTACTACTCAAACACTCTACTATGCAGACACTCTACTACTCAAACACTCTACAATTCAGACACTCTACTACGCAGACACTCTACTACGCAGACACTCTACTACTCAAACACTCTACTACGCAGACACTCTACTACTTAGACACTTACTACTAAGACAATCCATTACTCTACTACTCAGACACTTTACTACTAAGATACTCTTCTACCAAGAGACACTCTACTATTCAGACACTCTACTACTCTACTACTAATACACTCTACTACTCTGCTATTAATACACTCTACTACTCTGCTACTAATACACTCTACTACTAAGACACTATGCTAATCAAACACTCTACTACGCATACACTCTACTAATCAAACACTCTACTACTCATACACTCTACTAATCAAACACTACTACTCAGACACTACTACTCAGACACTCTATTAATCAAACACTCTACTATGCAGACACTCTACTACTCAAACACTCTACTACGCAGACACTCTACTACGCAGACACTCTACTACGCAGACACTCTACTGCGCAGACACTCTACTACTCAAATACTCTACTACTCAAACACTCTACTACTCAAGACACTCTACTACGCAGACACTCTACTACCCAGACACTCTACTACGCAGACACTCTACTACGCAGACACTCTACTACTCAAACACTCTACTACTCAAACACTCTACTACTCAAACACTCTACTACTCAAACACTTTACTACGCAGACACTCTACTACTCAAACACTCTACTACTCAGACACTCTACTACGCAGACACTCTACTACTCAAACACTCTACTACTCAAACACTCTACTACTCAAACACTCTACTACTCAAACACTCTGCTACCAAACACTCTACCACGCAGACACTCTACTACGCAGACACTCTACTACTCAGACACTCTAGCACTCTTCTACTTGGACACAGCTTTCGCTAAATTGCACTTTATATCGCCCGTTTCTTCACGAGTGGAGAACATGGTACGATTATCTTAGAAAACAATGGTCTGCTACAACGTGCTGTCAGTGTGGCAGTGGTTGTATTCTACATATCCCTCCCTGCAGCCACTCAGACGAAACACTACACTGACGTAGAATATACGAATTGCAACCAGGTCTGCTATAGGTCCGTGATCCCTGCCCTCTGTTTCCTCAATGACACGTCTCGTGTAACGTGCACTGGTACTCCAGGCAGGAAGCAGTTTCGTGTAGGGTCAGCAAGCTATTCTATTTTCATAGCGGAAACAGTTCGCTTATTACTCCTCATTTTCTACTTAGCACTTCCTCCCACTTGGGCCTCATATATTATTAGGTCCAGACTTACGAGTGGTTTAGAGCTTGCGTAGAGTTGTATGGTGTTGTTATCGGATGTTTGGTAACATCACGAGCCTCTAAACGTGTTATGGTTGGGTAGTGGATCTCCGCTTTGGGATCACAATATGATCAACTCATTTTATTAGAGGACCATATTAACTCACTTTATGGATAAATTACAATTCATTCAATATGGGGTCACAATACTATCGGCTGTGTTGATGAGGGACACACTACAATCAACTCTCTATAAGATGGGGCCACAATACTGTCGGCTCTCTTGATAAGGGAGTCACAATACAATCTATAGATATAAATATGATACCACAATACGATGAATTCTTTTTATTGGGCGACCATAAATAGCATCAACTCTCTTTATTTTAGGATCACAATAAGATCTATTCTCTTTTTTATGGGATCACAATACGATCTATTCTCGTTATAATGGGATCACAATATGAAGAGCTCTCTTTTTGATGAGATCACAATATGAAGAGCTCTCTTTATAATGGGATCACAATATGAAGAGCTCTCTTTATAATGAGATCACAATGTGTAGAGCTCTCTTTATGATGAGATCACAATATGAAGAGCTCTCTTTATGATGAAATCACAATATGAAGAGCTCTCTTTATGATGAGATCACAATATGAAGAGCTCTCTTTATGATGAGATCACAATATGAAGAGCTCTCTTTATGATGAGATCACAATATGAAGAGCTCTCTTTATAATGGGATCACAATATGAAGAGCTCTCTTTATGATGAGATCACAATATGAAGAGCTCTCTTTATAATGGGATCACAATATGAAGAGCTCTCTTTATGATGAGATCACAATATGAAGAGCTCTCTTTATGATGAGATCACAATATGAAGAGTTCTCTTTATGATGTGATCAAACAAATGTTAATTCTGGTTATGATGAGACCACCCACCTACTGAATGTTCTAACTATACTTGAACAAGCTGTGAATATAATGGATAAAAACAGTTTTTACTGCCGTCAGGTAGTCATCTTTACAGATGCATTATCTGTATTGTAAGCACCCTCCCGTACCTGTGGAATGAATTAAGCTAGGTTGCTGCCAGGAAGGGAACCATACTTCAGTGGCTGCCATCCAGTTGTATCGTACCTAGGAACGAGAAGAGAGATAGGCTTGTAAATAGAGGAGAAGATAGAAGATTGTGAACAAGAAGAGAGATAGGATTGCAAATAGAGGAGAAGATGGAAGATTGCGAACAAGAAGAGAGATAGGATTGCAAATAGAGGAGAAGATGAAAGATTGCGAACAAGAAGAGACATAGGATTGCAAATAGAGGAGAAGATGGAAGATTGTGAACAAGAAGAGAGATATGATTGCAAATAGAGGAGAAGATGGAAGATTGTGAACAAGAAGAGAGATAGGATTGCAAATAGAGGAGAAGATAGAAGATTGTGAACAAGAAGAGAGGTTAGTAAATAGGGGAGAAGGAAGATTGTGAACAAAAGGAAAGATAGGATTGCAAATAGAGGAGAAGATGGAAGATTGCGAACAAGAAGAGAGATAGGCTTGCAAATAGAGGAGAAGATGGAAGATTGCGAACAAAAGGAGAGATAGGCTTGCAAATAGAGGAGAAGATGGAAGATTGTGAACAAAAAGAGAGATAGGATTGCAAATAGAGGAGAAGATGGAAGATTGTGAACAAGAAGAGAGATAGGATTGCAAATAGAGGAGAAGATGGAAGATTGTGAACAAGAAGAGAGATATGATTGCAAATAGAGGAGAAGATGGAAGATTGTGAACAAGAAGAGAGATATGATTGCAAATACAGGAGAAGATGGAAGATTGTGAACAAGAAGACATTGAAATCACATACTTTTATAAAGCAAGAGTTATCCAGATTGTCGAAAGAGAACAGAGCCAACACATCAATGACTATCACAGTCTTGACCAACGGGGACAGATCAACATTTTTCTCTCATGGCAGGGAACAACAGTCTGAACGGGATCAAGATGCTGCGCAGCACATGAGCTGCAGTGGGCCATTGCTGACTGCTAACATCTGAACCAGCGAAACAGCTGCTTAGGCCCTTTTACATCTCTACGCGGTGATCCTGGATAACAGGCTGCAACAGAGCAGACTGGCTAAGTAGAAGGGATCGAAAAGGGAAGGCTAACCCGGTATCCAAAAATGCCTGCTGAAGTCGGGTGTATTGGACCGAAGGGTGCAAGTCCGCAGTCAAGTAAACTTCGACACAACGCATTCCGTTCTCCGGACAACATCCTGCTACTTGCAAAAGGCTTTTTAAGGCTTGGTAGAGGGCATTTGAGAACGTACGAAGAAGAAGAAACCGTCTGAACAAACATATGTACACGCTTCGAATATCTGATTCATCACTGTACTAAGCGAACAAACTGCGAGCGTACACTATGGCATCGTTCTCTGTATTGCCTGCCAGCTTAGGAAGATACAATGGCCCAACGATTCAGCATTCAACTCAATTCTACGGAGCTAAAGAAGAGCTTCAAGTAACGATTGTTTGCGTCACGTAAACACGTCTGATTGCGTCACGTAAATACGTCTGAATGCGTCACGTACGCACGTCTGATTGCGCGAACATTAAAGATGTGATCACAAGAAGAAGTGGAAAGACGTCCCTTTTTAATTATGCGGTCACAATATGATCAAATTTCTTTATGGTAATCCAAAATACCATCGCATCCCTCTATGATTGGATCACAATATGATCGCCTCCCTCTATGATGGGATCACAATACAATCACATCTCTTTATGATGGGATCACGATACAATCACATCTCTTTATGATGGGATCACGATACAATCACATCTCTTTATGATGGGATCACGATACAATCGCATCTCTTTATGATGGGATCACGATACAATCGCATCTCTTTATGATGGGATCACGATACAATCACATCTCTTTATGATGGGATCACGATACAATCGCATCTCTTTATGATGGGATCACAATACAATCACATCTCTTGTCCACAGTGCTACAACACCATCAATATGACCAAATTCATGTCGGTATCTTTACCTGCTGATCTTCAATGTTTAATTCGTGTGATTCGAACTTGAGGTTTCTGATCTCGCTTTTGATGCAAGTAAATATCATTTGTAGAAACTTTTTTCGGTAACAGCTTTTGAATGACCTGTCCAGGATCCTCAAGATTTGATAGATTAAAAGGTCGCACTAGTAAAAGCTGTGTACACAATTTCATCTCTCTAGGTTCAAGGAAAGTTGGTTAAAATAGGAGAAATAAATATAAGTCTACGCAAACAGACTTAAATAAAAGCGTCTAAAAACAGATTCCACTTAACCACCTCCTCCCTTTATGATTTTCTTTTCTCTTTTCCCACCTTGCCATGTCTTGTCTTGTCGGTTTCTTCTCTCTCATTCTACTTAACCAGTTGATCTTTCTGTGTATATGTTACCACTTTCAACTGAATCATATTTCTGTTTATATGTTTCCACTTTCAACTTAATCATCTTTCTGTATATATGTTTCCACTTTCAACTTAATCATCTTTCTGTATATATGTTTCCACTGTCAACTTAATCATCTTTCTGTATATATGTTTCCACTTTCAACTTAATCATCTTTCTGTATATATGTTTCCACTTTCAACTTTATCATCTTTCTGTATATATGTTTCCAGTTTCAACTTAATCATCTTTCCTATTCCCGCCCATATCTTTGATTAATAGCATATATTCTCTCCTCATATTTTTTATCCTTCCCCTTTTCCTATTCTTACATCCACAACCTCCACCTTCTACCCTGTTTTCTCTTATCCCTACCCCCTCCTCTACCCTCTAGCCTACCACAACCTCCACCTCCTACCCTGTTTTCTCTTATCCCTACCCCCTCCTCTACCCTCTAGCCTACCACAACCTCCACCTCCTACCCTGTTTTCTCTTATCCCTACCCCCTCCTCTACCCTCTAGCCTACCACAACCTTCACCTCCTACCCTATTTTCTCTTATCCCTACCCCCTCCTCTAGCCTACCACAACCTCCACCTCCTACCCTGTTTTCTCTTATCCCTACCCCCTCCTCTACCCTCTAGCCTACCACAACCTCCACCTCCTACCCTGTTTTCTCGAATCCCTACCCCCTCCTCTACCCTCTAGCCTACCACAACCTCCATCTCCTACCCTGTTTTCTCTTATCCCTACCCCCTCCTCTACCCTCTAGCCTACCACAACCTCATAATCAAGATCTTGAGGTAGGAGACGTGTGTACACGATCTGTAATGAGAATCGACCCTCGGATACCTGACAAAGTTGTAGAGGGTGTGGGCCACGCCAGTCGAGTCGCCGCGGTAGGGCCAGGCTCACCGACCTGCTTTATCATCCTGCCACAGACAGCCGATGGATAGGGCGCGAGTAGCCACTCTCCATTCCTCCTCGCGGCACTCCACTGAGCTCGGAGTGCGTCAAGCGGGGAGGGAGTAGGGAGACCAAGAATTCCTGGAGATAACCGAAACAGTGAAAATCGTTTCCCCCCTCGCTGTTGCTATTTTAGTTATTATTTGCAGTTTTTTCAGAGGTGCGAGCTGTCAGTTTCAGGTTTTATTTGTGGCAGTCAAAACGAAGCCTTGCATCTCTCTTTGGAGCACAATATTACTAGAAATATGAACTTTATATAAGTACACACCTGGCATTGTATAACCGTATCTAGCATCTTAACTTATCTTAACAGTAGTTGTGAGGTTTGACGCTTATCTTATTCATTCAGTCCTTCACATCGCTTTGGATAGTGCTAAGCTTGTACGTAGTGCATCCGTTATTTGGGCTAAGTTTATTTTAACACTGGGACTGCCGATTTGTGCTCACTCAGTCCGTTCATCCACTACGTCGGTATGTATGTATATATCTGAATAATGTATTTGTGTTTAAAAACTGAAGTTACTTTTTATAATTCACAAATCTAATCTAAGCCTTGTATATCAGCTGCCTTTGTTTCATTGTATTCTTCATGTAATTCTGAAGGTTCTGTGGGGAGGAAGACTAACATCTGGTCAGACAAAATATACTGATCAGACATGTTAGTCAGGGTCAGGCAAACTATGCTGGTCAAGACCTTCACCTCTGCTTCCTAGTAGCCTTCCCTGGAAACGGGCTGTTTTCATAGCAGGCTGGCTAACGAGGTGAGGGATCTATTTTATCCCCGTTGTAGTGAGTGACACGCAGATGAAGCCACGCGTAGCACAATCGCCTGAAGGACCCTGGTCCACCTTCATAGCACGCTCAGGATGTGAGGAAAGCTACTGCAACTCACCACTTAACGTCCTTTTCAGGACTCACAAAACAGTAACCTACTCATTGTGGGCATTCGCAAACAACAGTTCTGTAAGTTGTCGATTTAGTTTAACATGTTAGTGAAATGATACAGCATATTGCTGTTGTTGGTAGTGTCGTTCTTGAATTAGATACTCTTGACGACTTTCTTAAACGGCAGGTTACGTAGACTTTCCTCGCATTCCAAAGTTTATTTGAGAAGGTGTACCAGGACCCTCGCGGCTGTAGTGCCATGCGAGGCTCCTCAGTGTCGATCCCAGCACACTAGCCAGACTGCCAACGAACAGCAAGTTTACTGTGAGAACCCTGACTAACACAGTCTGATCAGTATGTTTTAGCTGACCCTGACTAACATAGTCTGATCAGTATGTTTTAGCTCACCCTGACTAACATAGTCTGATCAGTATGTTTTAGCTGACCCTGACTAACATAGTCTGATCAGTATGTTTTAGCTGACCCTGACTAACATAGTCTGATCAGTATGTTTCACCTGGCCCTGACTAACATAGTCTGATCAGTATGTTTTAGCTGACCCTGACTAACATAGTCTGATCAGTATGTTTAGCTGACCCTGACTAACATAGTCTCATCAGTATGTTTTAGCTGACCCTGACTAACATAGTCTGATCAGTATGTTTCACCTGACCCTGACTACCATAGTCTGATCAGTATGTTTATTTGAGAAGGTGTACCAGGACCCTCGCGGCTGTAGTGCCATGCGAGGCTCCTCAGTGTCGATCCCAGCACACTAGCCAGACTGCCAACGAACAGCATGTTTACTGTGAGAACCCTGACTAACACAGTCTGATCAGTATGTTTTAGCTGACCCTGACTAACATAGTCTGATCAGTATGTTTTAGCTCACCCTGACTAACATAGTCTGATCAGTATGTTTTAGCTCACCCTGACTAACATAGTCTGATCAGTATGTTTTAGCTGACCCTGACTAACATAGTCTGATCAGTATGTTTCACCTGGCCCTGACTAACATAGTCTGATCAGTATGTTTTAGCTGACCCTGACTAACATAGTCTGATCAGTATGTTTAGCTGACCCTGACTAACATAGTCTCATCAGTATGTTTTAGCTGACCCTGACTAACATAGTCTGATCAGTATGTTTTAGCTGACCCTGACTAACATAGTCTTAAACTTAAACTTAACGTCTTTATACTGGTTTAGAAGACCCTGCAGAGTCTGTATACAACCAGTCACACTTACATCACCTTGCTCTAAAAGCTATTCGCATCCAGTTTATTCTTAAATGCATTAACTGTCCCTGCCTCCACTACCTCCCAGGGCAATGCATTCCAAGCAGACACCACTCTCTGACTAAAAAAATATTTCCTAATATCTAACCTGGACCTCTCTTTAGTCAGCTTATAGCTATGCCCTCGTGTTATTGTAGGTGGCTGTATTTTAAAAAACTTGTTATAGTCTAATTTATCGATTCCTCTGATCATCTTATAAACCTGTATTAAGTCACCACGAATTCTTCTCTCTTCGAGACACTGTAGGCCGGTTTTTCTGAGTCGCTCCTCATAACTGTAATTCTGGAATCCCACTATCATCTTTGTCGCTCTTTTTTGTATTCTTTCTAGCATGTTTATGTCCCCTCTATGATAAGGACTCCACACCTGTACACAGTACTCCAATCTAGGTCTAACTAAAGCTTTATACAGTTTGACGATCACTTCCTTGCTCCTATGTTTAATATTTCTTTTTATCATACCTAACATTGCATTTGCCTTTTTCACTGCTGCATCAACTTGCTCACTCACCTTTCCTGTATGATTTATTATAACCCCTAGGTCCCTCTCTTTATCTATCTTTCTAATATTGTTTTCTCCCATTCTGTAATTACGTTCCATATTGGATCTACCCATGTGGATGACTACATTTATCTACATTAAACTCCATTTGCCAGCTTACAGACCATTCTCGAATTTTATCTAAATCCGACATCAATATATCCACTTCCGCTTTAGATGAGACACTACTGCATAGTTTTGTGTCATCAGCAAATTTTGCAATCATGGATCTCATATCAATGTCCATATCATTTATATATATCAAGAACAAAATTGGTCCCAAAACCGAGCCCTGTGGCACACCACTTTTCACTTCACACCACTCAGAGTACTCCTTATTTATGCCCACCCTCTGCCTTCTTCCCGTTAACCAATTTTCAATCCATTTGGCAACTTCCGCACCTATCCCATGTGATTTGAACTTTCGAAATAATCTTTGATGAGGTACTCTATCTAAGGCCTTTGCAAAGTCTAGATAAATAACATCCACTGGCTCCCCTTTATCTATGATTTTAGTAACCTCCTCCATGAATTCTAATAGATTTGTTAAGCATGATCTCCCTCTAGTAAACCCATGCTGACTATTTCTAATTAGATTAAATAGTCTGATCAGTATGTTTTACCTGACCCTGACTAACATAGTCTGACCAGTATGTTTTACCTGACCCTGACTAACATAACCTATTCAGTATGTTTTACCTGCCCCTGACTAACATAGCCTATTCAGTATGTTTTAACTGACCCTGACTAACAAAGCCTATTCAGTATGTTTTACCTGACCCTGACTAACATAGCCTATTCAGTGTGTTTTACCTGACCCTGACTAACATAGCCTATTCAGTATGTTTTACCTGACCCTGACTAACATAGCCTATTCAGTATGTTTTAACTGACCCTGACTAACATAGCCTATTCAGTATGTTTTACCTGACCCTGACTAACATAGCCTATTCAGTGTGTTTTACCTGACCCTGACTAACATAGCCTTTTCAGTATGTTTCATCTGACCGGACACTAGTCTCCTCTTCCCTCACTGCGTATGAATTGGTCTCATGTACGTTCGTGGTATTGTGTTGGAGCCCTACATCGGAGGAATCAGTGCACTCAAAAGGCCCACATATTCACGAGTGAAGGAATTCAACATCGCAAATGCCTGGATGGCTTGTTAGAACAGTCTAGTTTTATAACTATTTGAGCGAAGATTAGAGAACTATTTTTTAAAATCTTTTTTTAATTTTTTTTTTAAATAGCAAAAGTGCCAGGCTTGTGCCCGTCAATCGACCCATCTGTAAATGGGTGCCGCGTTTACTATTCGAGAAGGAAAGACAGTAAACAAGTGAACTGGTCACTTCACTTGGGTGAAGTCATGGACTCTAGCAAAGAAGGATTAAGAACGCTTGGAAGCGTTTGAAATGTGGTGTTATCGTATAATGAACATTGTGAGTTGGACAGAAAGAAGATCCAATGACAATGTTCTCACTGAAGTGGGCGCACAAAGACAAATATTGCATTTGATACTAAGACGTTGAATGAGTTGGCTGGATCACAATATAAGACATGAAAGTCTTTTACAGAAAATACTAGAGGGCAAGATTCAAGCGAAGAGAGGACCGGGGCGACCAAGACTCAACTTTACATCTCAGACATTCAGGGACATTAAAGTACGAACTTATGCTGCAATTAAGAGAAAAGCAGAGGATAACGTAAAATGGAGAGACATATTCAGACAACATTACATCCAGTCTCAGGACTGATCAACCAGAGGATAACGTAAAATGGAGAGACATATTCCGACAACATTACATTCAGTCTCAGGACTGATCAACCAGAGGATAACGTAAAATGGAGAGACATATTCAGACAACATTACATCCAGTCTCAGGACTGATCAACCAGAGGATAACGTAAAATGGAGAGACATATTCAGACAACATTACATCCAGTCTCAGGACTGATCAACCAGAGGATAACGTAAAATGGAGAGACATATTCAGACAACATTACATCCAGTCTCACGACTGATCAACCAGAGGATAACGTAAAATGGAGAGACATATTCAGACAACATTACATCCAGTCTCAGGACTGATCAACCAGAGGATAACGTAAAATGGAGAGACATATTCAGACAACATTACACCCAGTCTCAGGACTGATCAACCAGACGATGTTGACACCATAAACAATTTGTCGTCTCGTAAAATGAAGTCTGTATTACTTCATACCCGACAGCAGTATCTGTTATGGGACTGCCTAAACTTTTGTCCTACACTTCATCCGTGACAGCATTGTCTGTTAACGGAATGCCTTTACGTTTACCCTTAAACTATTACAGTGATGTAATAGGGGAAGGGGAGGTGGTCGGCGTAGCCAAGTGGTTGGTGGCACGGCTTACAAACCGAACATGCATGGGTTCGTATCATGAACCAGCTATGAGAAGCAAACTCATTAAAAATGGGTGATGAAGTCGAATTCACTGGACCGTTTGGCGCAAAACACAGTACAACACTCATTGAATTGTTTGACACTTGTTTATGTAGGTCTGTTGGTTGGAGTATTGGTAGATCACTCGCTTATCACGGCATAGGTACGAAGTTCAACTCCTGTAACCAACATGCTCCAGTCCATCCAGCTGTAAATGGGTACCTAGCTTATTCTTATAGCAGGAAAGACATCAAGGACAGGGACTGGCCGCCTAACATCATATATAATGAACAAGCTGTGACCTAGATCAATAAAGTGTCTAACACTTGATATCCCACAACAGTGGTTGCTATGATGCCACTTTATATTGTATAGTGATGGTACCTAGCACCTTCGCTGAACAACCGCGGTGCTACCTTGCGGTTCTCTCGCAGCCAACAGTCACGATGATTCCTCAGAGCGCAGTCTTTATTAACGGTAAAGTTATTTTTAGCCCCGCTTAAGTGGTTAGGCCTGGTTGCCGATTTAACGGCACGCACGTACTGATATAATCAAAAAGGCTATCTGTGGTTGAAAGTGCTGTACCTCTGCCAATAGAATGTCGAGATCGACTGAACTACGGCTCGCAGTGCTGCTAGGCATGTCTTCTGTATTGGAGTTGAACGATATTCACTTAACTTTTGCGCGATATAAGATATAAAAACTATACGTTTTTCAGTGGAATGTGTAGTTGAGTTTTCCATTTCTTTTTTTAAAAAGGAGTTTTAAATCAGAAAGAAGTATTCTGAATCGGATAAGATTGTTGTAAACTGGAAAAAATATTTAGTTTATAACCAGAAAAAGCTTTTTAAAATGGAAAGGAGTGTTTGAAAATGCTGAAAAGACATATTTTGGTTGGTTATTGATCCAGCGGCCTATGTGCTCCTGCCCTTTGTCCCAATGCTATATAGTGGAATCTGTAAGTGTTTGTGCGCTGCTGTTTAGTTTCGTACAAAGTGTTCCATTTGTCTGGCCTGGGAGGAAGAAGATCTTTGCTAACACTTGCAAGCGCTGGACATTCAAAAAGATGATGTTCAACAGTTTCATAGGGATGTGTGCACAGCCGGCACTCTGGAGTATGTTCTGGTTGGATTCTGTTCGTGACTGTTAAGTTGTATGTGTTAAGTGTGAAGTCAGAAAATGGTGCTTTGGTCTCTCCTTTTCAGGAGGTTGATGTTGTCTTTGGGATTTGTTTGTAAAAGAACTATTTTAAACAAGACAAGTTGAGTGGCATAAACAACAAATAAGCGTTTACAAATGCTAAGAAGTGTGTCAAGCAATAAAGAAGTGTTTTAAACAATTAAATATTTTAGACTGAAAAAGGGTTTTTCAAACCAGAAGTGTTTTAAATTGATGAAGAGTGTTTTAAACGGAAATAATATATATTAACAAAGAAATAGTTGTTTTAAAGTGAAAATAGTGTTTCATACACAAAAATAAGTGCTTTGAGCAAGAAAGACGTGTTTGGTACAAAAAATGTATTTTAAACAAGAAATAAGTGTTTCAACTAGTAAAAAGTATTCTAATCCAGAAGTGTTTTTGAACTGAAAAAGAAGTGTGTTAAGAAAGAACTGTTAAAAACTTTAAAAGGAATGTCTTAAACTGAAAAAAGATTTTTTTTTTTAAATCCAGAAATAAACTTTTATACTGAAAATGAGTACGTTAAATAGAAACAAGTGCATAAACTGAAAATGACATTTTTTCCAACAAGAAAGAAATGTTTTAAGATGAAAAACACGTGCTTGAATCCAGAAATACTGAAACCACTTCATTTTGATTTAAAACGCCTTTATCAGTTTGGTAAAGGATTTATGTTTTTAATCGACATTTGGTTGCCATTTTTAATGTAGCCACTCAGTTTTTCTTCTACTCCATATTTGCTTTCGTGGTCCTCAATATTGCATAGGTTGTTGTTTGTGAATGCCCACAATGAGTAGGTTACTCTTTTATGCGCCCTGAAAAGGACGTTAAGTGGCGGGTTGCAGTAGCTTTCCTCACATCCAGAGCATGCTGTTGAAGGTGGGCCAGCGTCCTCCAGGTGGTTGTGCTACGCTTGGCTTCATCTGCGTGTCGCTCAGTACTACGGGGATCACGTCGATCTCCCACCTTCTTAGCCAGACTGCCATGAAAACAAGCCTGTTTCTAGGGAGGGCTGCAAGGAAGCCGAGGTGACGGTCTTGGCGAGTATGTTTTGCCTGACCAGATGTTAGTCTTCCTCCCCATTGCATAGGTTAAATATACTTGACTTTTTCGTTCATATGAGCTCTTAACATTGTTACTTTTTCTTTGGGCCAAGTGTGTTTCGTAGGTCGTTGCTAGTCCGTGTTGTTATATAATTTGTGCTATGCTATCTATACTGCTACGTGGTCCTCCTTGTGCCTGGAAACTAGATAGTGTTGCGTTTTATAACATAAATGCCATGCTTATACATATATAATCCCAGAAACGAGCGATGTATCCTTGGCAATAATATGTGATATAGGTGTTGTTTGTGCTTGTATACTTGCGTGTCAATAGTCCACCATTTCTCTCAGTGTTACCAGGGCCAGAATAGACAGAAACTAGTAGCATTGTAATATGCTATGCATGCGTAAGAGGCGACGAAGATGGTTTGTCATGGAGTTGACTACTCCTTTCTGTAGAGCCAAATATAGTGTTGGACATTGGCTTCAACAAATAGGGCGACGGGTTCAATTTAGTATCCCCACAGGGTGTTTAAGAGGTTTTCATTTAACGATTGATTGATTCCACTGCTTTTACTTGTAAACTGATTGATTCCACCTTTATCGTTCGCCGTATTTCTGTATTCCCACAAGGTGGTGTGCGTTGAACTATGTTTTTATTTTGCGCCTGTTTTTTATTTTGCGCCTGTCGGTCCAGTGCATCTGACTTCGGCATGCATGTTATGTAAGAGTCTGCTTCCTGCTTCAGTTTCTAAGGGTTTGCTTCACCGGAGTAACGGTCGGTGCTTTGATGGGGATCGAAGCCAGCACCTTGGGATTGTGAGCCGTGTCACTTAACCACTAGCCCACGCCGTCGCCTGTAAACTGATTGATTCCACCGCTTTTGTTTGTAAACTGATTGATTCCACCCCTGTTACTTATAAACTGATTGATTCCACCGCTTTTGTTTGTAAACTGATTGATTCCACCCCTGTTACTTATAAACTGATTGATTCCACTCCTGTTACTTATAAACTGATTGATTCCACCGATGTTAGTTGTAAACTGATTGATTCTACCGCTGTTACTTGTAAACTGATTGATTCCACCGCTGTTAGTTGTAAACTGATTGATTCCACCGCTGTTACTTGTAAACTGTTTGATTCCACATATGTTACTTGTAAACTGATTGATTCCACAGATGTTACTTGTATACTGATTGATTCCACCGCTGTTACTGTTGTACTCTGATTATGTTGACTTCCTTTAAATGGGATACTAGTAAACATTATGTGTTTTGTTATGAAGACAATCGCAGCAGGCCATGCTCATAAACTCCGACACCTGCGACTTTTGAATTTTAAAGGAATATCTCCATTGTTTTATGGATCACAAGATGTGGAGGCGGATAAGTAAGGATTCGTATTGTACTATTTTGCTACTGGATTAGTGGATTATACAGTTGTCTCGCAGGAAATGAGTGGATACGACAATGCCTGGTTAGTATGTCGTTTGTATTCTTTGTACTTTACGTTTAGATAAATTTGTTTTGTATGTGTTTTATTTCAAAGAAAGGTCAATGAACCGTCACTCTGTTAGCTTCGAAAAGAACAAAGGAGTCATTTTTGTGGTTGATATTCTTACACGGTGCCTGCGTGAGATGGCTTATGTGTTATTGCAGAGATGGTTTTTCAAACAATTTCTTTTACATGATAAGGTTGCCAGCTCCATATACAACACTACTTAGTGGTTTTCTTAGACATTCACAGTAAAGTGTAGTGGTCATATCGTTTACTACTACTAATACTGCTGCTGCTACTACTACTATCACTGCAGCTGCTGCTGCTACTACTCCTCCTCCTCCTCCTCCTGCCACCACCACTGCCACCACCCCCACAACCACCATTACCACCACCACTACTACTACCAGTACTACTACCACCACCACAATATTACCAACACTACTACTAATAATAATGATGATGACAGATTAACAGACAAGAGCAAACTGTTGTGTTGCGGCTTAGAACCAGACACAACCGACTCCACAGCCACGCAATTTAAGATTGACAATTCAGCCATGTGTACATACGAACATGCACAGCAGACTGCAGAGCACAGAACTGTCCTGAATATGTTATTCCGAGAAAAACCAACTAGCCCATAGATATAACACCGGAAGAGAAACTCTATGGACCTGTATGTGACCTACAGAAGGCAGTAAAGTTTATACAAGAGACACCGTTACAGAAATGGACACTATATTTTCAAGCGAATGAAAAAAGAAGGAAACTTGTTTTGCAATTTTTGATCGCATATGACTGTTAAGACCTATCCTGGCACGATATACAATACCACGCGTAGGGATTCAGTTGCCAGTTGCATATTCTGTACTTTCTTGCACTGCACTTTCCCTGAAACACGGTGATTTTGTTCCGCTGCTCAGCTATATGAGCAGCTAGTGTGATGGTAGTGCGCCAGATGGTGCTGTGCAAGGACCACATCACGAATACACCTTAAGCTTGGTGGCAACACTGATTCATTGTCTCGGTCCCAAACATTTATTGGTTCCAAACATTTATTGATCCCAAACGTTTGTTGGTCCCAAACATTTATTAGTGTTAAACGTTTATTGGTACAAATATATATTGGTCCCAAACATGTATTGATCACAAACATTATTTATTGTTTCCAAACATTAATAGGTCCCAAACATTTATTGAAACCAAACATTTATTGATCCCAAACATCTATTGGTACCAAACATGTATTGGTCCTAAGCATTTATTCAGTCTTCCAAAAAGATAATTCTTGCCTGTACTACTAATTGATTTACACCAGACAGACAGATAGAGAGAGAGAGAGAGAGAGAGAGAGAGAGAGAAGAGAGAGAGTTCCATCAACTTATCTGTTCTTCACTCTTGTGCCATATTTGGAAATCACTTTTATTTTTACAGTAACCATCATCTGGCGTCACGACGGCTGACCAGTAGTATTTTCACGAGTACACTTAACCGGGATGGTAGAGACAAGGGAGGAAACTGATGCTAACATGATGAATATCGGCAGAGGAACTTTGAGATTTCAGGATTTCATGTACGCAGCTCGAGAGGGACGGCCCAAAATAGTAATAAGTGGCGTGTAACTTTCACATAACTATTCTGTATAACCCACAAGAGACGGGTAGCAGAATGTATGTGATCCCCGGATATGTTCAGTCATAAAGGTGGTGCCATTGGGAGAACTCCGTCTGAGGAATAGAAAATATGCAGTACTAAATCCACGTCTGTGTGTGTGTGCGTGCGTGCGTGTGAGAGAGAGAGAGAGAGAGAGTGTGTGTGAGTGTGAGAGAGCGATAGATAGATAGACAGACAAGAAACAGACAGACAGACAGACAGACAGGTTAGGTTAGGTTAGGTTAGGTTAGGAAAGATAAGATAAGATAAGATAAGATATCAAATCAAGCATTCCCTGAAAATAGGCTGTTTTTAATGCAGTCTGGATATCGAGATGTGGATCGACGTGATTCCCATAGAAATGAGCGTTACGCAGATGGAAAACAATGAATAGCACAACAGCATGGAGGACCCTTGTCTATCGTAATAGCTCGCTCGGGATGTGAGAAAAGCTGCTACAGCCCGCAACTTAACGCCTTTTTTTGGACGTACAAAATAGTAAAGTTACTCATTGTGGACATTAAACAACAGCTGAAGCTTTTTGATCGTGTCGGACCACGTCCCCATGGGACTGTTAGGATTTCAGGAAAACGTCCAGTCAAATTTGGATTTCTTCTACTCCTTCTTCTTCTGCTTCTTCTTCTTCTTCCTCTTCTTAGTTCGTTCTCAAACGCCTGCTACCATGCCATGAAATAGGCAAGTACCAGGATGTTGTCCGGAGAACGGAATGTGTTGTGTCGTAGTTTACAACTTGACTACGACATTTACACCTTTTGGTCCGATTCATCCGACTTCAGCAGGCATTTTTGGGTAGCGGGTTAGCTTTCTTTCTTCCTTCTCCTTAGCCTGAATGCTCTCTTGCAACCTGTTATCCAGGATCGCTGCATGGAGGTGTAGAAGGGCCTTGACAGATCTGGTTCGCTGACCCTGACGTTTGTAATCAGCTTTCAGTCTTTAACCGCTAAATCTCATGCGCGGCTCAGCATCTTGATTAGAATTTTGTTTTTGAAAGTTAGGTAACTACCGATTTGTGTGAGCAGAGAAGCATGCATTGGCGGGGTTTCACTTATGTGTATGTGCCAGGCGATTTCAAATAAAACCGGACCTAACTGAACCAAGGGAACGTACGTACGATGCGCATGCTGACGTCACTTATGATGTAAACAGCACATACCAGCCGTCAAGTTTTCAAAATTTAATTATCCTCCGATTCATAGTTTCTTCAGCAGACCGTTGAAAACGGGGCGAGTTTGATACGGAATCCGTTCAGAGTTGATCAGCGAGTGGTGTTTCTAACAGCTTAAGTATGGCAACCAGTTGACATTCGTCGTAGAATGCAGGCAGTGTATGGTGACAAAAGTGTGGCGAACGTAAGCTCCGGCGAAGATCCACCCGAACTGCTGCATTAATTTTGGCGATGGCGTCATCTGACGCAACAATATGCGCCTGACCAAGTCTCGAAAGATCTTTCGTTAACTCACGTCCTTCTTTAGACATCGTTGTCCACTATTTCACTGTTGTCTTCGACACACTTTTGTCACCATACACTGCCTGCATTCTGCGATGATTGTCAACTGGTAGACATCCTTCAGCTGTTAAAAACCGAATCATCGCTCGCTGATCAACTCTGGACGGATTCCATATCACACCCTCCATGTTTTCAACGGTCTGCTGAGGAAACAATGAGTCGGAGGATTATGAAATTTTGCAAACTGACGGTTGGTATGTGCTGTTTACATAAGAAATAACGTCATCATGCTCATCGTACGTATATTCACTTGGTACAGTTAGGTCCGGTTTTATTTGAACACACCTTGTGTGTGTGTGTGTGTGCGCGCGCGCGCGTTCGTGCGTGCGTGCGTGTGTGTGTATGTGTGTGTGTGTGTATATATATATATAGATATATATATATAACATTTATCTTAGAAAGCCTACGGCTTTATTATTTGACAGTTTCAGCTTGGAAAATATCGAATAACGAGGAAGGTTGATTAGAAGAAAAAATATATGAACACGATCAGTGCAGATGAAAATAAAAACGTTTATTTAATTAAAGTTGACAAAAACTGTGCTGGGATTATGTTTTTAACGGGGCGGAGAGTTTGTTTCTTCGTCTTTTCTTTTGCACTTGGAAACAGGCTGTATTATAGCAGCCTGATTAACGAGGTGAGGATTGACACTAAGATTGCCGTGGTGAGTCTATTGAGATGCATCACATTGCCCTACAGCCAGGAGGACACATGTACTGATTAACGAGGTGAGGATTGACACTAAGATTGCCGTGGTGAGTCTATTGAGATGCATCACATTGACTTTTTTAGTACGCCTAAGAAAATCAGAAGAGCCACTGTAACCTGTTACAAAAAAATAAAAATAAACATTGTCAAGAATGAAGAGCTTAGCTCGAGTAGTCTGTTTTTAACGAGGTTTCGAACCTGTTTCCCATTGGTCAGGATGCTTGCCGAATAATATGCAACCAAGCTATCGCGTCTCGCAGAAGGGAAGTAATCATATAAAATCTACTAGTCTTTTTCGTTGTTACTTCCCTGTTCACTCATTCACATAACGTGCGTGTTTACTGCATGTTGTTTACTTGGTTGTTGTGGAACTAGTCAGCATTCTCCGCGGAGAATAGGATTGAACTATTCAACACGAATGTAAACCCGGTCTTGCTATAGGGCTCAGAGGCATGACATGGGACTAAGACTATCACATCTAGACTGCAGATCTTCATCAGCAAGTGTCTTGGTGCATACTTCGTGTTTAAATGGTCGGAGGTAATGGCTACCACATAATACAAGGCATTTCAAAATGATATGAATAGTAAATTGGGAAACATTTCTGAACGTGCTAACTACGTGGCTTATGCCACTTTATCATGCAGCTCGATGGAGCCCTATGCCACTACTATCATAATATAAGGAACGTCCTTAATGAGAGACTGTCACATCGATGGATAGGGTCTGGAAAGAGTTAGTTTACCGAACTAACATCTGTAAAGTAACAAAACGTGCTCACATTGAACATTTGTGAGGTAACTTCGGGATAACCATTAACAAGTGAGCTTGGGCAGCTACATTATATATGTGTGAAATTACATATTCTTTTTCTTCTTGTTCTAGTTAGCCATGTTTTTTCTTTCAAAGATAATATGAAAAAAATGGATGAATGCATTCCTACACAGCCGGAAAGCTAGAGTTACCATGGATGGCTATAACAACAACAACAAAAACTTACTAAAACATGGGAGTTCCTCAAGGTTCAGTACTGTCTCCCAGATTGCTCCTCGTGTTTATCAGTGATCTCACCCACGATCTGCCACAAGGGGTAATAGCCGCTCTATACGAAGATGACTTGGTGGTGTGGTGTGCGGAAGAATACCTAACAATTGCAAATAAGTGAATACAAGGAGCAGCCGACAATATAGTAGCATGGGCTAAGAAATGGATGGTACAGATCAACGCGGAGAAATCTGCAACAACACTCTTTACACTCTCAAACAAAGAAAAGGCAGGACAAATATGATTTGGGAATATACAGGTCCAAATAAATGACGCGCCGGTATATTTGGGCATCACATTTGATTAGAGAATGACGTGGAGGCTTCACATTGAAATTACATCTTAATTTGACAATTTATGAATAAAATATAGCAAGCTGAAATAATTCAAATCACTATGAAATGCCTTGTGTTAGAGAAAGAAAACGACAACAGCCAATAGAGCAGAAGATTGAGGAAGGACAGTAGAGAAGGATAGGACACAATCTCAGAAAGGAGCCCGGCAGTATAACCATGCATGCACCAGATTGAAACTCACAGGAAAATTGATAAGTTATAAGGCTAAAATAGACATGACTATGAACGGTCGAGAAGTAAGTTAGTTTAGTCGGAGCTTCGTGGGCGAAACTCCAGAAGACGGCACATAAGAAGGACAGGTGGAGAGCATGCGTTGCGGCCCTGTGTTGTAAGGGGCACCAGACTGATAAATGATGATAATGAATGTACACATGAATCGTATTAACGTGTTAGAGATTGTCATGAAAGTGTTGAAAATAATGAACAATCTAGGAGACGCCGTAACCAGTACAAGTGAAAGGTCGAACTTATGCAGGAAGCCGTGCCGGGAAATCGGTTACTAGATAGTTGTATAAAGATGATCTCTTCACTTTGGCGAAGCATTGACACTTTCAGCCACAGGCAACGTTTTACTTTGGTTAATTCGTGACGTGTTGACCACAAATAAATTATATACACCAAGTCTTTAACTGCTTCACTCCATAGAGCCGAAATATTAGCTCGCAAACGTTGTTACATTGCCGGAAAGCTGATATTTTGGCTTGAACAGTTGTCATACAAATACTTACAATTTCATAATACTTTTCTCGTAAATTTATAAATAGACATCCGCTATTTATTGGCAATTTGACAATGCAACAATAACCATCTCTAGAAGCCCAATATATTCCCTACGGAATTAGCAAACTCTTATCAGCACTGGAAAGCATTTGACCCCTAACAAAATGTTTTTTAAAACTAAACTCCCAGTCAACCATATGATTGTTCACAGTTAACGGGCGCATATCTCGACAGAAACAAGACAGTCGCCGAAGCGAAATGCATTTAACCATAGGATTGTATGCTATAATGGACAGGGTGATTTCAGAAGCTATATTTATACATTAAATAGAAATGTATTTTTGTCTGCAACTAAGGCGACCCCGAGAAACGTCGAGACTATGTAAAGTAATCAAAGAAACGCCAACGGTCGCACACAAAGACAAGTATCTACTCGGTAACATACCAGGTGTGATTACTAAAAAAAACAAGTTTCCAGGTTGACATTATTCCAGAACCACTGGATACAACCGAAAGTTGATATGCGTATGTTGACATCTGAATCTAAAGCGCATATAACCTGATTTACGTCTGCTCCGAAGTAGTGCTTTGTCCTTACCTGTGTGACGTTTTTCACATACCGACTGTAAACCGTCAACATTAAACAAGGTTTATCACATGCCGACTGTAAACCGTCAACAGGAAACAAGGTTTATCACATACCGACTGTAAACCGTCAACATGAAACAAGGTTTATCACATACCGACTGTAAACCGTCATCAACATGAAGCAACGTTTATCACATACCGACTGTAAACCGTCATCAACATGAAGCAACGTTTATCACATACCGACTGTAAACCGCCATCAACATGAAGCAACGTTTATCACATACCGACTGTAAACCGTCATCAACATGAAGCAACGTTTATCACATACCGACTGTAAACCGTCATCAACATGAAGCAACGTTTATCACATACCGACTGTAAACCGCCATCAACATGAAGCAACGTTTATCACATACCGACTGTAAACCGTCATCAACATGAAGCAACGCTTATCACATACCGACTGTAAACCGTCATCAACATGAAACAAGGTTATCACATACGGACTGTCACCAACATGTCACCATTCTATACTGTAAATCAATTAGTGATTAGTGTCCTCAAGAACAGACGGTATCCAAATTGTGAACCGACACACAGACATCACGTGTTCAACAATTGAACAGTAAGTTACACAGACTGTCGACCTTGTGTTGAGAACGGCTACACAGTAGAGCATATTTTCCAAGCCCGCTGACTCCATGAGAAGATCATAGTGATAGTACGGCACCCTCCAACTCAGCTGAAGAATAAACTGTATGGCGACGAGAGAAACCTGAGACAGGCGCCACATCCATGAAGAAAATAAATGTGGTTAATGACAACGGCGATGTAGAAGATATTGTCACGGAAATGAGGTAATGGTAAATCTTGTTCATTAAAAGTTAGCCGGGGAATACAAGTGAAAGGAAATGGAACGCAGAAGCAAAATATGTTGAAAATCAATAAATACTCGAATTCCACATTTATCTCTTTTGTATCTCATCCATCTCCTCTTTCCCCATCTCACTGTCACTGTTCCAAATCTCTCCTCCACGGAAGAAACATCTTTGCACCAGCAAGGGCATCAAAGTGCTTTCTTACCACGGCCAGACATCGATCTGAGATCTGCTCACACGAGTTGAATCTCTCGTTTTTCTGGCCTGTATAAATTAAATTGGAAGTGGAGAGACGGTTATAGACACGGATTCAGGAAAATCATTTGATCTTGTAACACAGGTTCTATATTCTCTTTCTGTGTTGGTGTGCGTCTTGTCAATGGTATGTGCCGGCACAGTGTTACTTCTAAGGAGTCTGCTGGTTGTGTCTGCCGGATAGAACTGGTATTATTGATAGTTTTCATCAGATCGAGATGAACAGGTTGGCTACCATCATGTGGTGAGTTGTGTACTGTACAGGGTATCATGTTTCTCTTATCGCTCTGTTGATAACGAATTTTGATAAAATTCACTCTCTGTTGATAACGAATTTTGATAGAATTCACTCTCTCTGTTGATAACGAATTTTGAAAATCTTCACTCTCTCTGTTGATAACGAATTTTGAAAATCTTCACTCTCTCTGTTGATAAGGAATTTTGGAAATCTTCACTCTCTGTTGATAACGAATTTTGATAAAATTCACTCTCTCTGTTGATAACGAATTTTGAAAAAATTCACTTACTCTGTTGATAACGAATTTTGAAAATCTTCACTCTCTCTGTTGATAAGGAATTTTGGAAATCTTCACTCTCTTTGTTGAAAACGAATTTTGGAAATCTTCACTCTCTCTGTTGATAACGAATTTTGGAAATCTTCACTCTCTCTGTTGATAACGAATTTTGGAAATCTTCACCCTCTTCTCTCTATTTCTTTCTCTGTTGATAACGAATTTTGGAAATCTTCACTCTCTCTGTTGATAACGAATTTTGGAAATCTTCACCCTCTCCTCTCTATCTCTTTCTCTGTTGATAACGAATTTTGGAAATCTTCACTGTCTCTGTTGATAACGAATTTTGGAAATCTTCACTCTCTCTGTTGATAAGGAATTTTGTAAATCTTCACTCTCTCCTCTCTATCTCTCTCTCTGTTGATAACGAATTTTGGAAATCTTCACTCTCTCCTCTCTCTGTATCTCTCTCTCTCTCTCTATCTCTATCTCTGTTGATAACGAATATTGGAAATCTTCACTCTCTCCTCTATCTCTCTCTCTCTATCTCTGTTGATAACGAATTTAGGAAATCTTCACTCTCTCTCTCTGTTGATAACGAATTTTGGAAATCTTCACTCTCTCTGTTGATAACGAATTTTGGAAATCTTCACTCTCTCTGTTGATAAGGAATTTTGGAAATCTTCACTCTCTCCTCTCTATCTCTCTCTCTGTTGATAACGAATTTTGGAAATCTTCACTCTCTCCTCTCTCTGTATCTCTCTCTCTCTCTCTATCTCTATCTCTGTTGATAACGAATATTGGAAATCTTCACTCTCTCCTCTATCTCTCTCTCTCTTTCTCTCTATCTCTGTTGATAACGAATTTAGGAAATCTTCACTCTCTCTCTGTTGATAACGAATTTTGGAAATTTTCACTCTCTCCTCTCTCTCTCTCTCTCTCTCTATCTCTATCTCTGTTGATAACGAATTTTGGAAATCTTCACTCTCTCCTCTCTCTCTCTCTCTCTATCTCTATCTCTGTTGATAACGAATTTTGTAAATCTTCACTCTCTCTGATGATAACGAATATTGGAAATCTTCACTCCCTGTGTTGATAACGAATTTTTAGAATCTTCACTCTTTCTGTTGATAACGAATTTTTAGAATCTTCACTCTTTCTGTTGATAACAAATTTTTAGAATCTTCACTCTTTCTGTTGATAACGAATTTTTAGAATATTCACTCTTTCTGTTGATAACGAATTTTGAAAATCGTCACTCTCTCTCTCTCTCTCTCTCTCGCTCTCTCTATTTCTCTCTTGCTCACTCTCGCTCTCTAACTCGTTCTCGCTTGCTCTCTCTCTCTCGCTCTCTCGTGCTATCAACCGTTCTCTCTCTCTCTCTCTCTCTCTCTCTCTCTCTCTCTCTGTAAGTGTATGTGTGTGTACCTTGGTGTTTAGCAGCCCACCCGCGTTATATTTAGGGCCAGGTGTGAAGTAAATGTCCGTTGTCGGCACATGTTTGTAGATATATCCGCATTTCTAGCCCAAGTTGTTTACGGGAGGGCTCTAGCGAATGTGATTAGCGGAGCTGTAGAGTGCAACGGTGTGGGATTTAACTTCCGTTACCGGTACGCTCATGTCGACCCAACTGTAAATGGTTATATGATTTACTGTTAGGGATGAAAAGTCAGCGCGGAAGACAACTGGCCACAACATCTCATAAACAAGCTGTGCTCTCGTACACTGAAGTCGCCGACACTTCATCCCGTACAGCAATGTTCCCTGAGAGACTTCCTTTATCTTGACCTCCGTGTGGAACAGAGACCAGAATAGAGTCATTGTCACAGCGAGAGCATGTCGTAATAGGCCATAGAAGATTCTTCAAGCTTAGTAAAAAGTAAGTAAAGGTCCCGATTTCACGCCAATGTGGCATATTGAAAATATGATGTTAGGCTTATATTATTTTTGACCAACTGCACTCTAGGGGTGATGTGGTTAACACCTTGCCAGCCTTCTTTACTTTTACATATTATTTTGAAACCCAATGTTTTTAGGTTATATCGACTCCGGGAGCCGTTTTGAGATCAGGAAAAATCCCACACCAACTGGGGACCTAACCCCGATTGTTCAGCTGGGTAGTCAGTGGACTAACCACTGCGCTACCTGGCTCCTAAGTTATGACTTAGCACATACTGTTTTTGTTGTTGTTTTTTGTAGTTGTTTGTTAAAGGTTTGCCTCTCTGTATTCTACTGACGAAGACACACTCTTTCCACGCCTGGCCGTAGTCCTTTGGGCGATATTGGAACGTATTAACGAGTGATTGGATGCATGTGTGCGTCTGTATGTACCTATGCTAGTGTTTCAGCGATGCCAGATGTTTCTGTGGGGTTCAAACCAGACATAATGTTCTTGCTGAGTGTGGAATAGCCTTTTTTGTGTTCGAAATACAACTCTAGAAACAACACATGTACGCACAGGAAGGAAAGAGTGAATGACTCATCTTTCAGGAAATCGGAAAAAGAAGAAAGATCAGCTCGCATTATGTTATAAAAGAGATAACCCCCCATTAAAGATGGCTTTTTTACAAGAAGTCCGATATCCCATCATTTATGCCGACTCTTGTCTTTTTCTTCTTTTGTCATCTCATATTCAAACGGGTTGTAACCCAGTGCCATGGTATGTATTTGTCTTTCGCCGCTCACGTTCTCGTGGCCCGAGTAACATTTTAAAAAATCAGTAAACGGCAGGTCTCGTTTACGTTGTCCATCCATCTTTTCCTCGGTCTACTTCTTGCCCTTCTTCCTGATGTTCTCATGTAGAAGGTTGCATTCTCACAATGTGGTCAAACCAATTCATTCTCTGATAGTGGGATTCCAGAATTACAGTTATGAGGAACGACTCAGAAAAACCGGGCTATAGTGTCTTGAAGAGAGAAGAATTTGTGGTGACTTAATACATGTTTATAAGATGATCAGAGGAATGGATAAATTATACTAAAACAAGTTTTTTTTAAATACAGCCACCCACAATAACACGAGGGCATAGCTACAAGCTGACTAAAGAGAGGTCCAGATTAGATATTAGGAAATATTTTTTTAGTCAGAGAGTGGTGTCTGCTTGGAATGCATTGCCAGGGGAGGTAGTGGAAACGGGGACAGTTAATGCATTTAAGAATAAACTGGATGCGCATAGCTTTTAGAGCAAGGTGATGTAAATGTAATTGGTTGTATACAGACTCTGCAGTGTCTTCTAAACCAGTATAAAGACGTTAAGTTAAGTTACTCCATATACTCTTAGCAGGGAATTGTTCCAACCTTGTTCCGCATTTTCGTATTTGTGATGCTGTCTCTTTTGGTGTTAGTGACCTTTCGTAGGCACCCCATTTCGCATGCGACTATCTTTCGTTCCTGGGCCTTATTCAATGCCCATGTCTGGCACTGGTAACATAGGTTAGTGGTGAAGATACTATCTATCATCTGCTGTTTTGCTTGGAGGGAAATCTTGGAGTGTCTTTATAGTGGAGGCAGCTGGTAGGCGACAGCTTTTGCTGTTTGCATTCTCGTCTCTATTTCTCTATCGAGTCTGCCGTTCCTGAGTTAAAACAGTTCCCAAATACCTCAATTCTTGTACTTGTTTTATTTTGGTTTCATTCACATTAATATCAAGAAGTTTGGTGTGCTTTCTACATATATTCATTGTCAAGTATGGTCTCTGTCCAGTGCGTGTGAGAGCAGCATTTCGACGTGTGAAATGAAGGGTTTACGGAAGGTCATCGGTGTTACCAGGAAAGACCGACTGCGTGTGCGCGCGTACAGATGGCTAAATATAGCTTACACATTTTAATCTAAGGAAAGTTAAGAAAAGATAGTAATGGCGGGCATGGAGTTTTCAAACCTGCAGGTTTCTGTGTCTACATATTGTCCAGATCATGTTAGGTTTTACGGGAATCTTCATTTTCATCACGTCTTTAAAAAAAACAAATACGTCCACAAGTGAAGCCCAGTTCTCAGGGTAAAGTTGCTGTGATGGAGAGTTCGTCACTTCGTCCAAGTAGATTTTTGTGTAGAGGCTCGTCATCTGCACCAATGTTCAGTTCTTCTTTCCCTGCGTTCAGGATATTTGGTCATGCTATATCTGCAGGCCAGTCGCCATGATGAAGTCTGTAGTCTTCACCAGATCTGAGCGGCTGCCCCACAGCCTTTTTCTCAGCTCCGCACTTTCTGGCCAGGTCTCGTATCTCATTTCCTTATAGAGTGGGCATTCCTGTAGAATGTGTTCAGAATTCTGGCTCCCTGTTTCACATGGACACTCATCAGTACGTGAGATATGTGGTCGGTAAAGATGTTCTAGTAGTCTCTAGTGACCAATTCTCATGAGAAATAAGGTAGTTTGTTGTTTTTTTTTTCTGAATTGGTGAATTGGGTCTGGTCTACCGATTATGTTTATGCCTTCGCTCCATTGGTGTATATACTGATCTTTGATGATGTTCTTGGTCTCCCTGTGTGGTATTTGATGAGTAAATTGTGCCTTAGCTGTTATGGTGCCATCTTTTGCTAGAGCGTCTGCTCTCTCGTTTCCTGTGATTCCGCGGTGATGGGATAGCAATTGGAGTGCTATTGTTGAGGATCTCTTTTCCTAGTTCAGCTCTGATTTCCGATATTAGCGGTTCGTTGTTTATTTTCTGTATTGTCTCTATAGATATCTGTAATCTAGAAAGGTAACTATTTTAGTTGGAGGCTGCTTTTCTGTCTCAAGTATTCTCAGTGCTCGCAGTGTTTAGTACTTAGCAAGGGAGACCTCCAGTAGCTAAAGCGATGTTCTCTCGTGGCTCAAAATCCGGCACTGCTTATGACTGGAGGGGCTTCACGCTGCATCTTTTATTTTTAGACTTTTGTGTAGACATAAAATATGCGGCTTGGCGTGTTGCACGGACGGTACTATGGTTGCTTCTCTAAATCCTAACCTGGTACTCTGTCTTCAGCACCTGTGCTATGGAAGAGTGTGCTCTACCTCCCCTCTCTGTCTGGGGGCTTCGTATTAATCTCGTTTGCTATCCCATCTTAGCTCTTTGCTGGGTTTATCACCCAACCTTTTCGCAAGATCACTGGGTATAACAACAATGACAGAGCTGGCTTCGAGCGTGCCAACAGTCGGGACGCAGATACGAATTGATTGACTGACGTATTAAGGGTCGTTAATAGCCGTCTGTTGAAGGACGAATTGGGGATCTACAGATTGCAGTAGATGATATGAAACGTTGATCCAGTAGACAACGACCCACCAGAGGCTGGAGCAGGAGTTTCTGCTCAACTGATCACCTATGTGTCTGCCCTGCCTGTAATGCAGTGATGTGATGCCGAATCTGTATACGTGTTTCCAAACTTTTTTTTACACATGCGGACCGTTAAAAATAGAAAACATTTTTCGCGGACCGTTAAAAATAGAAAACATTTTTCGCGGACCGTTAAAAATAGAAAATATTTTTCGCGGATCATTAAAAATAGGAAACATTTGAAGAAAGTTAAAAGGTTTGCTGTTTGACTTTTTGTTGTCTCCATCCTGTATGGATTTGACAACACAATTACTAACAAAAAAAATTGTCTTCCAAAATATCACAGCACAGTATTAACAGATAAATTAACATCTAAGACTATTTTTTCGAATGACCTAATTTAGATATGACGATATTTGTAGGCTCCAAACAATAAACGAACACGTTCGCACGCACACCAGGCGCACACACACCCCTACCTTACTTTAATTTGATAAACATGCCAGATATAGATGAGCTCTTCTGTTCGAAAAATAGGGATACTTGTGTAGCTGACGTCATTTGAGTTTAACCAGTAGCCAGTCAGAGCTTAGATCACATCAACCTGATCTCCGCAGTTTGTAGCCTAAGCCGCCATCACTTTTTCGCAGAGAGACAGCAAATTTCAGATAACCGGCATCAGAGTTTTCGGCGGTTGGCAAACAATGATGTATACCAGAACATAGACATTGGGCAACCAAATAGACAAAAATGTCTTTAATGACGTGTGATGTCCATTTATAATATTAAATTCACTCTAGTGGTACATTTGCGGAAAAGAGAAGCATAACTGTCACCTTCCAAGTATTATGGAAAAGGGGTCTATAAGAAGTGTACACGAGCTGGTACAGGGGATGGAAAATATGTTTAGTATCTAGGAGCCAGGTAAAACAAATGTAGAAGCCAGGCATAGTGTTGGATGAAAAGGATATACTACGATGGGAGAAGCTGTCCCAGTAAATATGTCGCTGATCCTGGAAGGTTAGGCGTCATTTGAACATTTCTAAGCGACCTGGCGCTAGGGATTTGTTCATGAACTGGGCTAGTGTACTCATCATGTACAAATTACTGCTATTGCAGCTACCATTACATTTGTTCATGAACTGGACTAGTGTACTCATCATGTACAAATTACTGCTATTGCAGCTACCATTACATATGATCATGAACTGGGCTAGTGTACTCATCATGTACAAATTACTGCTATTGCAGCTACCATTACATTTGTTCATGAACTGGGCTAGTGTACTCATCATGTACACATTATTGCTATTGCAGCTACCATTACATTTGCTCGGATGCAGACTTCTCAGAAGGGGACAATGTGATGACGGTGTTCCAGGCGAAGGATTTATGTGTCATCAGTAATGAGACGACGCAGTGCATCTTGGGAACAGTTTAGGATTTGACAAAAACTACTCTTTGCTATTTGTCCTTAAAAAAAGTTGTGTCGAAGTTTACAGCGAGCCTGCGAAATCTGAATTTTTTTAAATCTAACACATCCGGTTTCAGCTAGCATATTCTCTTAACCAGACTACACTAGTGTATCCTGTTTCCAGAACCGCCGCAGAATAGAGTTCTGGTTGGCTCTACCTCGCTGACACTGATGTGAGCTGCAAGCTATGAGTCGCTGGCTGCTGATAGGTCATTCAGTCACTGTGCTGTATCTTCAGCCCCTAAATATCGGTTCAACAATGAGAATGCTTGAAGGATGCGGATTGTCAAAATCCAAATAATCGAAACTATTTGCTCTACAGTGGCTACCCTCCCATTGCGGAATCACAGGGAATGAGAGAGCTGGTGCCCTGTCTAAAGAAGGTGGCAAGATGATAAAAGTTAAAAATGATAAATCTGCACAGTGTCCCACGTGAGGCAAAAACTATCATCCACAATCAGTACAACTCAAAATAGGAGAAAGACACGGAAAGTGAGCAACAGACCTGAACCAACCCAACAGCTCCACAAAACACAAGCTTTCGCTTGAAAACAGACCATTGGCTCACCTACATCGGCTCAAGATTGAAGACCCCTGAACATATCCTTCAGGGCTGCCCAATATACAGAGACCTACGATACCAAATCTGGCCAGAGGGAGCCGAGCTGACGCAGTAGCTGGGGCAGCCACCCGGATCTGGAGAGGACTGTGAACTTCGTGTTAGCGATGGGACTACATATCTCGCATGACCGAAAAGCCTGAGCACAGAAGAAGAAGAAGAAGAAGAAGAAGAAGAAGAAGAAGAACAAAAATATAAGAACATGTAAACAGATCATAGGAATACATATTACTAAGCACAAAAACAACTATTCACCAAATATCTGTACAACAATGAGAATGCTCAAAGGATGCAGGTTGTTCATTGTCTATCATAATATACAATTATTCAAACAGACAAAGCAATTAGAGATACAAAAATCCATGATAGAGTAATAAACAATATAATGTATGCAGACGACACAGTTATGGTAGCTGAAAGAAAACACTGTTTGCAACGACTCGTGAAACGAGTAAATGTGCAGCTCTTGCTGGCAAATTGTGATAATTTCCCTTCCTTACTGTAATAGCAATTCATGTATTCCGTTCCATAATCCCAAGAGGTTCGCCCAGCCGGCAGTATAATGCATTTGTGGATGGTACCAAGAGTTATTTTGAATTTGATGTGCCATTTCTGCAATTTTTCTAATGCACTGTCCGTGTGTTACTCGGTCCCTCAGGGTGAGCATGGGCAAGTTACAGCTGCAAGGTATGTCGTAAGCGAGTAAGCTGGGTTGGGTCTGGTTATCCTATCGTGTACTGGCCAAGATCACTATCTCCCGCCACGCTGCCAGTGGTCTGCCGGGGTCTTTGTGTATGACAAGGACAAGAATAGCACCACTGCCCCACAAGGAGTATGTCGTGAGACGCGGCTAAGCTGGGTTGAGTCTGGTTATACTATCATGTAATAACCAATACCACTATCTCTGGCCAAGTCCCGAATGGTCTGTCGGGGTCTTTGTGTATGACAAGGACAAGAATAGCATCACTGCCCCCACAGAGAGCATGTCGTAAGAGGCGACTAACTGTGTGACATCGCGTAACACCGGCCATTGTTAGGCGGTTTGTTTAGAGCAGTATAGATAGTACCTAACAGGCTGCGGGTCTACTCTGCTCTAGTGTTTGAGTCTATTAAAGTGGACTCCCACGTCGGTTAACCATCCTCCGTAACGCTTGTCCCAAACGCAGCGGAGTAATAAGCTGCTCGAGCCTAGCCCGCTAAGCAGGAAACCCACCTACCGGCTACATTCAGCTAATACCAGAGAAAATACTTGCATATGGACATTCGTCCCTGTATAGTGTCTTGCAAACACAATCCTCCACGGAAAGGTGCATGGCAGACGACAAAGAGGCCGGCCCAAAAAGAGATGGGAGGACAACATACAAGAATGGACCAGTCTCCGACCAGAAGAGTCGCAGGCAGCGACATCTGCCAGAGAGGGTTGCAGTGGAGTTGTGAGGATGTCTTCATGTGTGCCCCAACGACCTCACCGGTTACGGGATGAAATGACCTGACCTGACCTGACCTGATAAGGTACAGGTCGACTAAGGAGACTTAGAATGCCACTATCTATCTTATATGAAGCGTTCCTTGGAAACAGACAGTTTTCAAGGCAGTCTGGCTGACAAGATGTGGATCGACGTGATCCCCGTAGTAGTAAGTGTCACGCAGATGAAGCCAAGCATAACACAACCGCCTGAGGGACCGAGGTCCATCTTCATCACGTTTCAGATGTGAAGAAAGCTGCGACAACCCGTCACTTAACGCCCTTTTCATGGCGCACACAAGAGTTAACTTACTCATTGTGGGCATTGAACAACAAAAACACGAACAATCATATCATGTAGAGACTATTCGCCACAACAAAAACATGAACAATCATATCATGTAGAGACTATTCGCCACAACACAAACATGAACAATCATATCATGTAGAGACTATTCGCCACAACAAAAACATGAACAATCATATCATGTAGAGACTATTCGCCACAACAAAAACACGAACAATCATATCATATAGAGACTATTCACCACAACAAAAACACGAACAATCATATCATGTAGAGACTATTCACCACAACAAAAACATGAACAATCATATCATGTAGAGACTTCGCCACAACACGTTTTTTTGTGTTTTTTTATTTTTGCGTTCGCCTTACTTCTCAATTCCCCAAGGCGGTGTGCGTTACACTGTGGTTTTTATTTTGCGCCTGCCGGCCCAGTGTATCCGACTTCAGCGTGCATTTTATGTAAAGGTCTGCTTCCTCCTGCATTTTTTAAGGGTTTGCTTCCCCGGGGTAACAGCCGGTGCTGTGATGGGGATCGAACCCAGCACCTCCTGGTTGTGAGCCATGTCACTCAACCACTAGCCCACGCCGTCCCCTCCACAACAAATGAAACGGAATACCTCTACATCTCAGGGTATAAGACAAAGTAAGCGTTGTAAATGCACGGGTTAAGCTCAGGCAGCCTAAGAGCATTGTATTCATTGTTGGTTTCTCCCAGTAATGACTCATCCCCTGCCTGATGCACCTGTGCACGCTGACAAAAATAGTCTTCATGTCATCGAACGTTGCAAAGTGCCTTACATTGTATGTGTATGTTCATGCTTGTATCAGCTGGTACACTGTCTCGCGTCGCATTCAGTCTTGGAACTATCGTACGAGTTTTTCAGCTCAAATATTAGTCATATGTCATGAAGCTACCCGTTCCTCCACAAGATAGTTAATCTTGTGCGGGTCCCAACCGTGTGTCCAGTCGTGTCGTTTTGTCACAAAGTGACCAGGGACGATTGGATTTGTTCATGGCCCCTGAAGCCTTCCCCGTGCGGTCATGCTGGCGCTGTTGGGGGACTAGGCTGTTTGTTCTGGGGTTGGTATTGGCCATCTCTTACCCGACAGTGGACCAGGCTTGAGTAGGATTGTTGGTTTCAGTACATTTGCCCGGCTGCTGCATTGCCCCCTCTGCTTCTCTTACCCTCTTGTCGACTTGAAATTGACTGTCCCTTGGGTAAGTTTAGAAAGTGTACAGGCGCATGGAATTCGACATGACATCTCCATGAAAACGGGTTGTGTAAACATTTATTTAACAAACAAGGATTGTTTTGCGTGTCTTGTAATTTCGACTTTTTCTAATGTACAACTCACGCTATCTCTGTCACAGAACTCTCAAATTTGTGAACCAGTGTCAACAGAATCGAATCTGAAAACTGCCTTATTTGGGTTGATCAAACATGGCCTTGCGGTATTTACAAAAAGTATGAAGGCTCGTCTAATAATACACGCCCTTACCAACTAGCTGTATGTGCCCTGTTTCAGAAAAAAACAATTATTTGAGATCCAAGGTTGTTGTGTAGGCTTCATTGGTGGTGTATCTCCTCTGTTTGCATACGCGAGGTTGATGTATTATAACATATATTATTAGCACGTTTCTGGTGGAAAACAAACATCCTACACGAGCTCACGTGAATTCGAATTCTAGCCAAGGTTGTCTTGTCGTTTTCTTTTCTTTTCTTTTTTGTTGTTGTTGTTGTTGGTTGGTTTGATTAAATGTTTGGCTTTCTGGATTCTACTGGCCAAGACCACATACCGTAGTCCTTTGGACGATATCAGGATGTATTATCCAGTGTATGGATGCGTGTGTGCATCTTTTTTATGTGTTCCGCTATGGATTGTCTATCTAGCTGCTTAGATATATATGTGAAAACCCGATAGCTTTACTACTGGTTATGTTCCGATAATCACCGTAAATCTTTTCCCATTAAAAATACACATGAAAGCTGAGTTTCTCTTCTACCACTTGGCGTATATCTTGTTTTGTTCTTAGAGTAGCGGCCCTATGACCAGCACTGCTTACTCGTCTCTTACGACATGCCTAACTTGTTACATTACTCCCTGTTCTTGCCCTTGTGAAACGAGGCTGAGCATGTTTACACTATCCGATATGAAGCTAGCTACCCAATTACATTCAAGTGCCGTCGCCACAGCGAAAATTGGCTATAATGGACCTCCATTGCTGTCTCTTGTCTTGACCGTACACTCTACGAGACTGAGATTAGTCTATGTTTTGATGTTGCTCTCCCACTAATAGCGATCGCACCCCTTGTTGCCGACATTCAACCTTTCGCTCCAATACTGTTTTAAATAAAGTATCGTGTCTTTTAATATGCTCAAAACATTTGACTTGCATAACTATAATCTACTCTCATCAGAACATCGCTATTTGTTCGGTACTCTTTCCACGAAATGCGACACGTACTTCTGTATAACTACATTTCGAGAGCCTCTATTTTGCTGTCCAACTGTTAGTTCATAGTCCATGTTTCAGCACCGTATAATAATTATATATATAAGCTAGTAGCCCCTTTCAGTCATGATTGACTATATGATCATATGACTTGGAGCGGAAAATTAAAAAAAAAAAGTTATAACAACAACACAATGTATACTTAGCTTATGTTGTCTTTCGCCTTGCGGCGTTGTCTTTTCACTTGTCTGTGTTGCAAGAGGTTCACTTTACCAAGCGTGAGCTGACCATTCAGGGTACATCTCCACCTGTATCAGGCTGCAGCTTCGTCTTCACGGGATGCCAGATTCATGTCCAGTGCCTTCATATCACACTTACACACATTTTTGAATCTCATCTGTGGTCGGCCGAGTGTTCTCGTGCCATTTGCCAATTGTCCATAGAGGGTATCTTTGGGAATGCGGCCATCTTCCATGCGACGAAGATAACCAAGCCATCGTAATATCCGCTGCCTAAGTAGTACATGCTTGGAAGACCAATGTGAGAGTGCGCCTCTGCATTTGTCACTCTGTCTCTCCATGTAATTCCAAGAATGGATCGCAGACGCCGTAGGTGGAAGGTATTAAGCATGTGCTCTTGTTTGGCATAAGTTGTCCAAGTCTAGCTGCCATACAGAAGTGTGCTTACAGCACATGCACTGTATACCATGGCCTTATTTTTAATTGTCAGTTTCTGGTTTTTCCAAAACGCGCGCTGTGAGGCGAGCAAATGCTATGCCAATATTACTGTCTATTTCTGGGACTAGAGAGAGCTCTTATATATATATATATATATATATATATATATATATATATATATATATATATATATATATATATATATATATATGTGTGTGTGCGTGTGTGCGTGCGTGCGCGCGCAGTTCATCAGGTAGACTGGGTCCTGTATTGCGCCACAGTCACATGTGTCATCATCTGTGTATCCCCATCATTTCATATTCCTCTTGCACCGTGATACACCAGTTCGGAGTCTGTTCCGCAACTTCCATGTTGGGTATTTTAGATAATAATAATGCCACTGCCCCACAGAGAGCATGTCGTAAGAGGTGACTAAATGTGGGACATGGCATAACACCGCCATGGTTAGGTGGTTTGTTAAGAGTAGCATAGATGGCACCTAACAGATTGCGGGTTTACTTTGCTCTAGTGTTTGAGTATATTCAGATGCACTCGCACATCGGTTAACAACCCTCCAAGAAACTGGTTGTATACAGATTCTGCAAAGTCTTCTAGACCAGTATAAGGACGTAAAATTGAAGCATGTCAGCAAACATTGTTAGTTGGTCAGATTCTTGGCTTTATTTAGACTGGATACACTTCTCAAAAATAGAAAGATGTATTACGTTAGGTGAGCATCAAAGCAGAAAGTCGGTTAGAGCATTTACTTGTTACAGCGACACACTTCAGTTTCCCCAACTGTCAATCGTTGCCTGACTTATCCTTAGGGATGGCAAGTCTGTGAGGACACTTCACAAAAAGCTGAGGCAACTAGCACAATGACGTCCATAAGATTTCGCCGCTGACCTCAGTAGCTATTATTAATTGTTTGTAATGTTACGTTGCATTTTCCGAACCCCAACACCGCTTTTTGATGGTAATGTGAATATTGTCACTTAATCTCTTCTACCGCTGGTAGTGTGAATATTGTCACTTGATCTCTTCTGCCACTGGTAATGTGAATATTGTCACTTAATCTCTTCTGCCGCTGGTAGTGTGAATATTGTCACTTGATCTCTTCTGCCACTGATATTGTGAATATTGTCACTTGATCTCTTCTGCCACTGGTAGTGTGAATATTGTCACTTGATCTCTTCTGCCGCTGGTAATGTGAATATTGTCACTTGATCTCTTCTGCCGCTGGTAATGTGAATAGTGTCACTTGATCTTTTCTGCCGCTAGTAGTGTGAATAAAAATTTGATCCCTTCTTCTCAAAGAATAGTTGACGTATGCTTATCAGACTTCGGGTGTTTTCCTTGCTGTTTGTCTTTGAAACCGACTCTTACTCTTTCTTCTTCCGGCCCTAGACCTACATGTTTATATCATCAATAGACACGTCGTTTAAGCGATGGTTCAAGTCACTTCCCCTGATTAAGGCTATTAACTCCTTTCCCCTGACACCAGAGCAGAGTAAACGCGATGACGTACGAGTACATTCAACAAGCTGATCACACGTTTGAAGACAAGTTGTCTTGTACATCTGATGTCTTCCCAGTGATATTATGTATCTGTACTTGCTTGGGGGTGAGTGTGAGTAGCATGCAGAGAACGGTTAGAACACCTCTCTCTCTCTCTCTTCTCTTCTTCTCCCTCGGCAAAGAGCTAGGTTTGCTCCTCAGTGTACCCATTTGTAATTGATTGTCTGATTTACAGCCAGTGAGGACATGTCATTGAGAAAGGGTACTGGTAATGTTGCATGAGAAAAAACCGCGGAATAAGTACAATGAAGTCGAACACATTATCACCGACGGCAGTAACTGCTATGTGACTGCCTTTACCCCTAGCTTTTAAAGTTGAAAGCTATGATCAGTTATTTCGATAATGATTAGGATTGTGATTAGAATTATGTGATTTGGATTGTGATCTAGGATTTGGATTTTTGCCAGTGTTTTGGATTATGATGTGATTTGGATTATGATCAGTGACTTAGATTATGATCAGCGATTTGAATTATGTTCAGTGATTTGAATTAGGTTCAGTGATTTGGAGGATGATCAGTGACTTGGATTATGATCAGTGATTTGGATTGTGCTCGGTGATTTGAATTATGATGTGATTAAATTATGATGTGACTTGGATTGTGCTCAGCGATCTGGATTATGATGTGATTTTGATTTTGCTCAGTGATTTGGATTATGATGTGATTCGGATTATGTTCAGTGATTTGGATTATGATGTGATTTGGATTGTGCTCAGTGATTTGGATTGTGTTCAGTGATTTGGATTATGATCAGTGATTTGGGTTATGGTGTGATTTAGATTATGATCAGTGGTTTTTATTATGATCATGGATTTAGATTATGTTTAATTTGGATTATGATTAGTAATCTGGATTATGATTTAATGATTTGGATTAAGATCAGTAATTTCGATTTTGATCAGCGATTTGGATTGTGCTCGGTGATTTGAATTGGATGTGATTTGGATTATGGTGTGATTTGGATTGTGCTCAGTGATTTGGATTATGCTCAGTGATTTGGATTATGATGTGATTTGGATTATATTCAGGGATTTGGATTATGTTCAGTGATTTGGATTATGATGTGATTCGGATAATGTTCTGTGATTTGAATTGTATTCAGTTATTTGGATTATGATCAGTAATTTGGATTATGATCAGGGATTTAGATTATGTTTAATTTGGATTATGATTAGTAATCTGGATTATGATTGAATGATTTGGATTAAGATTAGTAATTTCGATTTTGATCAGTGATTCGTATCATGATCATCTCTCATTCGCAATCCTTGCTTCAGAATGTGCAGTAGGGCTGACTATCTCATGCGTGGATAGCGGACATACAAGCTGTGAGCCTTCGGGATCTGTGTGGGCCTATTGTCCAAGTCGTGTTGGGATTTCAGGTTTGCCGGGATGAAGTCGCTAACATCTAGGCATCCTCAGGGGTGTCCTTGCTGGGGGCATTGACAATGGATAGATTTTTTAAGTTGATCAACGACCGCCTCTTGGGTGAGGGCATTGCAGTCGATGGACCAGCAATGCACAATTTGCAATTTTGGAAATCATTCGCGACGCACATCCAGCAGAGAGAGAGGCGCCTGCTATGATGGAACAGAAGTGTGTACAACCAGCGAGCTACATAAACCATTAAGTATCTGTACACTTCGTCATCTACTGAGATGGACTAATCACTTATTGGTTTGCTTGGAGGTGTAACGACTTCGATTTATTACAGATTGCCTAGCAAAAACTATAAGCCCTACTGGAATGATGAGTTGCAGAAAGTGGAAGATGCAGTAACAATTGCTAGGAACATGGCAGAGCGAGAAAAATCCATGGAGGCAAACATCGCCCTCAAAGCCGCCACGGCGAAGTACAAACACACTCTCAAGCAAACAGCAAGAGAAAGCTGGAAAAATAAAACGGAAAGTCTAAACCTGGACAAAGACGGGAACAAGCTATGGAAGCTAGTCAGAGCCATGAACGACGAAACCCCGTGAAATAAACAAATTACTATCAAGCAGGGCGAGAACTTGATCACAGGTAAGAAAGCCGCAAACGCCTTTGTCGTTCACTATGCCAGAGCAAACCACATCGAGGTCCCTGCAGATAAGCATACAGACATTAGCGAAGAGCTAAAGGGGCACGAAAACATGAATACGGCACCTGAAGAGCACATGATGGCCAAATTAACAATGCGCGAAATGGAAGAGGCTATGAGAACACTAAAGAAAAGGAAATCTCCCGGAAAAGACGGGATAACAAACGAAATGCTGATGGGGCTGGGCCAAACAGCGAAGAGGAAACTGCTATCGGTCCTGAACCAAAGCTGGAAAAGGGGAATTGTACCACAGGCATGGAAAGACGCAATACTGGTACCAGTACCAAAAACAGGAAAGGACAAAACAGATCCAAATGGATACAGGCCCATAAGCCTACTGAGCTGTGTCGGCAAGCTGATGGGACGGATGATAAACACCAGACTGATGTGGCATCTGGAAGAAAAACGAATACTAATTCCACAGCAAGCCGGCTTTAGACAGCACAGATCCACTGAGGACCAGGTCATCCTCATAGCCCAGGAGATAGAAGATGCCTACCAGGCACAGAAACAGACAGTAGCTGTTTGGGTGGATCTGGAAAAGGCATTTGACAAAGTCTGGAAAGATGGACTTAGAGTCAAGCTAAGAAGAAGTGATGTTTGTGGTAAGATGTACAAGTGGATCAACCACTACCTCAAACAAAGAACGGCCAGAGTCCAAGTACAAGGGCAGATGAGCAAAAAGGTGACACTCGAGCAGGGAGTACCCCAAGGGGGAGTACTGTCACCCACACTCTTCCTGGTATATATAAACGATATTACAGAGAATATACCAAGAAGAGTCCATAGCTCAATGTTTGCAGACGATCTGGCTATGTGGACCTCTGAAAAGAATCTCACCATAGCAAGAAATCGGATGCAGACGGCCCTAACATCGCTGGAAGAGTGGGCGAACTCATGGCTGGTCAAAATAAACGAGGAGAAAACCACATGCACAATATTCTCGCTTTCATTAAAACCCCAAAGTACCAAATTAAGTCTAAATGGCAAATTCCTGCAGCCAAACGACAACCCAACCTATCTGGGATTCACATTTGATCGGCGCATGACATGGAAAAGTCAGATTGAGAGAAACCGAATGAAAGCCAGAGAAAGAATGACAATCATGAGGAAACTTGCTGGCACAAGCTGGGGAGCAGACGAAGGCATACTAAAGAAACTGTACACTGGAAGAGTGAGACCAGTTCTCGAGTATGGCATTGCGGCATGGACAACAGCAGCGAAGGCGAACTTCGATAAAGTTAACAAACTTCAAAACCAAGCCATGAGAATTATAACAGGTGGCATGAAGTCAACGCCAATTGTAGAACTTGAAAAGATTACAAAACTGCAATCCATGACCGATAGAAGAGACTGCAGAGCCCAGCTGCAGTCAGAGAAACTCCGAAGACTGACCGACCATCCAATGCACCAGAGACTAAACAATTTGTGAAATGGGAAACTAAAGCGGAGAAACTTTGCAGAAATAGCCAAAGCAAAGATGCACGAAGATCCCATAAACGCACTAACAACACCAAAACCCATCACTACTGTACGAAAACCTACCTGGAGGCAGGATATATTTCCAGAGGTGGTAGAAAATATACCAGGTATTGCAAACAAAAACTGCCAGACTGAAAAAGAAAGGAGAGATACTACCCTAAGCTTCATAACGAAAAGCTACCCAAGCATGGACTGGACCCATGCATACACCGACGGTTCTGTAACAAACACAACACAGAACGGAGGGGCAGGAGCATTCCTGAACCTACCAAATGGCAGAAAAATAACACTGTCATTCGCTACTGGTAAGTACACAAGCAATTTCAGAGCGGAGGCAGAGGCACTGAGGGCGGCAGTGGAAGAAATGGTGACACACAGTGAAAATGAAAGCCATATAGTCCTGCTGACAGATGCTCTCGCCGTAGTCACAGCGCTAAAAAGCCAGAAAAACACTGAGCTTAATGACTTAAGAGCAGCACTCTGCAAACTGTGCCAGCAGTCCGCACCAAAAAGGGTAGTGGTACAGTGGGTCCCATCACACTGCAACATCCAAGGCAACGAGGAGGCAGACAGACTGGCAAAAGAAGGTGCAAGACTACCACAAACAGATACCAGTATGACGTACGAAGAGTCAAAACGGCTTATCAAAGCCAGATACATGACCAAATGGGAAACCGAACATACTGGTTACACCAAAAACGATGCCTATTACCAGTTGAACCGAAGAGAGCAGGTCGTTGTCTTCAGACTTCGCACTGGCCACAATAGACTGAGGTACCACCTATTCAACAAATTGAAGATAGGGTGTACCGACGAATGCCCGTGCGGTACTGGTAAAATGACCGCTGAACATCTGCTGCAGAACTGCCCGACATACGAGGATCAGAGAGAGCAGATGTGGCCATCACCAGTGGAACTGCAAGACAAGCTCTATGGCAGTGGTGACAGCCTCAGGATGACCGCCGCTTTTTTTCGAAAAAATAATGGTTACTGTCTGACTGCGTACGCAGAAGAAGAAGAAGAAGAAGAAGAAGAAGAAGAAGAAGAAGAAGAAGAAGATTGCCTAGCGCGCTAATCTTACTAATGAGCGACCGTAGCTCGGAAAGTTTAGGACAGTCACGGAAAGAGAATTCCACACAGTTCAGACAGGCCAGTGCTTCCAGAAAGCCTGGATGCCTTCAATGGCGGCACTCTCGAGAATCTGTTACCAGACTTAGTTCGTCTAGGTGTGTGCCTGTCAATCAGGAGCTGTCACATTTGGGTATTTTTGTTGTTGTTTGATCTGCTGTGTGATCTCTCTCTCTCTCTCTCTCTCTCTATCTCTCTCTCACTCTCCCTATCTATCTATCTATCTATCTATCTATCTATCTATCTATCTATCTATCTATCTATCTATCTATCTATCTATCTATATTTCTATCTATTTCACTCTCTATCTCTCATTTCACTCTCTAATTAGCTTTCCGTCCCTCCCTCGCCACCCACTCCGCTCTCTCTCCCCGTCTCTTATCCCCTCTCTCTCTCTCGTCATCTGTCTCTCTTCCTCTCTCTCTCGTTCCCTATTTATCTCTCTTCCTCTTCTCTTTCTACCCCTCTCTCCCTCTCTCTACTCTCTCCCCTCGCTTCTTCTATCTATCCTCTCTCTTTCTCTCTCTTCCTCCTCTCTCACTCCACCTGTCTCTCTTCCTATCTCTCACTCTTTCCCTATTTATAAAGACAAGGGGGGGGGGGGGGGGGGCAGATTTGTGAAAATATTATTTGTACATCTTGTGAGAGTATGCGTTTTGTACATCTTGTGAGAGGATGCGTTTTGTACATCTTGTGAGAGAATGCGTATTGTAAATCTTGTGAAAGGATGTGTTTTGTACATCTTGTGAGAGGATGCGTTTTGTACATCTTGTGATAGGGTGCGTTTTGTACATCTTGTGAGAGGATACGTTTTGTACATCTTGTGATAGGATGCGTTTTGTACATCTTTTTTAGAAGTCCCAATATTGACATATTACGTTGAGTTTTTCCCACAATAGTGTGCTCAATAAGGGATAACAAGTGTTCGTGTGATGACAGCTCATAATGGTCAGAAATATGCTTTGATTAGACTTACTTTTACTGCCTCTCTGCTCACATTCTTCATTTCTTTCTATTTTAGCATAAAGCTTTTGTTGGGTTGGATAGCCGATTCCATACACAGCCCTCCTCAGTCGCATCTTATGACATGCAGGTTACATAGTTAGTACTATTTGCGCCCCTTTTCTGGTCCGGTATCAGACGGACGCGGAACAAGCAGTGATAATAATAGTGGCTATAGCGAGGCTATGACCTGGCAGGGCGCTGACCTGTCGCTAATGAGAAAGTGTAATGCGATAAGCTGTGATGATTGCCTGGACCACGCAGGGAGACAACTCGTTCTTTCTGTTGTAATTAGTAGGAGGCGTGATCATGTTTTAAGTAGGGGTGGGCGGTGTCAGTTTGTAGTGGTGAGTAATGCACGTAAACAACTTGGCGGGGAACCGGAGAGGTCGATATGAAAACAATGAACCCGTACTAGTTACACTGGAGGAAAGGCAACCGAAGAGAGTGGAGGGAGTTTGTTGCTGCCATGAATGACGCCATTAGGATCGGTGGTAGCTGATTCCTTCCTGTGTCATTGTTCTATGGTTGAAGAAGCAGAGAAATGTTTAACAGTCTTTTCCTCTGTTCCATTGAGTAACCATGTTAGGCACATGTTTATGGCGGGAGTATATTGGTAAGAAGGAGTTGGTGGTGGTCGACTGGTTTGAATACCAGCTTCTGACCAAGGGGGCGCGGATTCAAAGCCTCAGTAATGAACATGTGCATGGCAATTTTTTTTTAAATATTTGGCGGGAAATAAAGACGTAGCTGCGCACTGCGTGGTGATTTCATGGGCAAGCAGTCTTTGTTCTTTACCTCTATAAATCAATGGGAATTAGCCCAGTAATGGTAGTTTTTGTGTGTATAGCTTTTTCATGTTTTTGTGTGTATAATTTTTGTGTGTAAAGCTTTTTGTGTGTATAATTTGTGGGTATATAATTTGTGTGTGTGTGTGTAGTTTTTGTGTGTATATCTTTTTGTGTGTATAATTTGTGTATGTATAGTTTTTGTGTGTACAATTTGTGTATGTATAGTTTTTGTGTGTATAATTTGTGTATGTATAGTTTTTGTGTGTATAATTTGTGTATGTATAGTTTTTGTGTGTATAGCTTTTTGTGTGTATAATTTGTGAATGTAAAGTTTTTTGTGTATAATTTGTGTATGTATAGTTTTTGTGTTGACCCAATTAACATCATGGCCACTCTTTGATAATCAACTGCTGGAATGTTGGTATCAAATGGGTAGGACGTGCATGCCTGGGAGCGATAATGAGTGTATTTAGCCAGCGTGCAAGAAGTAACCATCCGGTGATATACTTTCATACCTGTTGAGCGAGGACGAGCATCCAACGATCAGTCAGCATTGTATTCAATTCTTCCCTCATCAGACCTAGATTCTCTTCATGTCTAAACAGTTGTTTGGGCAGGCTCATTTACACTGCGTGTGTGTATATGTATATATATATATATATATATATATATATATATATATATATATATATATATATATATATATACTACTATTATTATTATTCCACATCCACATACGGTTTTGTCTTTGTAACTTACGCTGTATTTGGATTATAGTGAGGAAGGAACTGCGCTTGCCATTGACCTCACTCTCTGGTCCCGAGCTAGATTGAACCACTGGCAAGACATTATTCAAGATGACTAGAATCAACCCAGGATGCAGGCACTCTGGTCCCACCTCCCGTGAGACCAGGGGTCACTACGATACTTGTGGGATTTGAAAGTCCACCGTTTCTGTTCATCGCTTTTGGAGGCAAGTGCCTGATCTCTCGACCACAGTGACCCCAGAAGACACTGCAGAGCACGTAGACAACCAGTGTTGTATTCCAGGCGTGTATTTTGACCCAAAATGGACCAACGGACGATTTAGATGTTCATGTTCTCCTCCCCTCCCCCCCCCCCCCCCCCCCCCGATGTCACCCTTGCGTGATCAAGCTGGCGTTGTAGGGATCGGGGCTTGTCATTGGCCAGTACTGATCAGAGACGATGGTTTCACTAGTTCCGCCTGGCTGCATACCACTCCGTCTGCCTCCACTCAGTGTAGTTTACTTGGAAATTCGCTGCTTCTTGAGATGTGTATTATTGATGTTACTGGATGATTTTAATAGATCTCCCTCATGATATTTGCATGATAACGGGTTATGTAGAGAAAATGCTTGTAATGTTAATTAATGACAAGTCGAAAGTTCACTAGGTCTTATTGGCCTACAGCAGTTAATTAATGACGTAGATCACACAAACGGGCTTGAATTGATGACGTAGAACGTTGAGCATGAAGAAAAGTAACGGAGGAAATAAATATCGCATTGAATAATGAAGACAGTTGAGGATTTCGATGCCCAAATACATTTCCAAAATTGATATTGATTGACGTTAAGACATAAAATAATTGCGCGAACCTGCTCCAGAGTTGAAAACACGATGAAAGATCGATATTGACTCCAATGACTGCAATGTTGCTATTGATACCATTAGGCAAAATATGTATTTGATTCCATAAAAGTGAATAACACAGCACATTGAAAAATATGATGTACAAAACTTATCCAAATATGATCCACTATTGGCGACCCGTCATAGATATAGCAGTAGAAATCCACATCAGGCGATGGAGGCAGATGGAATTTTACAAACAACCGGACGACAGCTGGAAGCAGCCGATAGAGCTCTAGACCGGAAACTATATATATATATATATATATACACACTCACACATACATACATATATAAATACATACACGCATATACGCCAACATACATACATACATGTACCGCACACACAAACACAGCGCGGGGGCGCACTCATGCACAGCGCGCGCCCGCACACACGCATGGTGTGCGCACACAAACACAGCTCACGCACACACTACAGCTCGTGCACACACACAGGGCATGCACACACACAATATATATATATATATATATATATATATATATATATATATATATATATATATATATACACACACACACACACTCTTTACACACACACACACACACTTTACACACACACACATATATTGTTCATCGTCTGCCTTGTAGATATTACTGCTGGACTGTGACAGTTATGCGATGTTTATGACTTCATTTGACTTTGTAAATAGCTATCTTCACTGTCATGTGCCTGGGGTTGTGAAAACTCGAAAAACATTGGCATCGATAAGCATACTTAACCGCAGTTTTGAGCACATAAGACATTCATTGTGTAATCTTAGTGACATGCATCTTCAGGTATTGCTTCCAAATACATCACCCCAGAAGGTGGGGATTTTGAGAAGTTCATATCTCTCGCCCTCTATCGCCATCGCCCTCCATACATTTTACGAGTGTTCTTTAACAGGAATGTATTGTGTCTATCTCTCTTGTAATGAGTCTAGTTTGGTTCGCCACCTTGTTAACACATTTATTTTTATATATGTCTGCAGCTCTAATAATGAGCCTATTTTTGGAGCGAAGACGAATCGCAATACCGCACACACAAAACTCGAGCCAAACACATTGAAATCTCGGACATTTCATCCCCCATGGCAATGTGTCTGACATTGCACCACCTTATTTCTCTATTATAATGAGTATACTTTTCTTTCTATATCTATTTTAATGGCTATATTTGTCTTTCTATTATAATGAGTATATTTTTCTGTCTGTCTATTATAATGAGCATATTTTTTTGTCTGTCTATTATGAGTACATTTTTCTGTATGTTTATTATAATGAGTATATTTTTCTGTCTTTTTCTATTTTAATGGGTATAATTTTCTGTCTCTATTATAATAAGTGTATTTTTTTGTCTGTCTCTATTATAATGTGTATATTTTTCTGTCTATTATAATGAGTATATTTTTCTGTCTCTTTTTTAAAATGAGTATGTTTCTGTCTGTCTATTATAATGAGTACATTTGTCTGTCTGTCTATTATATTGCTTAGATGTTTCTGTCTGTCTATTATAATACATAAATTTGTAAGTCTGTCTATTATAATGCGTATATTTTTCTTCAAAGTGTATTCATTAGGAAGTGCATAGTGTAAATTAACGATTTATAGTGTTCATGACGTAAAGCCGTGCATTACTTGCTCGATACATTCTGTGAAGGAAGTTCAAATATTACTGATGAATCCCGGTCTGGTCGTCCTGTTCATATTGCATCAGGAACATTGTATGACCTGTGGGGTAGATGATTGGAGCTGACAGGCGAGTAACGATAGACAGTGTAGCAACTGCAATGGAGTGTCAGTCTACACAAATGCATGATCCCACCTTGGGGGAAGACGTCTCGCGAATGATGAAGAGGTTGATCGTGAAGTGCGGATATGGCTGAGACAGTAGACCAAAGACTTGTGTGCTTCGGGTTTTGGTGCACTGATAAAGCGATGGGATAAGTGTATCAACATTGGTGGAAATTATGTTGGTACATGTTCGGGACGATGTATGTTCAATAGGAAATGGTTTTCAAGTTCGTATCTTATTAATGTGTTGTTGTTTTTTTTAATGTTTTTTTTATTGACATAGTAAAACATTTTAACATATCGGTACTTGCGTCTTAATTCACCCCAACCAGATTTCTCGGGGTTCCCATCTTTCACATTTGACAGCTGATGACTCTAACGGAATATTCCATTTCGGGTTAAGGGGAGGACAGGTCGATATAATTTTATTTTAAATAAATGAGTAAAGACTTAGATAAACATAGAAGTGTAGAAAAGATGCTAATCCTAATCTTAACCTAACCCTAAACCTAGCCATAATCCTAACCCTCTTCCTTCTTCTTCGTTCGTTCTCATTCTCCCACTACCAACCACTGAAAGAGCTTAAGTAGCAGAATGTAGTCCAGAGAACGGAATGCGTTATGTCGTAGTTTACAGCCTGGCTGCAATATTTGCACCTTTCGGTCCAACACATCCGACTTCAGCAAGCATTTTTTTAGTACCGGGTTAGCATTCTCTCTTCGATCCCTTCTCCTTAGCCAGTCTGCCCTACTGCAGCCTGTTATCCAGGATCACCGCGTGGAGGTATAGAAGGGTCTTGGCAGCTCTGGTTGTCTGGCCCTGACGTTAGCAGTCAGCTATGGGTCGCTAACCACTGCAGCTCATGTGCTGCTCAGCATCTTGATCCCATCCTAACCCTAATTCTAGCCCTAATCATAACCTCAATTTAAACTTTAATCCTAAACTAAGACATCCATTGCTAATACGGTAGGAATAAGCAGATTCTCTCTTCTTGCAGAATGTTTGACACCCCAGCATTTAAAAAGTGAACTATGATGTGACGTCTCTACCTCAGATCCGGTACTAAAAATAGATAGTTCTTTGTTTGTGGTGAATTAAGACGCCAATATCAACCTATTTACTGAGTTGTCCCGGGGAAGAAGACTGTATGGTCAGGCGAAATATATTGATCAGACGTGTTAGTTAGGGTCAGGCGAAATATACTGGTCAGACATGTTAGTCAGGATCAGGCGAAATATACTGGTTAGTCAGGGTCAGGCGAAATATATTGATCAGACATGTTAGTCAATGTCAGGCGAAATATACTGGTCAGACATGTTAGTCAGGGTCAGGCGAAATATATTGATCAGACATGTTAGTCAGGGTCAAGTAAAACAGTCTGGCCAAGGCCCTCACCTCGGTTTCATATTATCTCTCTCTGGAAACGGGCTCTTTTAATGGCAGCCTGGCTAGCGAGGTGAGGGATCTACGTGATCCCTGTAGTAGTGAGTGACACGCAGATGAAGCAAAGGATAGCACAACCGCATGCAGGACCACCGTCCACCTTCATCAGCACACTCGGGATGTGAGGAAAGCTACTGCAACCCGCCACTTAACGTCTTTTCAGGGCGCACAAAAGAGTAACCTGCTCATTGTGGGCATTCTCAAATAACTGACTTGCCCTCCAATGTCCACCTCTCTTGATAGCAAATTTACTCTTTTTCGTCTCCTCTCTTATCTCTCTCTCATTCTCTCTCTCTCTCTCTCTCTCACTCACTCTTAATGACGCAACTGTTGTGTCCGACTGCTTCTCATATAACCAGTCTATTTCTGGCTGTCAGCCATTCTAATTTGAACCTATGATTACCGTAGTGGTAGAGCACTCGTTTTTCACGACAAATGTGTGGAATTACGCTACGTTTACGCCCCAGTCGACCCATCTATACACGAATGTTTGACATAGGACTAGGAAAGTAAAAGGTAGCAAGGAAAGGAACTGGCTGCCATACCTTATTCAAGTTGTGGCTTAGTATACTGAAGTCTCTAACAACTTCATTTCCTGACAGTAGTGTAACTACCATAGGATAAACCTTTACTTGGAATCAAGATGTTGAGCATTGCATGAGTTGCGGCGGTCAGCGACCCATAGCTGACTTCTAGCGTCAGTGCCAGCGACCCATAGCTGACTTCTAGCGTCAGGGCCAGCGACCCATAGCTGACTTCTAGCGTCAGGGCCAGCGACCCATAGCTGACTTCTAGCGTCAGTGCCAGCGACCCATAGCTGACTTCTAGCGTCAGGGCCAGCGACCCAAAGCTAACTTCTAGCGTCAGGGCCAGCGACCCATAGCTGACTTCTAGCGTCAGGGCCAGCGACCCAAAGCTAACTTCTATCGCCAGGGCCAGCGAATCACAGCTGCCAAGACCCTTCTACACCTCCACGTGGTCATCCTGGATAACAGGCTGCAACAGAGCAGGTTGGCTAAGAAGAAGGGATCGAATTGGGTCTTGTCTTGTCTTGTCTTGTCTTGTCTATTCTTATCCACTTGTGCCGTGACGAGCCGTGGTTTTCTGTCCAAGACCAGACGCGTCGATGAAGTCGTCGTCATCCCATGACGATTTCGAATATCTGCATCATTTCTTTTCCACCTAGTTCTCTAGATTCGAGGAGGGTAGACGTCACATAATAACTCGGTACTAAAAAATTCCTGCTGAAGTCAGATATGTCGGACCCAAAGGTGCAAATATCTCATTCAAACTGTAAACTACTACATAACGCATTCCATTCTCCGGACAACATCCTACTATTTGCAACGCCCTTTTCAGAGCTTGGTAACGGGAGTTTGAGAACGTACGAAGAAGAAGAGTCAACCTTTTATTTTCTCTGTTATAACGTCAATTTGTGTTTGTCTACTTCTCCTATATCTAGTCTTACATAATAAATCGATCTTCACATAATTGGCTTCCAGTGTTTATAGATAATATTTGAACAGCAAAAACACCGTCTTCTAATTTATAATCTGCAGGAAGGATGCACATATAGTTTACGTGTCTCATCTTTGAACGAAGTGAATACACATTCCCACAGGGAATGACAGAGAAAGAAATAGTCCCATAGCTCCCACATTCTCCATCCTTATTGATTCTAGCTAGTTTTGTGTTTTGTGCATTCGTCTTGCTCCTAGTTAGCTCCATTATGTTTTGGATCTTTCGCGATGACTTATGAAAACATTCATGAAAGTGTAGTTAAATATATAAGGGGGATGTGTGTGTGTGTGTGTGTGTGTGTGTATATATATATATATATATATATATATATATATATATATATATATATATATATATATATATAGAGAGAGAGAGAGAGAGAGAGAGAGAGAGAGAGAGAGCTTGATTCTCACATCAAATGTATCGGGTTAGTTACTCATTGTCACGCTGAAGTCAACTCAGTTGTAAATGGGTACTTGACTTTTAGATTTGAAACTAAAGACAGCGAGGAAGAAGACATGTAACCGTAACTCACGAAATGACGTTGGCCAAGCTCATTTAAGTCTCATAACGGTGAACTTGCCACCCAAACTCATAAAAGGACGTTGGCCAAGCTCATTTAAGTCTCATAACGGTGAACTTGCCACCCAAACTCATAAAATGACGTTGGCCAAGCTCATTTAAGTCTCATAACGGTGAACTTGCCACCCAAACTCATAAAATGACGTTGGCCAAGCTCAGTTAAGTCTCATACCGGTGAACTTGCCACCTCAACTCATAAAATGACGTTGGCCAAGCTCAGTTAAGTCTCATAACGGTGAACTTGCCATCCAAACTCATAAAATGACGTTGGCCAAGCTCATTTAAGTCTCATAACGGTGAACTTGCCACCCCAACTCATAAAATGACGTTGGCCAAGTTCAGTTAAGTCTCATAACGGTGAACTTGCCACCCCAACTCACGAAATGACGTTGGCCAAGCTCATTTAAGTCTCATAACGATGAACTTGCCACCTTAACTCATAAAAGGACGTTGGCCAAGCTCATTTAAGTCTCATAACGGTGAACTTGCCACCCCAACTCATAAAATGACGTTGGCCAATCTCAGTTAAGTCTCATAACGGTGAACTTGCCTCCCCAAGTCACAAACTATGAGCTGTGGCTCTATGCTTACCGAGGGGCGAAAGTTGCTCGAAACAGTATATGTAACTTTCTCACCCGCCCTCTAGCGCAGAAATGAGCTGGAAGACAGCTCACCTTGCAGTAATAGAGAACAGCGTTGTTTTTAATTTATTTAATTTACCGTTCAATTCTAATTCGGGCGTTGGTGAATGCACACACATACACAACGGAGAGGGAGACAGAGAGAGAGAAAGACAGACGTGTGTATGCTGTCCACTTTCTAACAAAATTGCTGTTCCTGATGACCTTGCAGAAATTGATTTTCTGTCATTGTATTTGGAAGTCAATTTTCTGCTCTTGTTCTTATTGCACGATGTAGACTGATATAATTAAATGCGTAATAAATGTCATTTGCCGAGAGTTGAAGATAAAGGAGAACTGGTTTATCAATTCCATTTTGGCTAAAAAATGTAAATACTTTTGTTACATCAAGTCAGACAACGGTCTTGAAAAAACAGTGATGAAAGGTATAGTGCCAGGCAAAAGAGGCAGGGGTAGACCAAGAAGACGATTGCACCAAGATATCCAGGAATGCCTGGGTATGACTATGACGAAGGCTGGAGTTTTGGCAAGGAAAATAGTTTCTTTCAGACAGACTGGTGGGAGCGACGTTCTATAAAGGACATGCTACATGATGATAAATATGTCAGGGCTGGCCAACCTTTCATATACTAAAGGCCAGACCTGAGAAATATGAAAATACAGGACGACCGGATACGCTTACATGTTGACGCCCTTTTATAAATGACTTCTCTTTCCTGCACAAGCTAGCGTCATGTATAAATCATATTATTGAGGGAAAGTGGAAGGAGGGTGAAATTAGAGAAGGCGGGAGGGAGGGTCAGATATAAATGATCAATTTATTATAAATGGACAGCTTACAGATTTAATGCGAAAGTTTGTCTCGAACTTCCCAAACAAACCTATCCAAATCTGGTGGTGTTTTGTTAACTGCTAGCTTAGTGTGTTTTCCAGATGTTCGGCATTAATTGGCTTCTTGTATTGGATTTAGTCCAATTCATGTTTGGAGAAAAGAAAATTGTTCACATACCACTTTTGGTCCATTTCTTGTGATCGTTAGACATTCTTCATTGTCAAAATAAAATTTATAGAAGTCCACTATCCTCGAGTCTCGCCATTTTAATTTTAGAATCTCCAGACGAGACCAGATGATCATTCTCTGGCTTCGCACAGGGCACAACAGACTAAGATGTCATCTGTACAACGTGTTCCAGATTGGGACTACGGACCTTTTTGCCTACTAAACAGCCCCCATGACGGTAGAACATATTTTGCAATCCTGCCCACTGTATACCGACAAAAGAAGTAGCATTTGGCAACAGCCAATGTCCTGCCACGAGAAGCTGTACGGAGGTGCACAGAGCCTTGAGTTGACTGCTGCCTTCTCTAGAGTCATTAAAGTTGCGTCTGAAGACGAACGAGGAAGAAGAATAAGAGAATATCATTCTCTTGCAAGTCGATCATATACATTTGCATGTTTGCTGAAGCAGCATAGGGGTCGACATAAAAAGGTGTTGAGAAACACTTTAACCTTGTTTGTTGTGTTGCAAAATCTTTAAAACGCTCCACAAACTGAATGTGAATATCAGTAACGCCTTCGATATAGCTTGTGAGATTAACAGGAGATGTCGCCTGCTCTTCAAGTCTAACAAAGAAATATAGTATTTCCTTCACGCAGGTTACTCTCCAACAATCTCAGTTTATTCTGGAAAGCCTGTACATTCCCGTAAAGTGTCTGTGTCAGCTGTCATTGTATGTGTAACTTGTTCTTAAGCTAATGTAAATGCTGAGTCGTGCAAAAAACAAAAAACACAAGCTGGTAGATCCACTTCCAGCTGGATACTTCTTTGACCAGGCTACCCTTCATGTCCATAAAAACTTGAATACAATCTGTAGGTTATAAAATCGCGTTAGCATTTTCCATCAACTTAACCAGCGTGCTTCATAGTAATAAAACAGATTGCTTTACTCGGAATCGAAGTCTTGAAGGAATTCTTGAAACTGGCGATGGTTCAGGCCTCCTGATTGTGGGACGTCAGCGACCTTAAATGTTTTGGCACACACATTTTCTTGATGAACAATACAGCGTAAGAATGTGATTATCAAGATGGCTTCAATACACATCTTAAAGGTGCTGTTGGATGGTTGTAACGCTAACATGTCCCTATCGATATTGAAGAATTTGTTAATACCTTAAATAAAGATAGCTAATTCCTCTGTGTATATACTTACTTTCCGTATCCTGCAACCTCACATAATCTTTGCTCAAAAACCAGCCGCTGTCAGTGCTCTTTCATTTGCCACCATCAGGTCCTCCACTGCACAGGATTCCTGCATCCTAGGACATGTAATCAGGTGTGTCGGGTCCTAGACGGCATCACACCCGTAATACTCATCGTCTGCAAATCCCCACTTTTGTAGGTTAGTCCTACATCTGGACACACCTGTTCTTAACCTGTTCAGAGATCTCCACTGTATCTATCAAATCTGCTGACTCATCGAAGGCAACAGAGAATGCTAAGAAATTTAACGCACTCTCTTTCCAAATCCTCATCGCATATGCGGCCATGTCGCCTGTGCATCTTCTGCCAGTTCTGCATGCTAAACTTACTTGCTCAAACATCTTGCTTTTATCAGGGCAAGGCACTTTAACAGATTCATTGAAACACTCGTTCACACATTCGCAATTAATCAATGGTTTCAAACAGTTGGCAATTTGTTTCACTAATGAGATAGCTTACACGAACACGATTCAACGACAATTTATTTGTAAATGAAAACACATTATGCTGACTGTCCAGAGATTTCTTTAAATGAGCAATTATCCCCTGTCATTCTAGTCACTACAGTGAACTGTGGTTTTTATGTTTGGTTTGCAAATAGTGTTTCAGATTGTATTATTTGAGAACAGAAACTGTTCATAATTAAACACCCCCGGGCTACCGTGATACTTATATTGCAAAGATAGTATATCGTTATAGTACTATAATTATTATATTATATTATCATCATCATCATGTAACATGCCCTTTATAGAACGTCGCTCCCATCACAGTTTGTCTGAAAGAAACTCGTTCCCCTGCCAAAACTCCAGCCTCCGCCAGTCATACCCAGGCATTCCTGGGTATCTTTGTTCCATCGTCTTCTTGGTCTACCCCTTCCTCTTTTGCCTGGCACCATACCTTCCATCACTGTTCTCTCGAGACCGTTGTGTCTCTTGATGTGACCAAAGTATTTGCATTTTCTAGCCAAAATTATTATATTAAATTATGTTATGTTATGTTATGTTATGTTATGTTATGTTATGTTAGAAAGATATAATTCAAGTCCATCTCTCCTAATAAAATGGAAATATTTGTTATACTTTTTCTGGTTTTATTTTTCTTGAGATGGCCATTGTTAAACCAACTTTGCGACAACTGGTTACCAACTTTGAACGCATTACTTATTCAAATGTACCTACTATCCACCTTCATCCCAAAACCCACGTGCATTTCCCTTATCCATACCGGTACAAGGGACAAAGCTGCATCACCCTTTTTTGTTTATCTTAGAGAGACTTGTCGACCATAGATCTAAAAAACTGTCGTCGCTTCAGTTTCTCTTTATCATTGAGGCCAACTCATGTATGAGTTGGTTGCGAACACACGTTCAGCTGACACTATCAGAGATTTGATTAAATAATTTTCATTTTATGAACGATTTAGCAACTCATTGTTATTACATTGTTAATGTTGTGGGTATGTATGTGTATGTCGTTCTCTCATTTCTTGTATGCTCAACTAATCAAAGTGTGAAATCATTTTCAATGAACCTGGGGGACCGGTAACAATTGCTTGGTGGGCCGATTCAGGCTGTCGAGTTGTAGGTTGCCAACTCTTGATATGTGTTTGAAAGAGACGCGAGTAGAGGGTTGACCGAGCAGTTTTGGTACCGATCGTCCGACGAAGAGGACACGTGTTCATAACCACGGTAGGACATCGTTTAATATATATAGATATATTTGGGTGCAGGGCGTAAACTAACAATCCAATATGGGCCGTGCTATAACAACTACAGACGCATGCGACCTTTACTGTACTTATACATTTTAGAGGTGGACCAAGGGCTAGTGTGTTAAGGGACACAGCTCACAGCGCCAAGGAAGCAAACCCTTAGAAAATGCAGGAGAAAGCAGACCCTTACATAAAATGGATGCCGAAGTCGGATGCACTGGGCCGACAGGCGCAAAATAAAAAACCGTAGTGCAACGCATACCGCCTTGTGGAATAGAGAAATAAGGTGCAAAATTTTAATTTAAAAAAAAGAAAAGAGGTAGATCTCAGCAATTGGCGTTTATGTTGTAATTATAATGTTTGTATGTGTGCGAAATGGCGTAAAGGTAGTTCCATAGCAGTCACCGCCGTCGAGGATTGAAGTGTTGGAGACTATTCTACTAGAATCAACTTTTTTCTAAACGTACCTCCAAATAAAAAACAAAACAATTTTCACCAAAGAGACGAAAAGGTTGTCATAGATTGATCGATCAACTTTTACCAGTAAGAAGGTAACGGTTTGTCCCATGGTAGCTGCACTAGTGTCTGGGAATGAAGTTGTTAGAGACTTCAGTATACTAAGCTACAACATGTTCGAGGTACGGTGACCAGTTCATTTCCTCGCTGCCTTTTACTAGCCTAGTCATATGTCAGGTACCTATTTACAGCTGGGTCGACTGGAGAGTGACGGTCTTGGTAGTTTAACCCTGTACCTTTGCAGCGAAAAGCAAGTGCTGTACCTCACCACTAATCAGACGCTCAGTAGAAATCACGTATGTTTCTTGGTGACAACTAGAAATCACGTGTTTCTTGGTGACAACTAGAAATCACGTATGTTTTCTTGGTGACAACTAGAAATCACGCATTTTCCTTGGTGACAACTAGAAATCACGTATGTTTCTTAGTGACAACACAAAATCAAGCATGTTTCTTGGTGACAACTAGAAATCACTTATGTTTCTTGGTGACAACTAGAAATCACGCATGTTTCTTGGGGACAACTGGAAATCACATATGTTTCTTGGCGACAACAAGAAATCACGCATGTTTCTTGGTGACAACTAGAAATCATGCATGTTTCTTGGTGACAACTAGAAATTAATTGTTTCTTGGTGACGACAACTAGAAATCACGCATGTTTCTTTGTGACAACTAGAAATCACGTATGTTTCTTGGTGACAACTAGAAATCACGTATGTTTCTTGGTGACAACTAGAAATCACGTATGTTTCTTGGTGACAACTAGAAATCACGTATGTTTCTTGGTGACAACTAGAAATTACGTGCTTCTTGGTGACAACTAGAAATCACGTATGTTTCTTGGTGACAACTAGAAATCACGTATGTTTCTTGGTGACAACTAGAAATTACGTGTTTCTTGGTGACGACAACTAGAAATCACGTATGTTTCTTGGTGACAACTAGAAATCACGTATGTTTCTTGGTGACAATTAGAAATCACGTATGTTTCTTGGTGACAACTAGAAATCACGTATGTTTCTTGGTGACAACTAGAAATCACGTATGTTTCTTGGTGACAACAAGAAATCACGTATGTTTCTTGGTGACAACTAGAAATTACGTGTTTCTTGGTGACGACAACTAGAAATCACGTATGTTTCTTGGTGACAACTAGAAATCACGTATGTTTCTTGGTGACAACTAGAAATCACGTATGTTTCTTGGTGACAACTAGAAATCACGTATGTTTCTTGGTGACAACTAGAAATCACGTATGTTTCTTGGTGACAACTATCACAACGGCAATTATTTTACTACACTCAAAAATCGTGTACAGTTAACAGAAAAGAAGGTTAAGTAGTAGACAGTCCGGATTCGAACCACGGACTACCAGGTCACGAATGTTCTTGGAACACGACAGAGATAGGTTTAGAAATTTAGCCAGCCGAACACTAACAAAAACTGTCTCAACTAGTCAAGCATATCATCGTTCATCACTTGTTGATATGGAATATAGACCGAGTTATTTATAGACCTCCGGAACTTACCGATAATCGTGCTCATATCCTACACAGGCCTTGGTGCTTGTGAGATAAACAAACAATGAATGCGGCAGAGGTGGTTATAAATGAACAAAAGCGATAAGTATGTAGTGAGTTGGAGACAAAGTATGCGTGTTAGTGAAGTCGGCTATAACAAAGACTACGTGTTTCTCTTTCTCTTGTGTCAATGTGCTTTCCATGATGTGGCCAGTTACCTGGACTTTCACTTTCTGCTGGTAATGGTTGATGATGTGGTCGTTAGCTTGAACTATTTGTTTCTTTGTTTATGATGGTGATGTTTTATGATGTGGTTGGTAGAATAGACTCTTGTTTCTGATGGTAATGTTTGATGATGTGGTCGGTAGCTTGGGCTTGTTTCTGATGGTGATGTTTTATGATGTGGTCAGTAGCTTGGACTATCGTTTCTGATGGTAATGTTTCATGATGTGGTCGGTAGCTTGGACTATCGTTTATGATGGTAATGTTTCATGATGTGATCAGTAGCTTGGACTATTGTTTCTGGTGGTAATATTTAATGATTTTGTCGGTAGCTTGGACTTGTTTATGATGGCAATGTTTCATGATGTGGTCAGTAGCCTGAACTTTTGTATCTGATGGTGATGTTTTATGATGTGGACAGTAGCCTGGACTTTTGTATCTGATGATGATGTTTTATGATGTGGTCAGTAGCCTGGACTTTTGTATCTGATGGTGATGTTTTATAATGTAGACAGTAGCTTGGACTATTGTTTCTGATAGCATTGTTTTATGATGTGGTCAGTAGCTTGGACTATCGTTTCTGATGGTAATATTTCATGATGTGGTCAGTAGCTTGGACCTGTTTCTGATGGTAATATTTCATGATTTGGTTGGATAGCTGGGACTATTGTTTCTGATGGTAATATTTCATGATGTGGTCGGTAGCTTGGACTATTGTTTCTGTTACTACGACGCATTTGGCTACCAGAACAGCAGGTCCACGTTGCAAGAACCTTTTTTAAATTGATACGGTTGCTAACCCAATAGACAACCCTCTTTAATCCCCTTTTACCACATACATGTAAGATTACACTGAAGATAAATCTGTCTCAAGTACTTGATAACGTGCTATGGCTCAACTCCCCCTACCGGTACGCTTCTGTCGACTCAGTTGTATGTAAGGTTCATTTGTTAATGGGTGCCTGACCCACAGTTAGCGAAGGAAAGGCAGCTAGGAAGGGAGTTGGTCACCCGACCTCACACAAAGTGTGACTTAGTACAATGTAATCTCTAACACTTCATCCCCGACGACAGTTTGTGATTTGGGACTTTAAAAAAAAAGGTTTTACATTGCGATAATAAATGTGTTGAAATGTGTAAGCTATTCGGGGTGAATCAGTAAACTTATTTGAAGCCAGCCGTACTCCCGTGCCTCTCAGGGCTCACTAAGAGACACCGATTGCGCCTCCTCGGTCATTCTAATCTTGTCATCATCACAGAATTGTCAGTTTTTCATCCAACAGCGCCCCCCTATGAACAAGAGGGAGGGATGCAGAGAAAGAGTGAGGAATAAGAATGAGCGAGAAGGTCCATCGGTATTTATATTTGCCTGGCCATGCCCTAGCCGTCAGTCCAGAAATAGTAGCGGATGGGACTAACAGGTTTTCTCGTCTGCTTCTCTTTTCAGCTTCGGTCGTAGGAGTCCAGGATGTGTACGCAGGACCAGTGAATGCCTCACCCTCGAAGCCTCGGAGATGATTGTTGTGAGTCAGTTTCCTACTCTCGTTTCAGACATGTATTCTCATTATGGCTTTCTTAATTTATTCTCTGTCTCTCTCTTGTTTTCTTTCTCTCTCTCTTTCTCTCTGTACAGATCTTCTCATTATGGTGTCCTTAATTCTCACTCTCTCTTTCTCTCTGTACAGATCTTCTAATTATGTTTTCCTTAATTCTCCCTCATTCACTCTCTCTCTCTCTCTCTCTCTCTCTCTGTATAGATCGTCTCATTATGGTTTCCTTAATTCTCTCTCTCTCTCTCTCTCTCTGTATAGATCTTCTCATTATGGTGTCCTTAATTCTCTCTCTCTCTCTGTACAGATTTTCTCATTATGGTTTCCTTAATTCTCCCTCTCTCTTTCTCTCTCTCTCTCTCTCTCTCTCTCTCTCTGTGTACATATCTTCTCATTATGGTTTCCTCAATTCTCTCTCTATCTCTATCTCTCTGTACATATCTTCTCATTATGGTTTCCTTAATTTTCCTTAATTTTCTGTCTCTCACTACTTATTTCTCTCTCTTATCTCTCTCCTCTCTCTCTCTCACTCCTCTCATTATGACTTTCTGAATCTAATATAAAACTTAATCTCTCTGTCTCCCCCTGCCTCTTTCTCTGCAAAGTCTTTTCATTATGACTTGCTTAATCCACCCTCTGTCCACCTGCCTCTATCTCTCCTATGCCTCTGTCACCCTATCTCTCTGTCTCTCTCTCTCTCTCTTTGTGCAAGGTTTTCTCATTATGACTTACTTAATCCACCCTCTCTCTTTCTCTCCCCCTTGCCACTGTCTCTCACTCTCTCTCTCCCCTTGCCTCTTTCTCGCCCTGCCTCTTTCACTCTCTCGCCCTGCCCCCCACCACCGCCTTATTCTCTTAATCCACCCTCTCTGTCCGCCTGCCTGTCATTCTCTCTCTCTCTCTCTCTCTCTCTCTCTCTCTCTCTGCAAGGTCTTCTCATTATGACTTACTTAATTCACCCTTAATCCATTGTGTAAACTCATATCTACGAAAAGTGTATCGATTGTAGTATATACCTGTATATAAATATATGTGCCATTTGAAATGCCCGAGATGGTATAAAATTCGTTCTAATGATTTTTCAAATTTTCGTGATACAAACGAGCATGTGGCGCAGGAAGTTGGTTTTCGTTTCAATTTTTGGGGGGATCAAGATGCTGAGTAGTGCATGAGCTGCAGCGGTCAGCGACCCATAGCTGACTGCTAGCGTCAGGGCCAGCGAACCAGAGCTGCGAAGACCCTTCTACACCTCCACGCGGTGATCCTGGATAACAGGATATAGCAGGGCAGACTGGCTAAGGAGAAGGGAATGCTAACCCGGGACTCAAAAAATGATTGCTGAAGTCGGATGTGTTGGACAGAAAGGTGCAAATATCGTAGTCAATCTGTAAACAACGACACAACGCATTCCGTTCTCTGGACTACATTCTGCTTCTTAAGCCCTTTCAGTGTTTGGTAGTGGGATATTGAGAATGAACCAAGCCAAGCCATTTAAATTTTTTATTTTGCTTTCGCTTCATTTCTCAATTTTCCAAGATGATGTGCGTTGCATTATGTTTTTATTTTGCGCCCCAGTGCATCCGAATTTGTAATTTCTCTCTTAGCCGGTGCTGTGATTGGGGAGCGAACCGAGTACCTGCGGTTCGTGAGCCGTGTCACTTAACAACTGGCCCACGCCGTCCCCCATGCAGGAAGTAACAATGGAACATAGATACAGTTCGTAGTTAAGATTCGCTGATTGGGGAGCGAACCCAGAACCATCGGTTTCTGAGCCGTGTCACATGACCACTGGCCTCGTGTCCCTCGTGCAGGAAGTAACAATGGAACATACATACAGTTCGTAGTTAGAATTCGCGGATCATCTACGTTTTTTGTGTGCTTTCGTGACAAAACTGGGAAGACACGCGGTCGGTGGATATTGTGAATATGACCGAGAGGGCAACTTGATAAGGTTAGCGGATACACCCGAGGAAAACAAAAGATGAGACTCGTTAGCCGAGCAAGACAGCGCCTCTAATAAAACTTGTTGATAAACCACCAATAAGAGTTATCTTGGTAGCGACGTCGATGTCTCTGTCGTGTTAGATGGCGTCAAGAAAGATGGATGTAGAAGGAGATACAGGGGATACAAGAGGATAGAAAGAAAGAAACGGACTGGGAAGAGAAATGTCAGAAGGACATCAGATATACTTGGTTTTTAAAATGTGCTTGTCGGTTTTGAAATTGCCGCAGATCTATCTAGTTAACTTGAAGTCCTTCTCCAATAATCGAAATATTACTTCTACACATAATCCAGGTGACTGGCTTAAAGGATAATAGCACCATCCAATGTCTAGGATACAAGTGCTACAGTAATCCATATGCGTCCGGAAGGCGGGGCCTGGCTATGTACGTGAAGCAAGAACCCCCCTCTCCCCACTACAAAGAATTGCAGTGTTACAATCAATAATCAAGATATATGAATTTATATCCTGTATGCACAGTTGTTGAGTGAAAGTTAAATTTTTTGGCGGAATTGTCAGGAGTCAAATCAATCAATCAAACCTCGTTGCTCGTTTCGGTGCATAGGTCATTGATATCTCGCCAGCATACACGACCCTGGGCTGCTCTTTCTGCCTCTCTCCAGGTTTAATAATTTAATCTTAGTTTCTTGTCACAATATTCTTTTCATCGTGAATGTTTGGGTCTATCTCTTTCTCGCTCTCTCTCTCTCTCTCTCTCTCTCTCTCTCTCTCACACACACGCACACGCACACACACTTCTCTTAAGAAGTCCAGGTAAGAGCATGTTTGACTATGTTTAACTGTGACTTCCGCAGCGTATGTAATGTGGAACCCCATTTCATTCCCTTAATTTGTTGTTCTAGTTGATATTGTTGGCTCCTTTTCCATATGTCTTCATTTCTCACCATGTTCTGCCACTTTGTTGCCATCGTAGGAATCTGTTAACGAAGGACTGGGGTCTTTGTTGTATAACCCTAGTCGTTCTTCATGTCTCCTCTACAAACAGCAACACCGACTTAACACTGCCGTTGAATATTCTAACTTCGGTGTGAATCTTGATTTCTCTGGTTGTCCATATGTTGTTTAGTGTCAGGAATGATCCTCTTGTTTTTTCAATCCTGATAATTAAATTTGCATCTGGACCTCCTGATGTGTTTATTGTACTGCCCAAAATAGGTCAATGTATCCATTTCTTCTAGCGGCTCTCCTTCCAGCATGATTAATTCTTTGCTGATAGTGTTGAGTTTTAGGAGTTTGGTTTTCTTCATGTTGATGTTCAGTCCCAATTTTGTCGATTGTTCTTTTACTTTATCAAGTTTCTCTCGAATTTGGCTATGATTGTGTGTCAAAAGTATCAGATCATCTACGTAGTCTAGGTTCTCCAATTGTGACAATAGTGTGCACTGAATACTAGTTCTTTTTCATTCGACTGAAGTCTTTTTTATCCAATCTTCAGCCAACAAGTACAGGAAGTGTAAGAGCAGGCGTCCTTGGCTCACCCCTGTTTGCACCCTGAACCTACCAGTTAGTGTTGATTCATGTACCACTCTACTAACTGTGTCTTTGTACATATTCTGGATGAGAGTTGTATACTTCGCTAGTATCCCATAGCGTCTCAACAGTTGCCATAGAGTACTTCGATCCCCACAGTCAAACGCATTTTCATAGGCTATAACATTTGCGTATAGGGATGATTTCAATTCAATGCGTTGTTCTACTATGATGCGTAGCTTAGTTATATGATATGTGTAAGATCTCCCCTGACGAAATTCTGCTTATTCTTCTCTGAGCTTTTTGTCTACTTAAGTTTTTAATCTATCCAAGATGATGCTGTTGAAAATCTTGCCTGGCACTGACATCAAAGTAATCCTCATATAATTGCTGCATTCTGTCAGGCCCCCCTTCTTAGGCAGTTTAATCAGATGTCCTTCTTTCCATTATGTTGGCACTCTCTCCTCTTCCCATATCTTCTTCAAAAATCCTTGCAATGTATCAGTGACCTTATCTATATCTGCCGTTATGACTTCTGCTGCTATTCCATCTGGTCCTGCCGCTTTCCCTTTCTTGAGTTTAAATATGGCTCTTTGGATTTTTATCTTACTTGGTGTTGCCGTTCAAGTTCAGTGTCTCCTCTGCTGGTAGGATGTTTGGTGCTTCTTGTGGTGGAGGTCTGTTTAAACTTTCTTTGAAATACTCAACACATTGTTACTGTTGGTCCTCCGATGGTGTCAACATCTTGCCTTCTCTTTTTTTTTTATTAGTTTGTCTGTCTGTAAATGTCTATTTACCATTTTTTTTTAAAATGAGTATATATATCTCATATTTCCTCTCTCTCTCTGCCACCGCTTGTGCCAACTTTTCAATATATTACCTTTTTATTATTTATCTTATTCATGTCTTGACCTCTTTGTCTGAAACATTATAATTTCTAAATTTTTCTGCCTTGGTGGCTCGGGTTCAGCAGTTGTTGAACATAGCTTTCTCCCTTTTTTCTTTCTTCTATTTTATGTAATGTCTGTTGTGATCAATTCTTTGTATTGGGTTCTCTTGAATCTTACATTTTCTCCCGGTTGCTTTGTTTGTTTTGCGTTCGCCCTATTTCTTTTTCTTATTTCCCAAAATGTGCGTTGCACTATGTTTTTCTTTTGCGCCGGTCGACCCAGTGCATCCAACTTCGGCATGTTTTTCGTGTAAGTGTCTGCTTCCTCTTGTGTTTTCTAAGGATTTGCTTCCCCGGTGTAACGGGTGGTGCTGTGATGTGTTTTATTCGTCAAACTGTATAAAGCTTTAGTTAGACCTAGATTGGAGTACTGTGTACAGGTGTGGAGTCCTTATCATAGAGAGGATATAAACATGCTGAAAAGAATACAAAAAGAGCAACAAAGAGGATAGTGGGATTCCAGAATTACAGTTACGAGGAACGACTCAGAAAAACCGGCCTACAGTGTCTCGAAGAGAGAAGAATTCGTGGTGACTTAATACACGTTTATAAGATGATAAAAGGAATCGAATAATTAGACTATAACAAGTTTTTTAAAATACAGCCACCTACAATAACACGAGGGCATAGCTACAAGCTGACTAAAGAGAGGTCCAGATTAGATATTATTAAATATTTTTTTAGTCAGAGAGTGGTGTCTGCTTGGAATGCATTGCCAGGGGAGGTAGTGGAGGCAGGGACAGTTAATGCATTTAAGAATAAACTGGATGCGCATAGCTTTTAGAGCAAGGTGATGTAAATGTAACTGGTTGAATACAGACTCTGCAGGGTCTTCTAAACCAGTATAAAGACGTTAAGTTAAGTTAAGTATTCCACAACTCTTTAGCCTTGGTCCCACAAGTTATTAATGTATATCTCATCGCCAACATCTAGCTCTTGAAACACTTGGAATCTGTTAATAAGTTTTATGCTAATTCTGTCTTCTTTTCCTGGTCTTGAAAGAAATGTGATTGCCAGAAATGCCTGACAAAAAGTGGCTCATTGCTGGCGATTATAACTCCAGCCCGAACGAAACTGCTTAAGAATATCGACGAGGTCATTGAGATGAATGAGAAAAAGCGCACCCACCAATCGCTTTAAAGTGTTAGCGAGGGAATCAGAACAGGAGAGGTGGAAAGAATGTATGACATCGGGGGCTAATGATAATACCCTTTGCAAGTTCTGGCATATGCATCGAATGATGAATGGATATAATGCACGCCTACTCATTCTTACTATTCAAGACTCCATAGTTAAGCCCATGGCTACAGATGACGAGCATTTTGAAACCGGTATATTTTCAAGACAGGCAAAGGGGATATATTTGTGCGCCAGGATATTAGGAAATATGTTCTAGACACTACCATCAGGGAAGAGGTTTATGTAAACTTGATAACTGAGATAAAGGTGGCATATATTATACACTCCAGCATCTGGGGTAGTTGTCTCGCCGCCGCGATTCAATTTCAACCAGTGTTCGTAAAGCGATCTCAGTCCCGCCAGGCGGAGCGATAGCGCGGGCTTGCGGAAAACGCTCGCCTGCCTTTCCCCGTAGAGCTATTGGGGTGCGGTTTGTTGTGGCGTCTCCTCCACCGAGGTGCGCTTCTCTGGTCCGTATCAGGAAACGTTGTCCGTCCGTGGTGATTTATCTAAGGCTTATAGCAGAGCTCGACAGTTCGTCTCGCTGGTGGTCAGACTCTCGCAAAGAGCTTGTGACCGGCAAATGGAAAGCAGGAATCGTGCCTCAAGGCCCTGTGTTCTCCCGGGGACCAACCCTAGGGAGAAGGGCAGGCCAAATTGTCTCTAGTCCCAGTGAAATTCATCGCCGAGGTCGTTGGGATCCGTTCTGCACAGAGCGCTGCCATCCCTCCTCGAGCGAGCCCGGTCGGTCGGTCGTCTGGTGCGTGTAGGAGGCCCCTGTCAGGCGGTCCTAGGTCGACGGAGTGAGGGACGGGTGGAACAACCGTCCGTCCGTCCCGTCAGTCGGTCCCTGCGGCCGTCCCAGTGAGGCTTTTTACACACCCTTCCTCCGCCGACCGGTGGGTGCTGTACGTACGTCTCCGACAGATATCTGGTTGATCCTGCCAGTAGTCATATGCTTGTCTCAAAGATTAAGCCATGCATGTCTAAGTTCACACTGTCTCACGGTGAAACCGCGAATGGCTCATTAAATCAGTCGAGGTTCCTTAGATGACACGATCCTACTTGGATAACTGTGGCAATTCTAGAGCTAATACATGCTTACCAAGCTCCGACCCTCGCGGAAAGAGCGCTTTTATTAGTTCAAAACCAATCGTCGTTTCCCCTCGCGGGGTTGCGGCGTCCCCACTGGTGACTCTGGATAACTTTGTGCTGATCGCATGGCCTCATGTGCCGGCGACGCATCTTTCAAATGTCTGCCCTATCAAATGTCGATGGTACGTGACATGCCTACCATGTTTGTAACGGGTAACGGGGAATCAGGGTTCGATTCCGGAGAGGGAGCATGAGAAACGGCTACCACATCCAAGGAAGGCAGCAGGCGTGCAACTTACCCACTCCCGGCACGGGGAGGTAGTGACGAAAAATAACAATACGGGACTCTTTCGAGGCCCCGTAATTGCAATGAGTACACTTTAAACCCTTTAACGAGGATCTATTGGAGGGCAAGTCTGGTGCCAGCAGCCGCGGTAATTCCAACTCCAATAGCGTATATTAAAGTTGTTGCAGTTAAAAAGCTCGTAGTTGGATCTCAGGCGCAGGCGGGCGGTCCGGCTCGCGCCGGTTCACTGCCCGTTGTCTCCTGCCCTACCGTCTGCCGGCTCTCTCCCACGAGTGCTCTTCGCTGAGCGTCCTGGGTGGCCGGCGCGTTTACTTTGAAAAAATTAGAGTGTTCAAAGCAGGCCTCGGCTGCCTGAATAATGGTGCATGGAATAATGGAATAGGACCTCGGTTCTATTTTGTTGGTTTTCGGAGCTGGAGGTAATGATTAACAGGGACAAACGGTGGCATTCGAATTGCGGCGTTAGAGGTGAAATTCTTGGATCGCCGCAAGACGAGCTACTGCGAAAGCATTTGTCAAGAATGTTTTCATTAATCAAGAACGAAAGTCAGAGGCGCGAAGACGATCAGATACCGTCGTAGTTCTGACAATAAACGATGCCGACTAGCGATCCGCAGGAGTTGCTTCGATGACTCTGCGGGCAGCTTCCGGGAAACCAAAGTTTTTGGGTTCCAGGAGAAGTATGGTTGCAAAGCTGAAACTTTAAGGAATTGACGGAAGGGCACCACCAGGAGTGGAGCCTGCGGCTTAATTTGACTCAACACGGCCAACACTGAAATGATTGACATGCCGAGACCACTTTCCTGGGGTCTAATATGGAACTGGTGCTGGATTTAGACCCTCAGAAATCTTGGGTTATGCCCCCTGTGGCTCGGTTGGTCTGCATCCAGTGTTCTGATAAAGGAATTGACGGAAGAGCACTATCAGGAGTGGAGCCTGAGGCTTAAATTAACTTAACACGCCAATACTGTAGAACGACTGTCAAAAAGAGAGCACCTTCGTGGGGTCTAATAGTGAACATGTGCTGGTATTAGACCCACGGAAGACAGTTCATTCTCCAAACCCCTAAATGAAATAGCGCCTGTTACGGTAATCTGGTCTTCACCCTGCAGAAATCGCAGGCTCCAGAAACTTGGCCATTGACAAACTAAAAGCCCTCTATTGGTACGTTCTGGCTAATATTGAACGGATGCTGGAAATAGACCCTCGGAAGACAGGTCAGTTTTACGCTACTAATAACAGGGCCTTGCTACGGTAATCCTGCTAAGCCCGAGAGGAGCCGCAGACATTTGGTTCATGTACTAGGCGGATAAGCCAACGGTGCGAGGTGAGGGATTACGGCCGAACGCCTCTAAGCCAAAAATCCCGCCCAAAAGCAGCTCAGCACGAATGCAAAGGGAGGCTTCGACATGGTGGGGACCTGGGGCCCACGCTCCAGCCCCGCCCCGTCAAGCCGCAGAATGAGGTCTCTTCCGTCCGCTGATAAAAGCGGGCGGGAAGCTGCTCGATATTCACCCCATACGGCGATGAGGTATGAAATCATTTGTAGAAGACTTAGTTCTCGGTCGGGGTGCCCTAAGCAGTAGATCAGCTACCTCACTGCGAACTGCTGAGACTCAACCCTTGACCATGAGATATGTCCGCTCCCTAGGCGGACAACATCTCCGTGCAAGACTAGGCTTGTCACCTGGTCAAATGCACTATTTCGAGAGGAATCACAGGTCGCTGACATTTGGTCCACGTGCTTGGCTGATAAGCTACCATCTGAGGGACTACGGCCGAACGCCTCTAAGGCAGAATCCCGCCCAAAATCTCAGCACCGCTGAGATGGGAGGCTACGACATGGCTGGGGCTTGCGTCCCGGCCCGATCGAGCCGCAGGAATGCACCTGGTAAAATGCACATTCCTCGCTCTTTGCATCTGTCTGCTATCAGTCATTCCAATGGACGCAGAAGAGATGCAGTCCAGCGGACATTGCACCTCCTGCCCTATGGTGACAAGCTCCCGGGTGGCGGGGAATGCTAGGCGTACCATCACTGCAGAAGAGCCGAGAAAATAAAGAGAGCAAAAAGATACCTCATTCATATGCATATGCTACGTTTCTGGCAGGACGTGAAGATCCTGGGGAAAAGTCACACTGGACTGCTTCTCTTCCGGGATAGTACAAACTAGTACATAGTCCATCATATCATTGCCAAACGCTATAGACACGAGTAGGGAAGACTCGATAGTCCTGCAAGACAACTTCATAAGAGAGACAACTCTGACCAAAAACAACTGCTGCCTTGCAGTTAGGCTAAGGACAGCCAAAGGCTAAGGAGGGCAACCCTACAGAAACGCCTGTTGAAATCGGATGCACTGAGCCACTGGCTAACAAATTAAATCAGTGCAACGTAAATATCGCTGTAAACAGCGTACGATAAAGAAGAAGAAGATACACTCCAGCAAGAACAATGCCCAGGTTCCTATGAAGCACAGTATTGCCACACTTTACAGACGGGCGAGGCAGAGATTAGAAACCTTATGAATGATTTTAGTACCAGTGTAGAGAAAGCATCAGTGCCCGAAGACTGGCTCCATAGCTATCTGTGCACACTTCCTAAACCTGACAATAATTCCACTCTCCTCCCCAGTAGCTATAGAATAATCACCCTACATACCGTCTATGGCACGATGCTTGAGGAAACGTTCAGATCTAGAGTGTGAACACATTCTACCTTTAAGATGAGATACATGTTAGGGCTTCTGTCTTTGACATCCAGATATAAATGGACACAGACCAAAGCTTATATGCGAGTTACATCAGGGTCAGCGGGATACGACTGGATGCTTGCATCAGGGTCAGCGAGCCATAGCTGGCTGCTTGCTTCAGGGTCATCGAACCATAGCTGGCTGCTTGCATCAGGGTCAGCGACTCATAGCTGGCTGCTTGCATCAGGGTCAGCGAACCATAGCTGGCTGCTTACATCAGGGTCATCGAACCATAGCTGGCTGCTTGCATCAGGGTCAGCGACTCATAGCTGGTTGCTTGCATCAGGGTCATCGAACCATAGCTGGCTGCTTGCTTCAGGGTCAGCGAACCATAGCTGGCTGCTTGCATCAGGGTCAGAGTACCATAGCTGGCTGCTTGCATCAGGGTCAGCGAACCATAGCTGGCTGCTTGCTTCAGGGTCAGCGAACCATAGCTGGCTGCTTGCATCAGGGTCAGCGAACCATAGCTGGCTGCTTACATCAGGGTCATCGAACCATAGCTGGCTGCTTGCTTCAGGGTCAGCGAACCATAGCTGGCTGCTTGCATCAGGGTCAGAGAACCATAGCTGGCTGCTTGCATCAGGGTCAGCGAACCATAGCTGGCTGCTTGCTTCAGGGTCAGCGAACCATAGCTGGCTGCTTGCATCAGGGTCAGCGAACCATAGCTGGCTGCTTGCATCAGGGCCAGCGAACCATAGCTGGCTGCTTCCATCAGAATCAGCGAGCCATAGTTTATCAAGACCCTATTCCACCTCCAAGTGACGGCGCTGGAAACGGGTTGCACCAGTGTAGTCTGGCTAAGAGAATCGGGATCCCAGTTGGAAGGCCAACGCAGTACTAAAAAAAAGCCAGCTGAAATCAGATCTGTCTGGCCGAAAAGCGCAGATATCGCAGCCTCGCTGTAAACTACAGCATCACGTCCTCTTCAGAACGAAAGCTGAAGAATAATATATATATAATATTTCTCAGTGTTTCAGTATTAGAAATACAATCTAAATATATCATGCCATAACTGCACATCCCGTCATGTACAACCGCCATAACTGTACATCCCATCATGTACAACCGCCACAACTGTACATCCCGCCATGCACAACCGCTACAACTCCCACAGTCCTCTGTCTCCACATTCCGCCATTATTCTACTGGTCGGTTAATCTGTACCGGCTCGGTCCTTCTTTCCACATGCCTTTTTTCATGTCTTATGTTAACCACCCTACAATGTTACCCCTTCTTAATTCAATATTCACCGTCTTGCAATTGGCATCCACTGCATTTTTCATTCACAGCCGAGTTAACTGTATCGATTGTGTATTTCATTCTTCCCCTCTCCACTCTTTCTCTCTCTCTCTCTCTCTCCTCTGCCATCGCCGCGTGTCCCCACCCTTACCGTAGTCTATTCACCCAGCGTTACCGCAACACTTGAGGAAATCATTACCCGACACATCAAATCACACCCGCCCTTCCGCAGTGTAACCCTACTGTTCAAAGAACCGGTAACCAAGGGCAATCGTCTCCGTCCGGTCAGACCTCGTACCTACCAACGGTCGGTACGCCCAATCAGTAGGAAGCGGACAGGAAGTAATCCCTTTGAACCGGAAGTTACCGGATTAATCTGCCTGGCTGACAGTATCTAACCACATTCCCAAAATAGATTAACAGTGTGTCCGTAACTTTCCTATCCAGACTGATGTAATGGCCGACTGTCATTGATTTGGTTTCTCATTCTAGGCTCTTCATTATCATTGATGGACACTAGTGATCAGCGTTATGCCCCGTAGTAGAAGAGGAGCCACTAAGTCAATCAAATCAAAGTAGACGTGTGTATAAAAAAAACACCCCAAACAAAACTACTGTAATCCAGATTGTGACAGAAGCCTCTGGCCCAGCCTCCTGTTTGTTTCCACATAATCAACTCCTGGTCGGCTTGACCGTCAATCAGCTGTAGACACGTCACTCCCTTTCATTGTGACCTCGTTTCTATCGAGATTCTGTTCCTCAACCAATCCAATTATGTTGACAACCCTTCAACTTCTACTACGGTGTTTTTTGTTTCCCTTGTTGCAGGGGTACACTGGTAGAATTTATTGGCTGAGGGCCAGTATTTTGGAGACGGCATGGACTAGTGGTTAAGTTACACGGCTCACAACCAGAAGGTGTTGGGTTCGCTCCCCATCACAGCACCGGCCGTTACCCCTGGTAAGCAACCCCTTAGAAAATGCAGGAGGAAGCAGACCCTTACATAAAATGCATGCTGAAGTCGGATGCACTGGGCCGACAGGCGCAAAATAAAAACCGTAGTGCAATGCACACTCCTTAGCGAATAGAGAAATAAGGCGAACGCAACAAAAAAAATGAATAAAATTGGCTGAGGAATAAAGGTAGCTTGTCCATGCAGTCGCCTCGCACTGTGCAGTCTACGATTTTATTTTAGCTCCGATAGAAAGAAAAAAACAACCATGTCTTGTCGAGGATTTGAATGCACGTCCTCGTGATTACAGATGAAACCCCAACTGATCGACCAGAAGCTGCTTCTCTTTCGACCCTAAAGTAATTTTCGTTACATACAAGCTCTTGCGCTGTAAATAAAAGTGCAAGTCTTTGTGCAGCCTACTACAAACAGTAGGCACAGAAAGGGCTGTAGTCCTAACACACTATTGGACTGTGGACATTCAACTATTGCTTGCTAGCCTAGCCAGTACCGTTGACTTTTTAAGCTATAAATAGTATATAGTAGCGACATGGGAGACCCGCCACTGCTAGCAGCTGTGACTGATTTGTTCCACTCTCTCTTGTTGCTGCTATTGTTTTAGTAGTAGGGGTAGTAGTGGTGGTGGTGGCGGTAGTAATAGAAATGGTAGTCATAGTAATTAGTAGTTGTTAGTATTGGTAAAAGTTAGTATTAGAAGTAGCTGGTAGTAGTAGTAGTTAGTTGTAGTGGTAATAGGAGTAGTAGTAATTAGTAGTAGTAGCTAGTAGTAGTTGTAGTAGAAATAATAGTAGTAGTAGTTAGTAGTAATAGTAGTAGTAATAGTAGTAGTTAGTGGTAATAGTAGTAGTAGTAGTTAGTAGTAATAGTAGTAGTTAGTGGTAATAGTAGTAGTAGTAGTAGTAGTTAGTAGTAATAGTAGTAGTTAGTGGTAATAGTAGTAGTTGTAGTAGTAATAGTAGTTAGTAGTAATAATAGTACTTAGTAGTAATAGTAATTAGCAGTAGTACTAGCTAGCTAGTAGAAGTAGTAGTAGTAGCTAGCAGTAGTAGTAGTACTAGCTAGCTAGCAGTAGTAGTAGTACTAGCTAGCTAGCAGTAGTAGTAGTACTAGCTAGCTAGCAGTAGTTGTAGCTAGCAGTAGTAGTAGTGCTAGCTAGCAGTAGTTGTAGCTAGCAGTAGTATTAGTAGTAGCTAGAAGTTGTAGTACTAGCTAGCTAGTAGTAGTAGTAGCTAGAAGTTGTAGTAGTTCTAGCTAGCTAGTAGCAGTAGTAGTAGCTAGTAGTAGTATTAGCTAATAGTAGTAGTAGTAGTAGTAGCTAGTAGTAGTATTAGCTAGCAGTAGTAGAAGTATTAGCTAGCAGTAGTAGAAGTATTAGCTAGCAGTAGTAGTAGTATTAGCTAGTAGTAGTATTAGCTAGCAGTAACAGTAGCTAGTAGTAGTATTAGCTAGTAGTAGTAGTAGTATTAGCTAGCAGTAGCTAGTAGTAGTATTAGCTAGCAGTAGTAGTAGTATTAGCTAGCAGTAGCTAGTAGTAGTATTAGCTAGCAGTAGTAGTAGTATTAGCTAGCAGTAGTAGTAGTATTAGCTAGCAGTAGCAGTAGTAGTAGCTAGCAGTAGCAGTAGTAGTAGTATTAGCTAGCAGTAGCAGTAGTAGTAGTATTAGCTAGCAGTAGCAGTAGTAGTAGTATTAGCTAGCAGTAGTAGTAGTAGTATTAGCTAGCAATAGCAGTAGTAGTAGCTAGCAGTAGCAGTAGTAGTAGTATTAGCTAGCAGTAGTAGTTGTAGTAGTAGTATTAGCTAGCAGTAGTAGTTGTAGGTAGTAGTAGTATTAGCTAGCAGTAGTAGTAGCTAGTAGTATTAGCTAGCAGTAGTAGTAGCTAGCAGTAGCAGTAGTATTAGCTAGCAGTAGTAGTAGTAGTATTAGCTAGCAGTAGTAGTAGTAGTATTAGCTAGCAGTAGTAGTAGTAGTATTAGCTTGCAGTAGTAGTAGCTAGCAGTAGCAGTAGTATTAGCTAGCAGTAGTAGTAGCTAGCAGTAGTAGTAGTAATAATAGCATGCCCACAATTAGTATGATTACTTTTGTGTCCTGAAAAGGGCGTTAAATGCCGGGTTGCAGTAGCTTTCCTTACATCCCGAGTTGATGGTGAAGCTGGGTCGGGGTCCTCGAGGTGGCTGTGATGTGCTTGGCTTCAAAAGTAAAGAGTGTCCCATAGTAGTTACACAATACTCGGGGAGTGAAGTCGTTAGATAGTTCAGTATACTGAACTTGTATGAGGAGGGGGGGGGGGGGGGGCAGTTCCTTCCCTCACTGCCTGTTACTTACCTAGATGTATACCAGGTGCCCATTAAAGCTTGGTCGACTGAAGAGTGACGGGTTGAACACTATACCTGTGCCACGAAAACTTAGTACACTACCATTACACTAATCAGACGATCTTGTGTTATTGCATTTCAATCAAACAATTAATTCTGTTTCAGCTCCCTATGGAGTATAAGTCTGGAACAACTACACGTCAAGTATTCAAATGTTGACCTACTTATATATATTGACATTTTTGGGGCTCACATATTCTACATGATGGTATAGCCAGCCCCATGCTCAACTCTGCTTGATCGTCTCTTATGACATGTCTGACAGTTGACAGTGTCACTATTCTTTGCTCCTCTTTTAGAGACACTTGGGAATTAACTACATTTGCATCTCCTAAAGCTTCAATCCTCTATTGGGTTCTCCGTCCCTATAATCTTCTTCTTCTGCATTCGTTGTTAATCTCCCTCTGCCAAGCCCTGAACAGAGATTGTAAAGTAGTAGGATATAGTCCGGAGAACGGAATGTGTTATGTCGCTAGTTTACAGCTTGACTGCAATATTTGCACCCCATTTCTGTCCGACACATCTGTCTTCAGCAGATCCGTCCCTATGTGAAGCAGACACAGTCCTAATGAGTACCATAGCTCCTACTACACATTTGGAAACAAGTCAAAATAAATCATTGAAAGGAAGTTAAGAAATCAGCTATAAAAATTATATGTGTGCAATCTGCCGACTGCATGTTTTAATGATTGATTGATTGATTCTGGGGCTAAAATGCAGCATAGTGAATGAGCTGGCAGCAGACAGCGATTCATAGCTGGCTGCTTGCGTCAGGGTTAGTGAAGCAGCGCTGACCAAGACCTTACTCCGCCTCCAAGCCCTGGAAATAGGCTACACTAGTGCAGTTTGGCAAAGAGAACATGGATCACAGTGGGAAGGCAAATCTAGTACCCCAAAAATCAGATGTGTCGTGTGCAGAAATCGTAGCCTCGATGTAAACTCAACACAACGTCCTTTTCGGGACGAACACCGACGAAGAAGATGAAGATGATGATTGATTCGTCATTTGGCTTCAAGTCAAGCGTAGGGCTACTACTACAATTAGTAGATTGTGTAGGTAGGTAGGGAGTCAGTCAGTCAGTCAGTCAGTCCATTTAGACGACAAGTGCTCATGGCTAGATGCAGTGATAATGATTATGCACGCACATGTGTGTATACACACACACATACACACACATGCAAACACACACACACATACATACACATGCAAACACACACACACACACACATACATACATATGCACACACACACACACACACATACATACATACACATGCAAACACACACATACATACACATGCAAACACACATACATACACATGCAAACACACACACACACATACATACATATGCACACACACACACACACACACACATACATACACATGCAAACACACACACACACACACACACATACATACACATGCACACACACACAAACACATACATACACACACACACACACACATGCAAACACACACATACACATACATACACACACACATGCAAACACACACATACACATACATACACACATACACACACACACACATACACATACATACACACACACACACACACACACACACACACACACATACATACATACACATACATACACACACATACACATACACATACATACATACACATACATACACACACACACACACATGCAAACACACACACACACATACACATGTATATATGCACTGGGGCAAAATAAAAACATAGTGCAACACATACCACTTTGAAAAATATAGAAATAAGACGAACGGCAAAATAAAGAAAAATATGTTTATTTATGTAGCACATACAACCTAACTCATAAAAATCTTAATTGTCCTGTGCAATCTGTCATTCGGTTTATTATGAAACACATGCAATCAAACTCATAAAAATCTTAATTGTCATGTGCCAGTTGTCATTCTGTTTATTAGGAAACACATGCAATCAAACTCATAAAAATCTTAATTGTCCTATGCAATCTGTCATTCAGTTTATTATGAAACACATGCAATCAAACTCATAAAAATCTTAATTGTCATGTGCCAGTTGTCATTCTGTTTATTATGAACCATCCACAGATTGACTTCCCTGATGCAACTGCCATGAAGTCATCCAGCAATGCAAGGTCAGTTGTGACTTCCTCACACATTGAACTCCTGCTTAACGATGGCCAGGCCTGTGACAGGACTGTCAGGAGGATGAACTCTGAGACAGTCATAGAGCAGGTAATGTGGCAGCAGCACTGGTTTCCAAGCATGATAATGACATGGTGAATTAGTCAAACAAATTGACTGGCATTAACCAAACTTGTAATCAGCTGATGGCAGTGTTCAATTGCCCATTACTTTAAAAAAAATAATATTATATATAATTGTTGTTTGTATAATATGCAATTGACTGTTTCCATCATCATATTGATATTATATAGAGTGTTGATCTGTTGTTGTTGTTTTTTACTTGATTTTTCCTGTAATTTAGTTAAGCCATGAGGAGGACTTTATTCTGTGCTTGAAAGCACTGTAAATAAGAGGACTCTACCACCATTGAATGGACTACCTAGGAACGACTTTCTGTAGATCTTGAATGGACTATACACCTGAGAAGGACTCTCTCTCAAGCCCTTAGATGGACCAAACCTGAGAAGAACTCTCTAGCCCTTGAATGGACTACACACTTGAGGAGGACTCTCTCTAGCCCTTGAATTGACTACACACCTGAGAAGGACTCTCTCTAGCCCTTGCATTGACCACACCTGAGAAGGACTCTCTAACCCTTGAATGGACTACACACTTGAGGAGGACTCTCTAGCCCTTGAATTGACTATACACTTAAGAAGGATTCTCTCTAGCCCTAAAATGGACTACACACCTGAGAAGGACTCTCTCTAGCCCTTGAATGGACTATACACTTAAGAAGGACTCTGTCTAGCCCTTGAATGGACTATACACTTAAGAAGGATTCTCTCTAGCCCTAAAATGGACTACACACCTGAGAAAGACTCTCTCTAGCCCTTGAATGGACTATACACTTAAGAAGGACTCTCTCTAGCTCTTGAAGGGACTATACACTTAAGAAGGACTCTCTCTAGCCCTTGCATGGACTACACACCTGAGAAGGACTCTCTCTAACCCTTGAATGGACTATACACTTAAGGAGGACTCTCTGTAGCCCTTTAATGGACTATACAACTAGCTATTGAGAGAACATAAACATGGAGACTATGTAGCCTTTGAATAGATTAAAACTTGAGGAGGACTGTTGACCATGAATTAACTATCCACATAAGAAAGGCTAAAAAATAGCCATTAAAAGGGCTAACACTGAGAACTACTGTAGCCCAAAAAAGGACAATAATGCTGAGGACTTTCTGTAACCATTGAAAAGGCTATAAACATGAAACTGTAGCCCTTGAAAGAACTATAGACATGAAACTGTAGCCCTTGAAAGAACTATAAACTAGACTGTAACCATTGAAAGAACTATAGCATTGAGGAGGACTTTCTGTAATATTGAAAGGATTACAATTATGAGGACTGTAGCACTTGAAAGAGCTATAGCCATGAGGACTCTCTATAGCTCTTGTGGGTTTTTTGTTGTATTGTGGAATCATCATACGGTGATTTGATTGTTTTGTGATCCCATTGTAGTTATTTGAACACAATGTAATCCCATTATAAAATAACTTAATCATAATTTGATCTCATCGTAAACGGATTTAATCATATTGTGGTCCCATAATAAACTCAATTGATTATATTATGAGCTCATAAGTGGCTGATTTGATCATATTGTGGTGCTGTCCTAAAGGGATTAGGTCATATTGTGGTGCTGTCCTAAAGTGATTAGGTCATATTGTGGTGCTGTCCTAAAGTGATTAGGTCATATTGTGGTGCTGTCCTAAAGTGATAAGGTCATATTGTGGTGCTGTCCTAAAGTTATTAGGTCATATTGTGGTGCTGTCCTAAAGTGATTAGGTTATATTGTGGTGCTGTCCTAAAGTGATTAGGTCATATTGTGGTGCTCTCCTAAAGGGATTAGGTTATATTGTGGTGCTGTCCTAAAGTGATTAGGTCATGTTGTGGTACTGTCCTAAAGTGATTAAGTCATGTTGGGGTGCTGTTCTAAAGTGATTAGGTCATATTGTAGTCCTGTCCTAAAGTGATTAGGTCATATTGTAGTGCCATTATAAATTGTTTTGATTATAATGTAGTCTGATCATGAAATGATTTCATCATAATGTGGTATTATCAATTTATTTAATTGTGGTCCCATCGTGAAAGTAGGTCCACTGTATATTAATTGATTAAATTTATTCCTGATTTTTGTCATCATTTATCATTATGTTGCTTTTGGTTTTTCAAGTTTTCAGAGAACATGGCACATGGCAGCCATACTGTCCTTGGTACAGGCGAGCACTTCCAATCTTATGGTGGTGAGGAGCACCCAGGTAACAGGTTCTCCAGGGCTAGTGACACATCCAGTGCTTACTCTGGGTCGGATGTCATGCACACGTCACTAGACGACCCAGATGTTCCTGATGTGGACCTCAGTGGTCTAGCAGAGAGCATGGTGGACTCCGATGATGAAGAAGGATATGCAGAGTCAACTGAAGTATGTACTCATATAATCATAAAGTGTGTTTGATTCATATCATAATCTATACTATATTTCTGAAAGTTTGTATATTTTTATGTCGGAAGACACCATAACTTCAAGAATGGAAAGTCATATCCAGGTGAAATTTTCACTGAACATTCTAAGGTCGATTTGTAGATCAGTGCAGCTTATTTCAAGTCCCTATGTCCTTCCATCATGAGTATGGGTATATGATCATACTCACACACACACACACATATATATGTGTGTTTTTACTAGTTCCTTTCCTCACTGCATTTCACATCACTAGTCATTTGCAGCTGGGTCAACTGGAGCATGACAGTTATGGGAGTAGAATCTCGTACCATGGTAGTGATAAGCAAGTTCTCTATCATCACGCTAATGAAACGCTCAGCTGAACATATCCTATAAGTTGTATCCTTAAATTGGTTGATATGGTTGGTTAATGATCCAGCAGTCTGTGGGCTCCTGCCTTTTGGTTCAGTGATATATGTCAGATTCTGTCAATGTTAAACTATTGCTACAGCTTTTAACATCATGGCACACTTTTTTTGCAGTCTTTTACCATCCGAGATGCTGAGAGGGACTGCTTAGAGAAGGAGCCATCAGAACGAACGGAAGAAGACATTCAGATACTTTTGAACTTCACACAGCATTTAAAAGTAAATATGTGTAAATCTAATTTAATTATCTGATTATCTCTTTTTTTTAAATCTTCTTTCATGTGCCATCTGTGTGGTCATTGAAATTAGGTCTTCCGCTTGCTCTAAGTCCTGATATCTGTTGTTTTATCCATTCACAAAAAGGAAGGTTTGAAAACATTCTAGTCAAATATATCCAAACCATTCAATTCTCTGTCTGTCTTATACAACATGTTTGGCGTTATTCTCACTACTTTCTTTTAGAATGTATTTTGTTGTTAAACTCATTCACTTCTGTATTTTGTAATTTAACTCATTCACTCCTGTATTCTGTAGTTTTATTCATTCACTCCTGTATTCTGTAGTTTAACATATTCACTCCTGTATTTTGTTGTTTAACTCATTCATTTGTGTATTTTTTTTTTTAATTTTGCCATAAAACGGCTATACAATATCACTCACTTGAGACCAATTTAATTCAGTAATATTTCAATAACATGTACAAAATTATGTACGAAACAATTCACAACTGAGTGATGAATAGAATGGAATATAGGAATCATACATATGAGGTTGCAGATTATTAGTGTAAAAGAGATTAGCGGTATAGTTTAGTTTTCAGGCAAAAAATAAACAACTAAAATCGATTACTCATCATCATGTAGCATGTCCTTTATAAAACGTCGCTCCCATCACACTGAAAGAACTCTTTCCCTTGCCAAAACTCCATTCTCCGTCACAGTCATACCTAGACATTCCTGGATATCTTGGTACCATCATTTTCTTAGTCATACCTAGACATTCCTGGATATCTTGGTGCTATCATCTTCTTAGTCTACCCCTGCCTCTTTTGCCTGGCACTATACCTTAATTCACTCTTCTCTCAAGACTGTTGTGTCTCTTGATGTCACCAAAGTATTTATATTGATAACTCACAGCTCAATAATTCTGTTATTTACTCAAACTTGAACAACACAATGGCTTTAATTCGAAGATATTCCATGTTGAAATATGTTCCTAAAGTTTCACATTATTAGGTTTTATAATTTTTACAATACTCACACAAATCATCACACATTTCGACATATTTGAACAAAGAACATTCTTTAAACATGCCAGAAATGTGTTCAGTGCATACCAAAATGGCAACACTTTCGGGATAAATAACATTCTTAAGTTTTTGGAAAACTTGGAATTGACAAATTGGTGACTATTTGTACACAAAACATCAGTTTGATCTGGATTATTTTTCAAGATTTATTCAGGAGCCGATACATCATCTCCCCCTTAATCAGTTAATCAGGGCTGTGCTTCCCCCAGTCACTTGTTGTGTTTTGCAGTCTTAGTACCTTACAACAGGTAAGTTTTGCTCAAATGCTGTACATATTATTGTTTCCTTTAACAGGCTTTCTCAAACATGACGGAGCACACTCGACGGCTTCTGTGCGAAGTGATGGTCTTTGCCATTGTTCCAAAGGAAGGTACAATAGTTATGAAAGATGGAGAGGAACTTGATTCTTGGTCAGTCATTCTTAATGGAGAAGTAGAAATTGCAAGACCCAATGGTACCAGGGAAAGACTGCAGATGGGAGACAGGTAAGCATTTTATTTTACTTTAATAATTTCACATCACAGTAGCATATAAAGCCAGATTTGTCCTTATCGCCTGCCATTTCACAAATTTGCTTACATTTATGATCTTTGCCCTTATCACCTTTGGCTTTGGGTGCATAGGTCATCAACTAATTATCTCCAAGCAGTCCTATCCTGTGCCATTTTCTCCAGTTCTTTCCAGATTCTCCATGTTTATCTGGTATCAGCCTATAGGTTTCGTCTCCATGTCTTGTTTGTCCTTCCTTTGCTTTCTCTTCCCTGGGGGTTCTCCAATAGATTGTCTACTGCGCTAACTTAACGCTTTTGTAATGTATGACCATACAGTAATAAAATCCCAGATGAAATGTCCAATTTTGGGCCTGGCAATCAGATCACACTTCCAGAAAAGCAAAAATCCATCCTAGACCTACAGACCTTTTTAGGTCACACGAACCAAGTTAGTTATTGATCAGTCCACTTGTAGCCTGATGGGCATCATGGAGGGGTCTAAGTCACCTCTCCTAGGCCAGATGTATCGTGTCTGATTCGCCAACCAGTGCCATATGAAAATCACCCTTATGTCGTCTATCCACTTTCTCATGGGTTGCCCTCTCACTCGGAATTCAGACGGTCTGACATTGTAAGCTCGCAAGGGAAGCTGATTAGGGAGCATTTTCATGAGATAACCGAACCATCGCAGCTTCTGTCTGGAAATACATTCAACACATATGATAGAACTGACCATTTTGCGAATGTCCTTCTTCCTCAATCTGTCTCTCCTGGGGATGCCGGCAGCCATTCACAGATATCTCATTTTGTAACTGGAGATTTTGCTCTCTCATGCCTTGGACATGGTCCATAAGATGCTGTGAATCAAATGTTGCAATTGTTGCCAGACTAATGCTGGGATATTTGTGCAGTGTCACTAGTTAAGTCACTCCTGCTGTTTTCAGCATCTGATCTCAATTTCTCTATAGCACCCACCACATTCTGGGGACATGCTGTCCAAGTATCTGAACTTGCTGGAGGGCCACATTCTGAATGCTTAAGTTAAGCAGACCCTGTATTCTGCCCACCCTGAGACGTACTTGCCGAGATACACATACCATATATATTACAGGTATCTTCCAACACACAAACTAAGTAGTCAGACCAAGTTGTGACTTTATATCAATAAGACTAGCACAGAGTCACAATACAAAACAAAGGCAAACAAACTTTAATATAACCAAAGGTTTACGGAAACCAGGGTTGAATAATGGGTATTGCTGCCTCAATGGCTGGCAGAATCTCTGATGTAACATAAGTGAGAATATTCAAATTTTGAACAGGTCGTTGTAAACTGAAACAGTCAATTTCCAATTGAGCTCAAAAAGAATGTGTTCATTTGAGGAGGACAGACATACAGCTGTTGTTGTCGTCGTCGTCGTCATCGTTGATGTTGTTGTTGAGAAAGTCACTCATATTCTGAGTTAATTCATACCCTGACTAAGTTTCTTTGGTTGAGGGGTGGTTTACAGATGCTCTTCTTACCTCCAGAGGCATATTTGAGAAGGTGGACCAGGGTCCTCCTGGTTGTAGTGCATTTATAGATAACTATGTCGATCCTCTTCTCATTGGCAAGACTGCTGGAATACAGCATGTTATTATGGAACTTGACACAGACATAAGGTGGGACCTTAATCAGTATGTTTCCCCTGACCCTGATGTTACGGTTCGCTTCCCACATACATACAGTAGATAATGTCTGCTGGATCTATTAAAGGAGTAACATGTCCCTTCCTACCCAATTGAGTACAGCAAGAGTGGTCTTCAATTAATGAAACAAATGCAGCAGCTGTGAGTTGTTGTTTTTTTTAAGATCAAATACTATGTGGAGACGAGAAGCCTAAGATTATGAGAGAAACAATTGTGGCTAATTGAGGAATAAGATGTTTAGTGACAAGAGACATGCCACCAAGATTACGAGAGAAACACTAGTGGTAATTTGTGCAATAAGAGGTTTGACATCAAGAGAAGCACTAGTTTTATGAGGGAAATGGGTGTGCTTATTTTAGAGCGAATGATAACGAAGAAGATACAGCAAATACAAATATTAACTTCACTGAAGTGTATATGCACATTAATGTTTCAGTTTTGGTATTAGCCCCACCATGGAGAAGCTGTATCACCAAGGTGTCATGAGAACTATAGTTAATGACTGCCAGTTTGTTTGTATAGCCCAGTCCAGTTACTACAGAATTCTTCACCAGGTATTTTTGCACATTGTGTCTGTGTGTATCTTTGATTGTCTATTTTTTCTTTATCAATGTTTATGTTCCATATACATTTTGTGACATTAACATCAACTAGATGCACACCATCGTCCAAAGATCATCCAAAGTGCTTTTATTACTGAGTGGAACATAGCCACTGATGCTCAGGCAAAGCGCAGTGCCTAAAATAATGGAATCTGCAACATGACAATTGCTGAAGACATCCATGTGTGTCCTACATATGTATGAGGACAAGTCAGTAAATAGGTCACAAATTACTATTTTAAAAAAACTAAATAAAATACAAACTTGAAAACCATTTGATATTGCACTTAACCTTGTCCTTCATTTCTCAACATAATTCCCACCGATTGTTGTTGAATGCCTGTGGTGAGTATGATTACTGTTTTGTGCGCCTGTAAAACGCATTAGGTGGCAAGCTGCAGTAGCTCTCCTCACATCCCAAACATGCTGATGAAGGTGATTGTTATTGTTGTTTAATACCCACAATGAGTAGGTTACTCTTTTGTGCGCCCTGAAAAGGACATTAAGTGGCGGGTTGCAGTAGCTTTCCACACATCCTGAGCGTGCTGATGAAGGTGGACCAGGGTCCTCCAGGTGGTTGTACTATGCTTGGCTTCATCTGCATGCCACTCACTACTACGGGGATCATGTCAATTCCTCACCTGTTAGCCAGGCTGCCATGAAAACAGCCTGGATCCAGGGAGGACTGCTGGGAAATCAAGGTGAGCGTCTTGGCCCAGTATATTTTGCCTGACCCTGACTAACATGTCTGTAATCACAAAGTTGGATGTTGCTGCCACCTAATGACACTTTTATAAACTACCAACTAACTACATTTTGTCAGCAATTCCCACATCACCTTGTAACCTATTTGCAGACTTAATTAATATCATGTGTGTGCTGTCTCTGTTCCCCCCCCCCCCTCTCTCTCTCTCTCTCTCTCTCTCTCTCTCTCTCCGCGGGGCGGGGCGGGGCGGGACTGACTGACTGACGTCTGTAAAATTATTAACTGCATGTATATCTTCTCATTGTTCAGGGCGAAGAAAATATCAGGCGGCATGAAGAGAAGGGAAGGGTTGTGATGGTCACGGAACACCGGGAGTTAGACGGAGGAGCCAGGAAGGGTCACATAGTTATTAGGGTATGTTGTGTTCTTGTATGTGTATATGGATTCCATGATGTCTTAACCTTTACCGCTCTACATACAAAATTGACGCAATTTTCCCTGTCGCTCCAATATTTTTTCAGCACGTCACGTTTTTAAACAATGGTTGTAGTGACTTGTAGACTTTGAGAGACTCTAACCTTTTTATTTGATGGTATATTAATATGATTTGTTTGTGAGTAGAGAAATCAATAATTTGTTGGTGTTATTGTTTTTGTTGTGTGTGTGCTAGTTTCTGAGTTACAAAAATATGAAGGGGAAAATTTTGAAAAACTACACAAATATGAACTCACCCACCTTCGGAGTCCCTTGGTAGAGAAAAAAAAAAGGTGTTGACAACGGATTGTCGATGTTTACCATAATGGCCGTATCTGTCCCATTCAACTATAAACATAATTATTGTATCTACATAAACAATCTAAACAGATCTACCTCAGAAAAATCTGTTTCAGAAACTTCACTCCCCCATTCTCAACAATGGGTGAATCTTCAAATCCAAGCGAAAAACATAAGAAATCCTTTCCAAATGCCTAAATCTAATTTCAAAATCGCCATTGTTGGTATCTAATCATACATTTCTGAAGCTGGAACTCTCTACAATTAAAGAGCAGTATTGTTCAGACTATTTATACGTAGCCGTACGTTTTTAATTTGATTAGAATGGCCGTAGCTATTAAGTAGCACACAGGGGATCTGCGCTATACGATTGTCTCAGTGTCCGCCTCTTTAGGACGACGCTGTTGTTGTTCTTAGAAGCTACTGTTGTTTGAGTTAACTCTTGATGGCATTCCTTCATTATCATTATCTGGTTGATCAGTCCTAAGACTGGTTGTAAGGTCTGAGCATGTCTCTCTATTTGACTCTTAACTTCTGCAGTTCTCTTCATTTCAGCATAGGTTTTTACTTTAATGTCTCGTTGCCTGGGATGTGAATATTGAGTCTTTGTCAACCCCATCCTCTTTACTTTATCTCTTAATATTGTCCTCAAATATCTACTGTAGAAGAATTTCATGTCTCATATTGTGTCTCATCCAACTGAGTCTTCGTTTCTGAATCATTTCCAATATTTGAGGACATCGATATTTGATCTTCTTTCTGTCCTATACATTGATTACAGTGGCTCTTCTTATATCCTGAGGTGTACTTGAGAATGTGGATTGAGGTCCTCCTGACTGTAGTGCAATACGAGGATCTTCAGTAAGCTCACCACTATTAGAGTGTTGGTCAGGCTGATGTGGCACATCTTGTTTGTCGGAGCACAAACAAGAATTTGAGGTGGGGGTTTTGGTCAGTATAATTTACCCGACACTGATTATTCTTCACTGCCAAATATACATATATATACATATACACATTATTTATATATAGAAATGCACATAAATATACATACATATATCCATGCATACAACTATATGTATAGGTATATATATATACACATATCCACATACAGCAATAATAATAATATTAAGTTCACTTAGGCGTCTGAGGTCTGTTGCGTTGGTCGGACACATCTGTCACCAACTGCTGTGGCACGGCTCCAGGTCTCGTGAGGAGGAGGAGGTTGCTATCTGCTGGAGCCATACAGTGCGGGGACGGCCTCCAGCTGGTCGTGGGAAGAATTTTAGCGCTGAGGAATGACCTTATTAGTATCTTGTGGCCTGGGATTTCCTGGCCCAGCCATACGACATGACCGAACAAAGAGACTCGACAGCGGTCAAGTGTTTCCGAGAGTGAGTGGAGGCTTGTTTTATCAAAGACCTACATGTTATGGATGTAGCCATGCCCAGGATTAGCCGCTAGTTGGCTAGTTGTCATGTTTCAGTAATGTCCACATTTCAGAGCCGTAAAGCAGGACTGGTACCATGCAAGGCTGGTAGCTGCGGCCTTTGTTTTAAGGGAGATCTTGCCGTTACTCTACACACATCAGAGGTTATGTGTAGCAGATGCAGCTAGTCCGATCCAACTTGACATATCGGGACCACTGCACCCATCGGATGATATCATGCTGCCGAGGTAGACAAATATTTTGGAGTCCTTTGCAAGGTGGCATTGAGTTTCAATACCCTGAAATGCTGTGTCAGAAATGAGGTTGTGAACTTTGGCCTTGATCCAGTATATAGACAGGTCTAGGAAGGATGGTTCGCTATCTAGGATTTCTAGAGAGCGCAGCAGCACAGAGTTGTCTGTGCCCAAACAGAAAAATGTCATCCGCGTAAGTGAAATCGGTGGATTGACTGGTACAGCAATACCTTGTACTTTTGTCTGGATAGGGACCAGAGCTGGATTCTGAGTTGGAACACAAAGGTGACCACCCCTTGGCAAAGAACGGGTCGAACTAAGAACTATAGGCTAGAGCAAAAAAGTTATGTTTGCATGAAGAAACACAACATTAATTTCCATGTGGGCCTCAATCACAAGTCTTGAGATTGGGCGAAAGAGAAAGACATGTGGATGAAATTATAAACGTGGCTATAAATGTAGACAGACAAAAGAGCAGGTGGACGAAAGTCAAGGTACATAAATATAACCACTGAGGAAAGGGGACTGAGGGAGGAAACTCTCTCGGTTTCACAATCCTAATGCACCAAGTATGATTGCCACCCATTTTGGCAGACACAGGAAATTGTTCTTGGTACTGTTACTTCTCCACATACGAAAAGTAATGGCAACCTATCGTACCGCACACCTGCCAAGAAACTTATAACAGCCAAGTAGTTTAGCGGTTGTAATAAGCAACGTTCTGTAAAGGACATGCTACTTACTTGCCTTTTAAATTTAATCACTCGTATGCTTTTGTCATTTATGTAGAAACATCACAGATCATCTTCTCCAACAGGGCACAAGTGAGAGGCTAATGCAACATCTTGTTGAGAGCCACTCTACAATAGACCCCAGTTACGTGGATGACCTTCTTCTGACATACCGCACGTTCCTCCCTAGTCCACTAGAATTAGTCAGACATTTGCTGGAGTGGTTCCAGAATGATGAGCTGAAAACTAGTGTAAGTCAGAGCACTGGCTCTGTGATATGTGTCGTTTTTTGTGTTAGTCAAAGCACTGACTCTGTGATATGTGTTATTCTTTGTGTTAGTCAGAGCACTGGCTCTGCGATATATGTTGTTGTTCTTTGTGTTAGTCAGAGCAGAGCACTGGTTCTATGATATCTGTCGTTGTTATTTGTGTTAGAGCACTGTTTCTGTGATATATGTCGTTGTTATGTGTGTTAGTTAGAGCACTGGCTCTGTGATATTTGTTGATATTGTTGTTCTTTGTGTAAGTCAGATCACTGGTTCTGGGATATCTGTCATTGTTATTTGTGTTAGTCAGAGCACTGGTTTATGTGATATTTGTTGTTGTTCTTTGTGAAAGTCAGAGCACTGATTTTGTGATATCTGTTGTTGTTCTTTGTATAATCAGAGCACTACCTTGTATCCATCATTGGTCAGTTTTATAAGCTGTATCTTTAATATCATCATATGTCATTGTTCTTTGTGTAATTTAAGCATTAACTGAACATTTAATAAGTTATTTACCACTCAGCAATTTGAGCACTTTGTGTGATAGTGGTGCGCCAAGAATGCTGTGATGTCAATTTTGTTTAATAACATTACAAACATCTGATGTTTACAATGTAATTGAAAATGTAGAATTTTGTTCTCCGCCATTTGTTAGATCTTCTATTTCTGAATAGTCTATTTTTCTTTCCTTTATGACATGGCAATTTGAGTTGATGAAAATGTACAACCTCTTGAATCATATACGCCGATGGATTAGTCTGGCTCAATGGGACATTAGGCTGGGGCTTATCAGCTAGAGTGAGAGGACAGGTCGTCGCCGAGTGCAGTAGGGCATACATGTCAACAACCTCCAGTTTGAGAATGGAGATGGAAGCAGTGACCTCAGCGATGAGATGGAAATCTGAGACTTCTTTAACAAGGGCAGTCATCGTGACAGACACAGAAGCCGTACTTCAGAAGGTACAGAAGGGATGGCTTAGGTATGAGTGGATAGCAGCTGTTGAGGCCTGAAGCCTCCAGGGATTGACATGGATCTACTGTCCTGGTCATGCTGGGGTTCAGAGCAATGAAAGAACTGACATCTTGGCTTCACAAACCCCCATCATGGTTACATTAGTGATGGATAGAAATGGCATTTTGAAATCAATCAATGACTGCCTGCTGGATGAGGACACCGCAATTGATGAAGCAGTAATCCACAGAATGCAAAGTTTCGACATTAAACGAGGTTCGAGCGGAGTGGGACACATTAGAGGACGGTGCAGGAGCGTGTACAACCAGCGAGCTACAGGGACCATCAGCATCCATACCTTACGGTATTTGATGAGAGAAACTGAGCACTTATGGGTATGCCTGGAGTGCAGTGACGTCAATTGACAGAAACAGAACAGAATCCAAATTTGAAACAAAAGTTTTAATACATCCAAAGAATGTCACAAGTCAAGGACATTCAGCAGCCATATAAACCATTCAAAACACAGATGGGCTGGGCACATCACAAGAAGGAAAGATAAGTGCTAGAGTTCCAGAACTGCTCGGGTATTCTCTGGAGGAAAAAAGAGACCCCCCCCCCCATTGTCAACCATCCACCAGATGGCAAGACTCGATAGGGAGGAACAACACTCATGAACCTTTTGCAAATAAACTGCTCATCCATTGATCAGCTCATGCTTGTGGCCGCAATGAGTAGAAATAGAGTTGAAGCCCGCACAAGGCAACTTGTTGAAGAATGGGTCGATTAAGATGTGTTTGTGCCTTCGACAAGGCATAGGTTTTTTTCCATTGAAGAAAAACTTCACATGTTGACATAATTAAACAAAACACGGTGAACAAGAAGAAGATAGGTGATATATATTCCAAATAATTTGTCATTGTTATGTTGTGCAACCTAGACATCTGATGGTTAAGTCACAGACTTTAAATCCTTCTCATCGGCACTCAGTGTAATCTGACATGTACTGGATTGGAACCCACATGGTAAACCAAAAGGGAAAGTGGAGGTCAGGGCGTATGATATCTTATTGACAGGGCTCAAGAACATGGCCCAAAATAAGAATCGGTGAAGAGTTACAACCGCAGCCGTATTTTACAATGGAGTAAGGATAACGTTGTCTATGCATATTGTTCATTATCTTCTCCTTGCTAGTAAATAGCCTTCTTATTATTTCTTTGAGTAGTTTTCTTCAAGATTCAAATTTCCTTATATTCATATTTATGTGTTTCTTGTGTACCTGTTGTGTCATTAAAAATTCTTTAGGTCAACATAATTATAAGGTAAGTACCACTATAATAGACACTGTCGTCAGGGATGAAGTGTTAGAGCTTTCATTGAATTAAACCATAACTTTGTGAGGTGCCTCATTCCTTCCCTATTCATCAGGCATATTGACAGCTGGGTTGACTGGAGTTCCTGGTAGCAGAAGTTGAACCCCGTACCTTTGCCATGAAAAGCGAGTGCTCTACCACATCACTAATCAGCCGAAATATACATAATTGCATGTTAGTCTCATATGGAATGTTTCTTTATGCGAAGTGGTCAAGTGGGTTCTAATTCGAGCTTCGGCTGTTGGTTCATAATGACAATTTTTTTCCGAAGATCGCTGGGTGTATCACTGGAGCTATGGAGTTTCTGCTTTGTGTAATGCTCTCGACAGACGGCATACCATTCTGCGGAGACAGAACGAAAAATATCGGGATACCCACAATGATGAAGTCAAGCCCTTGCCTTTAACCTTTATATATTGTATATTACTGGTCATTTATTTGTACACAGTGTACATCATTTCTTGAACGTCTTCACTTCTTTAGGTAACACGTGTTGTCTTGCTGTGGGTGAACAACCATTTCAGTGACTTTGAAACAAACCCAGACATGTGTGATTTCCTTGAGCACTTTGAGTGTCTTCTAGAACGAGAGGTAAGAGTTCAGTTGAATATTATAAGAACACAAAATTGTCAACTTTTTCTCTCTTCTAATTGTGTTAATAAAAAGTTATGATAGGTTTTCTAAATACGTTTATTCCAGCACATATGGCACAGGTGATACTGAGCATTTGCTTTTTTGAATTGCTGCTGAAGGCTGGGTTTATTCTTTTCTTATGGTTTTGGTCAATTAATCTGAGAGCCAGGAGCACACAACACATATTTAACCTATGTTCTAAGTGTGTATATGTAAGCAAATATTAATTTACATAATTTTATATGGTTTCAAAATAAATTTGTTATAAAGTGGAATATTAATCAGTCCATCTTGAACTAGGGACCCTTAAATAGGAACACAAGAATAGGGATACTTGACACGACTTACCCATATCATTTTTGTAAAATGTTATAGAAACTACAACAGCAAAAGCAAATACATGCTTTGACATAGACCTCCTGCAGGTATGCCACCACACTCCTACTGAGACAATAAGAAATGATGGCGATGTACAAGATTACGAATTGTTTGCTAGATTGTAAAGAGAACAAACAGAATCTCTTAATCAAAATTAAATTGTGATTTTAATTAAAAGGTAAAGAATTGCAATTTTACGTAAGAAGAACAGAAACCATAAATACAGACGGATTGGCAATAACTCTTCATTAAACAAAAGTTGTGCATACACCAGAAATTCAGCCATACTTTTGGTATTTCCAAAAACCTAAAACGTTGCTATTGTACAATAGAGCGTAACACACGTGTTAGCCGTCAATTTCGTTTGAATCGCAACAACTGATTTTTTGTCTGCCGTCAATTTAGATCAATTGGGACTAGAGAGCTCATCAAATCCAAGTACAATTTTGTAATTATTTTAAGAATGTATTGACCAATGTTGTCAGTACCTTAAAGCCAATACTCCTACATCTGAAAGACACCATGACAAGGGCACACCTTGCACAAGGATCCACAATGCTGAAATCAGAGAACGCACTCTATTTCGAGACGTCATGGAGGCTGCATTGTCGCGCAAATACCACTGGGCTGGCCACGGGGTGCACATGCCAGATAACTGATGGACACTCAAAATGATGTTTTGATGGCTATATAATTATAAAAGACCACGTGGCCGCCTGCCCATACGATGGTGAGATGGTCTTTTGAGAGACCTAGGTCCGAAATGGTAAGACACAGCGAAAGATCGAACTGCATACAGGACATTGTTGACTACCTCGCATACGGCACACATGTCATACTGAAGTCGAGGATATTGTATTGAACTGTATTGTATTGACTAATGTGGATCCGCAATAACTGCTTAGGCATCCGAGCATTAGTTTGGCAACAAAACAACAGCTGATAAACATTATATTTATGCAGACTCTGTGCTACCATTGCCAAACATAGCTTATGTTCAGGGCGCGTGAGAGCAGAATTTCAGTATGTGAAAGGAAGTGTTTGAGGAAGGTCTTCAGTGTTACCAGGAAAGACAGAATGCGAAACGACAACATTCGCAGTATGATCAGCACTAAGTCTTTTGCAGATTACGTTTCCAGGCACAAAATATGTTGGTTTGGTCATCTTATAAGAACGCACCATCATCAACTTCCACTGATGGCTTACAACTTTGGTAGATCTGGCTACAGGTCAAGGGCGTGGCCGCGAGGCAGGTGAATAGATGACATTAGAGTGATTGTGCAGCGACACGGCTCACATCGACCAACGCAACTTATTTGACACAGTACAAATAACTTAAGTTCCCCTACAACGCTTAACGGCATAAGTGGAAAGAAAATTAACTATTAACTAACGTACCATTGCTGCATTGTAAGCTATGAAACTCTGTTGCAGACATTAATGATGTCTGTTGGTTGCTTTTCTTTTTACAGAAAGTGAGTGAGAAAAAAAAAGTTGGTATAAGTATTCACATAACACCTTGTCATGCAATGCATGCTGGATGTCAGGCTGTCCCAATCTCACTTTGAGATGTGGCCACCTGAGATTGTGTGCAATCACATTTTTGTATTTGTTTTCTGAAATTGTGCACCTGCATTGATCATTGTTTTGTTTTTTAATAAACTTTAGCTGTACCGTATTAGGTGTGTTCAAAAAGTATCCCACCTTATTTGTTTTCAGCGGAAACTAATGAGTCATGGGTGTTGTCCTTGGACAGGGAGGTATAGGGGGCCATCATGCATATGCATGAATTTTTTTCTGTGCGCATATTGTGTCAGTCGCTGGCAGTCAGTCTTTCAGTTGAGTGTAGTTAGCACCCGTTGGGTTTTCATTGATCACAGTGCGCAGCAATGTCAAAGTCTTGTTGATCGTTTTTTTTACTCCTGTGGAGTTGTGCATCACAAATACGCACTACAAGGTAAAATCATTACCAAATAGGACAACCCGGAGGTCATCCTTCACCTTCGTGATGCTGTTCGACACAAATGACTGGACCAGTGGACAACGTGAACTTGGCAGTTCCATCATGACAAAGCACCCTCCCATTCTTCGTATCTGATTCAGACTTTCTTGGCCCAAGACAACCTTCCTCTGGTTCTCCAGAATCCTTATTCTCCCGACATGGCTCCTTGTTATTTTTGGTTGTTCCCCAAGCTGAAAATTCCACTGCAAGGAACCTGTTTTGAGTCGCAAGAAGACATTATGTGGGATGTGACGCCCCAGCTGTACTCCATTCCCAGAGGCCTTCCTGAAATGCTTTTAACACTGGAGGGACCGCTTGGAGAAGTATGTGGAGTCCCAGGGAGAGTACTTTGAAGAAGATTAGGGTTTAAAACCTCAAGATGAGTAATTATATTTTTCCGGCCCAAAGATCGGATACTTTTTGAACACACATTGTATTATCTTCTTCAGTTTCATGACCTTCATTCTGTTTGATGTCTGCTCTAATTTATTGCCATGTTGAGTTCAACATTTTATTTTGTATTTACCTTATTTATAAGTTGCTGCCTAGGTAGCAAATTGCAGACCCCTTTGTCTGTGCTTGCATTTTGCTTGACCTAATTTCTTATTGTGTTGATGTACTGTAAAATATTTTCTTGTATAAGTTTATCTTGTCTTCAAGTTGTTGTGGTATTGTTTGCTTTTGCCGAGCCGCAGATCTTATGTTTGCCTTTCAATTTGTCTCAATCAAAACAAATGACATCAGGCTTGTCTAAAATCTATGTGCATAAAGACAATGTTGCATTCACATATGTTCACTTTCCTTAACCAATTTTCATTCCACTGATATTTAATGTTCTTTGTATTTTCAACATAACTATTTTTTTAAATCATTAAAACTGAGTTTCTCTGTGAAAATTGCACGGCCCCGGTATTTCTACGTTGTTGGTTGACTTTTTATATTTGGGAATAAAGTTGTAAGGATAATTTTCAAACACCCTGTAAATTTTCACTATAAGCAGTTCATCGTCAGTCAGTAACTTTAACTGGTAGCAGTCAGCCTCTTAATAGGGCAAAGTGTTTAGCCAAGAGAAAGGTGCCTTCCTGTTCCTGCTATTTCTGAACACCTCAAACCAACTCTTTGTATCTCTTATGGTTGAGGTACTCGACGGCTTCTTTATCATTCTTATGCATCTCCCATTCACTCTTTGTGTCTCTGTATTAGTTTTTATTTTATTCTCAGTCTTAAAATGACTGAAGAAAACCAGTGACTTCACTAGACAAAGACCATCATACAGTCAAGCCCTGAAAGTTGTCCCATTGAATTATGGCACAAAATAATACAGGACCCAGGGATCGAGCTTTAAGAGGAATCTGCCACCCTACATCACTTACTATACTCTCTCTGGAAGACAATATATAGGCTTCGAACTGTTGTATCACAATGTAGCAGGAACATGAAGAAATGTGATCTATCAGACGGCAAAACGTGACTGCGGTGCAGTACAAGATCCGGGTCATCTGATGATTTGTGCCAACCTTACGGATACATGTGACGAGAGTGAAATGCTGAAGGTGAATGACAGGACAATTCAAGTCGCTAAACACTGGATGAATGGTATATGACATGGTGCTTGGACACAGAAAGATGAAGAGACTAGAATTCCAGTGTATCTCCCACTAACTATTTGTGTCTCACGACTTCAGTATAACACCTTCACATATTTTTGTTATTTCATTCTCAATCTCTGACTCCTGTCATTTCTATGCATCTCCCACACACTTTCTTTGTGTGTCTTTTTAGTATGGTACAATTAAAAATGTAGTGGGGCTGTTACTGTGGATTAATGAAGTGTAAGAAAATATTAACGGGTGTGGTCAGATACCATACTAGGATGACAACAGAAATTAAATCTACGTTACTTCCTCAAGACCATCAATAAATGGGGGCAAAGCTGCCGAAGACAGATGTGTCAGACTGAAAGGTGCAAATATCAAGCTATAAACTAGCGACACTCCGTTCTCTGGACTGCATCCTGCTACTTGCAAAGTCCTGGTCAGGGCTTAGTAGCGGGAGATTGAGATCGAACTAACGCAGAAGAAGAAGAAGAAGAGGGACAAAAAAAAACAACAACAATGTGAGCTAAGAGATATTGGAGAAAGAGATGATCTTCTTCTTCTGTGTTTGTTTTCAATCTTCTGCTACCAAGACTTGAACAGTGCTTTGCAAGTATCAGAATTGTCATCTCGAGAACAGAGCGCATTGTGTCGCTAGTTTATATCTTGACTGCGATATTTGCACCTTTCAGTCCGACACACCCATCTTTGGCAGGAGGAAGAGATGAATACATACAATAGAGATATGAACACAAATATGAAAAGAAAAAAGGTTTTCTCTGGATACCTTTTCATTTCATTAGTGTTGTTTGTTGTCCCTGATAAAGACCTTTAGGTGATAACTTAGATTCTGTTTCTGTCCTAGTGCAGTATCTGACCATACCTATTAATACTTTTATTACACTTTAGTATGGTACAGCAGCTTAAATAGTTGTTTTTATTCTATTCTCAGTCAAAAAATTATTGAGATAAAAAACAGTGACTCCTCTATTATTTCAGTGCATCTCCAACTCACAAATTCATCTCTTGACTATTGTTCAATAGCTGAAATAACTGATTTCATTCTCAGTCAGAAAATGACTTGAGGTAGAACATTGACTTCTCTGTTATTACAATACATCTCCTATTCTTGGTTAATCTTTTAGCTTCTTGTACAACAGCCTACATAACTGATTTCATTCACAGTCAGACTATTATTGAAGCAAATCAGTGTCTCTTCTGTCAGTGCCTCTTTAACTCAATATATGTCTAACGACTTTGGCAGAACAGCTGAAATAATTGTTTCTATTTAATTCTCAGTCAGAAAATGATTTTGAGGTAAGCCATTTATTTTTTCTAGTGAGGTAATGGTCTGTACTTGCTTTTAATCCCGCCTCATTTACCCATGAACCGTCCTCATATTCAATTAGTTTTTAAAGTACAGAACAAATAAAATGCAGTTCTTACTAATAGATGTAGCGAACAGCAAACATTAAAGAAAGTATTAAATAAGCACTTCAAAAAGAGGAAATAGTAATTTTGTGGTAAGAAATACATTTTTTCTTCATCTCATATAAAAAGGGTCTAGTGAAGCATGTAATTGTAGATCCTGCTATAGGTTTTCTGATATGTTCACATAGAAACTTGTATAAGGGTGTCAGTAAGTAGGTCACAAACTGATATGGGATAGCTGTAGTTTATAAAGATTTTATTGGGTGACAGCATCATCCAGCTTTGGTGACTACTATAAGTAACAGACGTTAGGTGTCACATGTGCAGCTCAAATACAAAAATGGTGTTTGTGCTCATTTAGTATACAATCAAACAAAACTGGGCTGTTGTGTATTTTTTTTTCACAAAAGAACTTTCTGCAATGGATATTCATAAGGAAATACTTTGTATTTGCTGTGAGATGGTTTTTTTCCACTTAAAGCAGTGCATAACTGGGTTGATAAACTTTCTCAAGGGTGCTCAAAAACTGCTGATGAAGTCGAGGGGGTCAGCCTGTTTATATTGCAACAGAAGCATTTATGAAGTGGGTGGGGGAGATGATTCAAGCTGACATGCGAGTAGCAATAGACAGTGTAGCAACTTCAATAAGGTGTTCACATGGTTTAGGATACAACATAATGCATGATCCCACCAGAAGACATTTCGCGAATAGGTTGAACATGAAGTGCAAATATGGCTGAGACAGTAGAAAGACTTGTATGCTGCAAGTTTTGGTGCACCGATAAAGTGATGGGATAAGTGTATCAATTTTGGGGAAATTTAAGGGACAATGTCAGTGCAATAATAAATGGTTTTCAAGTTCATATATCATTTAGTTTTTTTAAAATAGCCATTTGTGACCTATTCGCTGTCTTGCCCTTGTATATGCTGAAAGATCAAGTTGCACACCAAAATTAGCATGTGCACAGCATGGTGTGCCGATGAAGAGATATGGTTGAAAGTGCATGAGACTTGTAAGTGCATAACACATAATGAAAGTGTATTAGAGCTTGGTATTTTTTTACAGCATAATTATTGTACATATACAGAAGCTTGTAAACACACAGCTTAAGTTGTAAGTGCATGGAATGCTTTTTAAGTACACAATATATGTGATTGAATATGGCTGTTTGCATAAGGGTGCACTTTGTAAGTATATATAACAAGGACTATAATATACTAAAAGATTTACAAGTGCTGATCAAAAGATGATAAATTCCTGATATCACATGTAAGTATTGAATGTGGCTTCTTTGGACAGAGCATGGTTTTTATATTTTTTACACTTTTGTCTCTCTGTATTTTTATATAACCTATGACCTCTCTGTATTGTTAAATAACCTCTGACCTCTACAGTATTGCTAATGTGTGACATGAATTGTTTTTCCTAGCTTATTATTCCCAATCATCATTCACCCTAGTACTGTTCACACAGTATATATACTAACATTGGAAAGAAACAGAAAATGGGTTACTATAGCTGTGAGAAAAAATGGACTTGTTGCTCAAGAAATTAAAGCGCAGAACAGTGGGATTTTGAATCTAAACGAGATGTCCCTTGGTCTGGATAGAGATGCATCAAATTAAAGATTGACAAAAACAAAGAGAACCCTTGGCAGTTGAAAATTGGTAAAAGTAGACCCAAAAATCCAAAGAAGATCAAATGGAAAACAACACCACGTTTACGTGAACACAAGTGTAAGTCTTCGACTAGTGTGAATTCAAGGCAAATCCATGGTCTGGCAGCATCCATAATGAAGTAAAACAGCAGAGCAATGTAGACCCGCAGTGAGTTACGGCACCATCTTTGTTAAGTTTTTTTCGGGAAAAAAACATGAAAAAAAACTAGTAAAAGTTGATTAAGGTTGAGCTTAATCAAAATTTAAAAATGGGTATGGTCAGATACCGCACCGAGACGAGAACACAAACAAAACCTACGTTACGACCAATAGGCCTTCATCAGGGACAGATTTACAAGTGCTGATCAAAAGATGATAAATTCCTGATATCACATGTAAGTATTGAATGTGGCTTCTTTGGACAGAGCATGGTTTTTATATTTTTTACACTTTTGTCTCTCTGTATTTTTATATAACCTATGACCTCTCTGTATTGTTAAATAACCTCTGACCTCTACAGTATTGCTAATGTGTGACATGAATTGTTTTTCCTGATGAAGGCCTATTGGTCGTAACGTAGGTTTTGTTTGTGTTCTCGTCTCGGTGCGGTATCTGACCATACCCATTTTTAAATTTTGATTAAGCTCAACCTTAATCAACTTTTACTAGTTTTTTTTCATGTTTTTTTCCCATTATACACATCCACAGAACCGCTGCAGCCTCGCCTTATTTTAATTAAGTTTTTTTCACAAGCTGTAATAAGAAAAGTAAAGTAAAGTGAGCTGTTAGCGATCTCACATTTCAAAGGCTCGGCTATATGATGGCACTAGCCATCTCCTCTCACTGCTTTTACTTCTTGGACTGAACCGGTACCCATTAAAGGCTCGGTCGACCCGGGAGCCATTGCGGTCTGAAAAAACATTCAGGACCACTCAGATGCGAAGCCAGCTCGCTAACCACTATGCTATGCGGCTCCCCCATTGAAACATGTCAAATTAATTTTAATGGGTTGAAGAACTGAAGCTTTGTATTCAAAATATCTACACTTCAGGTTTTGTAAAAATGGTACTGTTTCATTTTGGATAAAACAACGTCCACATTGTGGCTTTTAGATAATTAAAAAAAAAAAAAAATTAGAATTACTCAAATGACTTTAATATGACATAATTTGACCTGCGTACGGTTTCTACAGTAGTTTTATTACTACTGAACAGAACAAAGAAATTACTATCGTTTTCTAAAATGTTCACTATTCGCTTGATATAAAATAGTATAACTAATTTTATCGACTTTTATCTGAATTTTTGTAAAACCTTCATTACCTCCAAAATTCTCATATTTACTCCATTTGAGGAAATTTGCCCCTGTTCTCTGACCACAGATCTATCAGTTCTATTGCAGACGCTGAGGATGAAGTGTTAGACTTCATTGTACTTAGTCACAGCTTGTATGAGGGGAGGTTGCCAGTTCCCTTCCTTGCTGCCTTACCTTCCCTAACTGCAGGTTAGGTATCCATTTACATTCCCACTAGATTATAATAATTCACCCATGTCAATCCCATAATTCCATGGCGAGTGATGGGGGTGCGAAAAGGTCCACAACACATTCTATTCAGCTTGTTGTCAAGGCAAATTAATCAAACATGAAAACTCTGGCTAGTAAAAAAAATAAAGTACTGATATAAATATATGAGCATTTGGAAAACACACACACATTAGACAATAGGAAAGAAGGAAAACTAATAGGCAAGCTTGATACTTTTGCCATTGTGGTCGCTTATTTATTTTTAAAAACAATTTAGAATAGAAGACTTGTGCATGGGACTGGCATTTTCATCCTGTAGAACAGTGAGCTTCAGCTACACTGCAAGAGCACATAAAGGATTTGGCACAAGCTTCCTACAAGAATGCCAACTGAAGTCATAGCACACTGCTCCGGTTGGAGCAATTCATAAATAATGATGGTAGATGAAATAAAAGTGCTGCAAAAATGAAGTAGTAAGTACTTGTTTTCTAAGCTACTCGTACAGAGTTCTTCTAGGAATTATGGTATTCAGACAAGTGTATGCCTGCTGCCAGATAGTCAAAGGCTATGCATAGTAGGCTCTATTTTTTTGTGATTTACTTCCTGTGGCCTAACTAAACATGGGCGAATCTAAGTTGAGTATTGGGTAGGGATTTCATGATTTTTAAGATTGTCTTTGATAAGACCAGGCACCTGATCTCATCTCCCTTATAGACCAAGGAATGCTGGAATCTTACAGGATTCAACCAACCAACCAGCCCCCACACCAACCCCACACGTGCACGCACACACACTAGGTGGGGGCCTTGGTCACCTATTTCAGTACCTAAAGTCATTGTTCAATTGGTGTTATCATAGTGTGCCTTACAAAAGCCTGTTATCATAGTGTGCCTTACAAAAGCCTGTTATCATAGTGTGCCTTACAAAAGCCTGTTATCATAGTGTGCCTTACAAAATCCTGTTATCATAGTGTGCCTTACAAAAGCCTGTTATCATAGTGTGCCTTACAAAAGCCTGTTATCATATAGTGTACCTTACAATAACTTGTTATCATATAGTGTACCTTACAATAACTTGTTATCATATAGTGTACCTTACAAAAGCCTGTTATCATATAGTCTACCTTACAAAAACCTGTTATCATATAGTGTACCTTATACTAACTGGTTATCATATAGTGTACCTTACAAAAACCTGTTATCATATAGTGTACCTTACAAAAACCTGTTATTATATAGTGTACCTTACAATAGCCTGCTATCATATAGTGTACCTTACAAAAACCTGTTATCATATAGTGTACTTTACAATAGCCTGTTATCATAGTGTACCTTGCCAAAGCCTGTTATCATATAATAGCTGTCCATCGTTGTCGATGAGGACCGCCGACATCATCCTTGTCACAGATTTCCCTGTTGGGTGTGGGTGCGCATGTGGCTGAACAGGCCAATGCGAGCACGAAAACATCTGCTACATATCGGGCACACGAGGTTTGTAGAAGGGGATGGTGTTCCCGCTGCTCGGGATTTCCGCATCTCGCGTCTGTTCTGGGCTTTCACAACACGGTCATCTTCACCGGCAGCTACACCCGATTTGACTGCACTTCTCCAGTCAGATCTGTTTTTCGCAAGACATTCCCAGGTGTTGAAGTCTATCTGGCAACTTTTTATCTTCTAGGAATAATATCATATAATGTACCTTATACTAACTGGTTATCATATAGTGTACCTTACACTAACTAGTTATCATATAGTCTACCTTACAAAAACCTGTTATCATGTAGTGTACCTTACAAAAGCCTGTTATCATGTAGTGTACCTTACAAAAGCCTGTTATCATGTAGTGTACCTTACAAAAACCTGTTATCATGTAGTGTACCTTACAAAAGCCAGTTATCATGTAGTGTACCTTACAAAAACCTGTTATCATGTAGTGTATATTACAAAAGCCTGTTATCATGTAGTGTACCTTACAATAGCCTGTTATCATGTAGTGTACCTTACAAAAACTGGTTATCATATAATATACCTTACAAAAGCCAAACATTCTTTTACAATTATTTACAATGTTTGTGAAAGGGATGTATTTTTCTTAAGTCTTTGTAGTACTAAACTTTGAAGCAGCTTCTTGTTTGTAAACTGAGCACTACAAAATGATTCACCCAATATCAAATCTTTGTCATGTTTGGCTAATGTGGTATTGGAAGATCAATCTTAGGGCACCAATATAAATCAGGATCAGAAACCTCATTTTCTGTATCCATGCCTGTCAACTTGTAAGGGAAAGTGATCATTTTTAAAGTTTTTCATCTATCACTGAGTGAATCCTGTTTTGTCCTGTGAAGTTAATATGTTTGCATCTGTAGAATTTTTTTATTGTCATTGATATTGTAATCAATTTACTATAATTTTATCTTTGATGCTGGGACTTGGAAGCTCTTTCTTATGTGATAATGCTGGGGCACTGCTGAGATAAGCCTTATTGCTAGCATCATTTATTATCACCAATGCTATAATCAGCTCATAATACTACTTTTTCTGCTTCTGATCTGCTATTGCATATTTTTTTCTATAGCAAATGCTCACATGAAATGAGTTCCAAGTTAACTAAACTTGTGTTACCAAGTCCAAGTTAACTAAATAAGCTTTCACTAACAAAATAAGAAGGTCCATGACCAGCCGTATTTATGCTTTTTAACAGCATTCTTCTTTTCGCTTATCCTGTTATGCCATTCAGCGTCATGTTATGAAAAGATTTCTCTAGAACATACCCGACTGTGTGCCTCATGCACAGTGGCATTCACAGCCTCAGATATTTCCATAAGCCACCTTTTCCATGGTCGGCCTTTGGCATTGAATCTCCTGTACCATTGCTTGTTACGTGGCCAAACCATTTATTTGCTGTCTTTTGATGTAGTCTAATACTGGTGTTGTTCTCACTAATCTTCTGATGTCATCATTTCTGATCATGTCTTTCCTTGTTACACCCAATACTTTTTGCAGGCATTTCATTTCTGTTGTTAGGATGTAGCATTTTTCATTTGATGTTAGTGTCCAGTTTTGACATTGATAGCATAGTGTCCCGACAAAAATCGTGTTGTATAAATCTCTTTTGGTAATTATTGTCACGTGCTTGCAATTAAGTATTAGAGTTAATTGTCCAATAATCTGATTTGCCTTACTGCATCTTTGTTGGATTTCCAGCATTTTAACAGCATTGAGACTCTGAAATAATTTTATACCTTTTTTACTGTCCTTGTCTCTGAAATAATGTTAAACCTCTGTTAACTGTCCTTGTATAAATCAAGGAGGCCCCTCACTGAAGAGAAAAGAATAGCACCACTGCACTTACTGTCTATGCTGTATCTTCTTTGTCATTTGTTCTCATACTCCCGCCACCAAGCCCTGAAAAAGGCTTTGCAAGTAGCAAGATGTTGTCCAGAGAATGCGTTGTGTCGTAGTTTACAGCTTGACTGCAATATTTGCACCTTTTGGTCCAACACATCCAACTTCAGCAGGCATTTTTGAGTACCGGGTTAACCTTCCCTCTTTGATCCCTTCTCCTTAGCCTGCCTACTCTGTTGCAGCCTGTTAACAAGGATCAATGCATGGAGGTGTAGAAGGGTCTTGGAAGCTCATGGGACTAAAGGTGGTTCTGCATGTGACTGGCAATCTCATCATGTAAAAATGTGCCATAGAAACCGCCTCAACAAGAGCACACAAGTACTTGAACCCAGGCTTCCTGCAAGAAGGCCAACTGTAATGGTGGTCCCATTATCCTATTGGAGTGAAAAAGGACATTATTTTGGCTCTATCCCTATGGTCAGGGAAAAAAATGGCTCATATGACCGAACTCAAAATTCTCCTGTTCAGTCATTCCATCGCCACTCTGTTTCTAGCATGATCTAGGTCTTCTTTTCTTTCTTTTGTCACGTGGTTTCCAGTTAATGGCTTGTACTGGGAGTCTTATTGTTCATTCCCCAAGTTTAAATCATCATCACCATTTATCTATCTGGCTCCCCATGGAACATAGGACCACAACAGAGGCTCTCCACCTGTTCATATTCTGTGCCGTCTTAAATTCTGCCCATGAGACCCTGATTAAATTGGCTCCCCTTCGACTGTTCTCCAAGTGTTTCTTTACCTTCCCGCTTCTATCTTTCCCTATGGGTTCCAATCCAGTGTACGTCTGGTTGTACTTATTTTCAAGAGTGTGTCCTATCCAACCCACTTTCCCCAATTTCCTTCCCCATTATGGGCCCTTGAGCAAACATTCATGAACTGAACAGGGTGGCATCACACAGATCAAACCGGAGAGCACTAATTTCTGTCTATGTGCACTTTCAGCATATTGATTGATTATTCTCAGAGTTCAGAGAAGAAGTAGACTGAAAGTAATGATGATTGCTGTTAAATTTAATGATAAAATGTCATTTGTGTTTTTTGTTTTGAGGTCTAATATTGAAAGTTTTATGAACATTCATTTGTATTAAAATTGGCTAAGTGGCTTCCTGAGAGCCAGGTGGGTGACAGAGTCTAGAATATGACTCCTGCCACACTGAGAGCATGTCATAAGAGGTGACTAACAATGAAGACAAAACTCTGTTTTAAAAGGATCTGCCACTCATAATCATTGCACCCTCCACAATTTACACAGTAGTTTTCTAGGTTTGTAAGAAAGCTCTAGACATAATATCCCAAATATGATAAAGGAATTTAAAAGGGAACAACTCATTCTACTGGAGATAAAAGAAGAAGAATCTATTAAACAGTTAAAATGTTTGTTAAATACCCTTCATATTAAAGTTAAAAAGTTTGTTAAACACCCTTCATATTAAAGTTAAAAAGTTTGTTAAACACCCTTCATATTAAAGTTAAAAAGTTTGTTAAACACCCTTCGTATTAACGTTACAATTTTTAAATAGTTTTCATAATCAAGTAACATTTTTTAAACATTATTTTAAAGTTAAAATGTTTAAACAAAATTCTTCATACTATTGTTAACATTTTTAAACACTTGTCATAATAAAGCTAAAGGGTTTGTTAAACACTCTACATGTTAATCTTTTTATAAACAGTTTTCATATTAATATTACCATATTTTAGTGGCCTGCTATTAATTAACTCTGTAAGAAAATTAATGTTTTTAGTGTAATAAATGACAGCTATTGCATGTAATGAAGTTTACAGATTTTTATAACTTTTATAGAAGAGTTGAAAGTGAAATCAACTTTCATGCACAATTTATAAATGTAAACAGCTTTCATATACACATTTGAAAGTGAAGTCATTGTTTTTTAGAAATGTTGAAATGGAAATATTTATTATCGCAGAGAGAAGATAGATGTAGGTACGTTCTTCATTCACAGAAAATGATGGGCCAGTTGAGTTTGCTCAACATGGCATGTGCTGCCAAGGCAAGGCTGCGGACAGTCACGCTCACGAGAGCCACTCGAGAAGAAATGTTGCATTTCTCCATTCTTGGTGGGCTAGAGAGAAACCATGGAATTTTTGTCACCAAAGTCCAACCTGGGTCTAAAGCAGCAGAAGCTGGGCTGAAGCGAGGAGATCAGGTACGATCAGATATCAAGTTCCTACGAAAAGCTTTTTGAAGTTCGGAGTAATGTCCTATCTGGGATTTGTGCACAAAATAATTATGTCATGCATGATTTATGTCAATCAATCAATTGATGTCCATCAAAACCTTTCAATGCTAAGTTCTCATGTCCTGTGCCATCTATTGCATCTTCTTCAACATCTTCCCGTTGCCTTTCATGCTTGTCACGCTCTATTTCTTCTATGTGTGTTTTGGTCTTTAATTTTTGGTTGCTACCATTGGTTTTCTTAATGTACGTCTTATCCAACCTACACATCTTCTCCTCACTTACCATTCTACTGTGTTTCTCTCCTTTTTTTTCCCAGCAGTTACACATTAGTGATTTTATTATACCATTTCTGTACACACACCCATTTGTGAAAGTATGTATCCTTTTGGTTGTAGTTCTCCATGTTTCAGAGTCATATAATAGAACTGACCTAACACTGTAGTTGTTACTTTTGTGTTGCACTCAACTTTTTCTGATTTTTATGGCCTTCACACTGAGTAGATAAAGAACTTCTCCTTTCATGGAAATATAACAATGGAAAATTGCGGACACAAATTATAAATATAAAGAATAGGAATTGCCAAATTTGTTTTCACTAACATTGTCACATACTGACATCCAAACGTGTCACTCACAAATTAATAATCAGAGTGAGCAGCTGTTGTGTAAACTTGTTATTATTTTATGGGGTAGAAATGGGGACAATAAACAGACATTTGGAGTAGAGAATTTAAGCCTTGGAAATATGAATAAAGGAGTGCGTCTCATAGGAAGAAAAGAAAACAAATAAGGAATTTTTAGAGAAATTAGGAGTGCAAAGAGAATTGATTGAACTAAATCAGTGTCATAGATATTTGGTCACGTAAAAATACATAGCACCTCGCAGAAAAGAATATTGTAAGGAAAGGAGAAGGTAAAATGGGTCAGAGGTCAAAAATTCTATAATTGGGAGAACATCAAACAAAGTCAGATGGTCGTACCTGAGGTGCTTGGGTAGAGATAACATCAAACAAAGTCAGATGGTCGTACCTGAGGTGCTTGGGTAGAGATAACATCAAACAAAGTCAGATGGTCGTACCTGAGGTGCTTGGGTAGAGATAACATCAAACAAAGTCAGATGGTCGTACCTGAGGTGCTTGGGTAGAGATAACATCAAACAAAGTCAGATGGTCGTACCTGAGGTGCTTGGGTAGAGATAACATCAAACAAAGTCAGATGGTCGTACCTGAGGTGCTTGGGTAGAGATAACATCAAACAAAGTCAGATGGTTGTACCTGAGGTGCTTGGGTAGAGATAACATCAAACAAAGTCAGATGGTCGTACCTGAGGTGCTTGGGTAGAGATAACATCAAACAAAGTCAGATGGTTGTACCTGAGGTGCTTGGGTAGAGATAACATCAAACAAAGTCAGATGGTTGTACCTGAGGTGCTTGGGTAGAGATAACATCAAACAAAGTCAGATGGTCGTACCTGAGGTGCTTGGGTAGAGATAACATCAAACAAAGTCAGATGGTCGTACCTGAGGTGCTTGGGTAGAGATAACATCAAACAAAGTCAGATGGTCGTACCTGAGGTGCTTGGGTAGAGATAACATCAAACAAAGTCAGATGGTCGTACCTGAGGTGCTTGGGTAGAGATAACATCAAACAAAGTCAGATGGTTGTACCTGAGGATGACCAGCCCAGTTTTCCCTTACTATAATCCAAATACAGGGTAGGTTACTTCATCAAGACAAATTGTCTGATTATGTTGCCATCATTGCTTGCGATGGCCAACTAACTAAGCACCTATAGGTATTCCGGGAGAGCAAGGGGGTTGATTTTGCTTATCATAACCAACTGAGATTGTTGTCTACCTAACTTGTATGGCCTAATTGATTTTCTTCCTAGATTCTGGAGGTGAATGGTCACAAGTTTCAACTCATCTACTACAACAAAGCCCTTGAAATTCTTAGAGGAACAACTCATCTCTCTGTGACAGTCAAGTCCAACCTGCAAGGTAAGCTTCATAAAGTCATTTCTCATAAAGCCTGGCATTCTTCCACAATGATGGGCGTAGAACGTAATTACGCAGAAATAAAATATAGACAAATTGACTGTTATTTTTGTATGGGGCCTGGAATCAGTTATATGGTAGGTTAATTATTTCAGTGTGTACTATCCATATCTATTGTATATTTATTATGGATCAAGATGCTAGGCAGTGCGTGAGCTGCCATGGTCAGCGACCCATAGCTGACTGCTAGCGTCAGGGTCAGCGAGCCAGAGCTGCCAAGACCCTTCTACACCTCCACACGGTGATCCTGTACAACAGAGCAGACTGGCTAATCAAAAGGGTTCAAAGAGGAAAAGCTAACCTGGTACCACAAAATGTCTGCTAAAGTCTAATGTGTAGGACCGGAAGGTGCAAATATCGCAGTCAAGCTGTAAACTACGACACAATGCATTCTGTTCTCTGGACAACATTCTGCTACTTGCAAAGCCCTTTTCAGGGAGATTGAGAACGAACGAAGAAGAGTAAATTTATTGTTGGGTTTATTTTTTTTAGTGTCTCCTATCCAACTCTACTGTATCTACAAAATCCTTATCTCTATTACTCCCTGCCAAAGAACAGTAATCAGGGTCATGGGGAAATATACTGATGAAGACCACCAGCTCACATCCTTCTTCGTGATCCTGCAAACAGGCTGCGCAACAGTACTCTGGTCAACAAGGTGGGGATTGACACCCCATAGTGGTGAGCTTACTGAGGAGCCTCACATTGCACTACAGCCAAAAGGACCCTAGGTCCACCTTCAGTAGGCTTTGGTATGTGATATAAGAAAGCCATTGTAACCCACTACCAAAGAAACATCGTCAAGAGGAACTCAGCACGAGTAATGTCCAACAACAACCACATTTTTGGTAACGTGTCACAAAGATGACACTTATGAGTCTAGCACCCTTATGTGTTAACTTAGTTGATACAGTAACTACAGCACAGCAAGAACATTTGAGGCCTCTACGTCAAATGGTGAAAATGAATCGACTAAATCTATTCAAATGATTATCTTCTTCGTTCATTCTCAATCTCTTGCTACCAACCCATGAACAGGGCTTTGCACGTAGCAGGATAAAGTCTGGAGAATAGAATGCGATGTGTCACTTGTTTACATCTTGACTGCAATATTTGCACATTTCCGTCCGACACATTCGTTTTCGGCAGTAAACCATTATCTAAATGAATAGTTACAATAAATGAACATTCTGTATCCTGCATTGGATATGTTGCCTTATATTTCAGTTGATGATAGGCGATTGGCTAGCACAATTTAATGTGCAACACAGATTAGGTAGCAGCTGACGTTTCAACTTATCCACAGTGGCACCCTTTCTCTTTTTTCTAAAACTGTCAGTGTAGGTAGGAAGGCATTGTCCCCTCTCTAAGGCTATTTGACCCCACCAGGAGTAATACTCCTGCCAGCATAGCTACTGGGATTATTGGGGTGCACAAACTCTCCAACCTCGACAAGGTAGGCTTACATGTAGAGATACCGCCATGTAGGGTAGAAAGCTTTCCAACCTCGACAAGGTAGGCTTACATGTAGAGATACCGCCATGTAGAGTAGAAAGCTTTCCAACCTCGACAAGGTAGTCTTACATGTGGAGAGCCTCACTTTGATAAATTACTCTGTTAGAAAAGAGACTGCTGTTAGAATATTCAGTGGGGCCGAAGATGGAGCACAGTGAATGAGCTGACAGCAGCCAGCAACTCATAAGTGACTGTTTGCTTCAGGGTCAGCAAATGAGAACTAACCAAGACCCTATTCCACCTCTAAGCAAGGATCCAGGTGGAAATATGCTGCATTAGTGTAGCCTGTCTAAGAGAATAGAAATTGCAGTGGAAAGCCAAACCCTGTACCCAAAAAAAACCCAGCTGAAATTGGATGTGTGGTCGAAAGACATAAATATCGTTGCTTTGATGTATATTGCAACACAATGTCCTTTTCAGGATGAAGGCCGAAGAATAATATTCAATAAACCATATCTTGGCCCTTGCAAACCAGAAGGCAGGATTTAACTCTTTGAATCCGTGAAATCTATATATCGGTGTGTGTGTAAATACCCCATTCTCTGAGCCACCCATTTGCCGGTGTGATGGGTGAACCATTTTTTTAAGGTTCATTATGGGATGTACTACTTGGATTTTGGCCATAATATAGTGACGTCTACACAGTACACACATTTCCGGAAATAAAAAATATGGCAACACAAATATCGAAGCATGTTGTCACGATGATTTTGGTAGTTTTTGTGATGAAAAGGGGTTTTGAACATTCAGAAAATGGCCTTCTAAAAGGCCAACAGCAGAACAAGTTGTTCAATGTAATTTCAATGGTTTTGAGGCTGATAAATTGGATTTAGATGGTGATTATTCTGAAAAGGATTAGTTGTTATTTGAACAACAATATGTGTGTGATTCGTATTACCATTCGTCTTGGATTTAGATGGGGATTATTATTAAATGATCAGTTGTTATTTGAACAACAACATGTATATGATTTGGACTACCACTGATTAGGATTAAGCTAAATCAGTTCATCTGAGCATCAGACTATATTCCAAAGAGGTATCCCACATAATATATCAAGTAAATTTGATGAATATATTCCACACTCTACTGAAGTAGGAACATTGGAGATAACGTCAGGCAATTTTAGATAGAATAACTGAATAACACATAGTTTTGTCATAGTAAACAGGTTTACTCAAATGTCAACATTGTGCATATTTTCTCAGGAGCACAGGGGAATGGGATTTTATGGACTGGGTAGCCAGAGTTCAAAGGGTTAAAGAGCTAGACATGCGTTTTCTACAAGAGGACCAACTGATATAATGTCACCATACTCCTTGTTGCCTTCTCTGTTTTTTTATCTAGAAAGAGTTTGGGCTCACCACTGCAGTTGTTCTCCTTGGAGGAAGCCTGGGCCTAATCATTAAGTGTTCATACAGTAGATTTTATTTGTTATTTGGTGAGCTCCGCTAAATATAATTTATGGCTAGCATAAAAGAAGGCTGTGGTTTGATTCTTTCATCCCAAATAATGGACATACTGGAGCACTGGTGTTCATATAGGGGCACTGGTGTTCATACAGGGGCACTGGTGTTCATACAGGGGCACTGGTGTTCATTCAGGGGCACTGGTGTTCATACAGGAGCCCTGGTGTTCATTCAGGAGCCCTGGTGTTCATATAGAGCACTGGTGTCCATACAGGGGCACTGGTGTTCATACAGGGGCACTGGTGTTCATACAGGAGCCCTGGTGTTCATACAGAGCACTGGTGTCCATACAGGAGCCCTGGTGTTCATACAGAGCACTGGTGTCCATACAGGGGCCCTGGTGTTCATACAGAGCACTGGTGCCCATACAGGGACACTGGTGTCTATACAGGGACATTGGAGTCCATACACTGGCACTGGTGTCCATGCAGGGATCGTCCTTCTTTGGGGGTGAAAAGGGTAGGAAGAATCTGCTTTCACATGTTATGATATTTGGTGATTATGAAAATGTTAGCAAAACATATTTCCAGAGTTCAAAGAAATGCTCAGATCATCAAAGAATACGCCACGGAAAGTTAAACGGGAAGACGGAAGTGTGCCAAACTCAAAACAGAGACTTTCTGTACCTGACCTTGACACCTCCGTGCCAATATTCCAGACAGACCTAGTTGATGGGAAGAAATCCGAGAAGAAGGGTGGAATATTTGGGTCAAACTCAAGGTTAAGAAAAGCATTAACCAGAATCAACTTCATGCCAAAGAGTTTCAATGGGTGAGTGTTTGGAGGATTTCTTGTTTGCTTTCACTGACCAAAACATACAATTTTTTTTACTTAAGTCTTTACAGTCAGTTGAATCTGGCAGATTTGTGTCCTGTAGTCTGATGCAAATGCCACAACTTCATATGTTAAATCAGTTTTTTTCTTCAAACTAAAATGATTTAATATTAAACAAGTCAAGCTAAAATTACATTTGAAAGATCTTAGAACATAGGGAAACTTTCTTCTATGACATGAAATATTCATAATAAAAAAATATATTAGTGATGGAGCATTAAATGGTGTTATTGGAGAGAGGCTGGGCACATAATTTGTATAATTTTACACGCTACACACAAAGTTGTTGCATTATCCCCCATGTTGTCTGTTCCATAGTCAGTCTGAACCAGACTTGTATTGATTATCCATGTGTAATCCCAGATGCATGATCATTGCCTTGATCAAATAAAAATGAAATTTTTTGCCTCGTGCATTTCTAATCCCATCACTTGGAATGCCACAACTTTAGAGATTTATCAGTGGTCAGCAACCCATAGTTGACTGCTAGCGTCAGGGCCAGCGAACCAGAGCTGTCAAGAACCTTCTACACCTTCATGTGGTGATCCTGGACTCTGCAATAGAGCAGGCTGGCTAAGGAGAAGGGATTGAAGAGGGAAGGCTAACCTGATACTAAAAAAATGCTTCCTGCCAAAGACGGATGTGTCGGACCGAAAGGTGCAAATATCACAGTCAAGCCGTAAATTAGTGACACAATGCATTCTGATCTCCAGACTACATCCTGCTACTTGCAAAGCCCTGTTCAGGGCTTGGTAACGGGAGATTGAGAATGAACGCAGAAGAAGAAGAAGAGATTCATCTAACGGCAAAATAAACTCTTCATTAAACAAAATCTCCACATGCATTATATTTTCTGCCATGTTTTAGGCTATTTCAAAACCCAAAATGTCATAACTAAATGACGGAACTGATGTTTTGCACTGTGTCAAGTATGTTTGAATGAGACCGTAAAGGGTTAAATGAGTTTTATCAAAAGCTATACTTGTGTGTGAAGCTTAATTTTTCACAGAAAATAAACAGCACAGGAATGTTTAGCACATTCAACCTGTTTAATGCTAGACCTATGTCATATAGCTAAATTCATAACAAAACCAATTATTAATCATGAGTGGTCCGCTGGGGTCTTTGTGTATAACAAGGACAAGAATAGCACCACTGCTCAACAGAGAAGTAGACCATAAGAACACCGACCATGGTTAGGTGGTTTGTTTAGAGCAGCATAGATGGTGCCTAACAGATTGCGGGTCTACTTTGCTCTAGTGTTTGAGTCTATTAAGATGGGCTCTCACATTGGTTAACCACCCTTCGTGGCATTTGTATATCTTATTCTTTCTAATAAAGCTCATTTGAAAGATACGTTATTTTCATAATAAAAATACAATAGATTAAATTAAATAGTTACAGACACAGGATATCAGACACAGGAGATACAAAATCCAATGACAAATATTAAGACTATAAATAGTACTGTGTTTCATTCAGCTCCATTGCTGTCAGCACAATGGTGAAAGAGTGGCCGATGGCAAGCTGAATTAAGCTTAAATCACCTCTCACAAAAAGACAACGTAGACGTCCCGTCCTCTGCAGATATCATAGGATATGCCTGAAAAGAATCCAGGAATTTTCTGACTTTCACTTAGCGACAACACTGACAATCTGGAACAATATTTGCCTATACAATAATTAAAATAGATGTTAATTAACTGACTGTGATAATTTATAATATACTTAACAATTAATGAATAAATCCCAACATTTACTGATTTAATTTACTACAAGCATGACTTTGTTAGATGGTTAACATAAGCAAGTCATACAACTGCACAGGATCAAGATGCTGAGCAGCGCATGAGCTGCAGTAGTCAGCGACCCATAGCTAACTGCTAGCGTCAGGGCCAGCGAACCATAGCTGCCAAGACCCTTCTACATCTCCACGCGGTGATCCTGGATAACAGGCTGCAGCAGAGCAGACTGGCTAAGGAGAAGGGATCAAAGAGGGAATGCTAACCCGGTACTCAAAAAATGCTTGCTGAAGTCGGATGTGTTGGACCGAAAGGTGCAAATATCGCAGCCAAGCTGTAAACTACAACACAACGCATTCTGTTCTCTGGACTACATTCTGCTACTTACCCTTTCAGGGTTTGGTAGTGAGAGATTGAGAATGAACGAAGAAGAAGAAGAAGATACAACTGCACCTTAATATATATTGTATTTTGTGGTTCAAATCATATTTGTTAAATTTTTGAATTTTGGAGTGTTGACTTTGGGGCTGTATTTCAGTAATTTTCTGTTAAACATATTCCTTCAGCAAGGAGTCTGGGTCTATCAATCACTCCGATGAAAGTCTGTATTCCAAGCCATCTAGGAAGTCCTCCACCTCGTCATCATCCTCCAATGCTGGGTGTACCATCAGCAGCCATCTGAGTGCTAGTAACCCAGACATTGCCTCAATTGGTCTGATTGTGGATGACCGCAATGATACGCCAGAGCATGTTGTGAAGGTCTACAAATCTGACCAGTCTTTTAAGTATCTGTTGATCCACAAGGTAAGCTTTTAGCTTCTTCTTCTTCTTTTGAACAGGGCTTTGCAAGTAGTAGGATATAGTCTGGAGAACAGAATGCGTTGTGTCACTAGTTTACAGCTTGACTGCGATATTTGTACCTTTCTGCCCAACTTCCGCAGTAGCCATTTTTTGAGTACCGGGTTAGCCTTCCCTCTTCGATCCCTTCTCCTTAGCCAGTCTTCTTTGTTGCAGTCTGTGATCCAGGATCACAGTGTGGAGTTGTAGAAGGGTCTTGGCAGCTCTGATTCGCTGGCCTGACGCTAGTAGTCAGCTACGATTCGCTGACCTCTGCAGCTGATGCGCTGCTCAGCATCTTGATCCCGAGCATTTAGCACATTTTTAGTCATAATCTTACCTTAAAATCCAGGGAATGAAGAGTAATCAGGTGAAACAGATCAACATCACACCTAGAAATGAAGGTACAGCATAGTGAATGAGCTGACAGCAGCCAGCGACCCATAGCTGGCTGCTTGTATCAGGGTCAGCGGACCAGAGCTGAGCAAGACCCGATTACACCTTCAAGTGGCTTGAAGATGAGCTGGGAGAGGTTGCCTAATAAATACTCTAAACTTTTTGAGGTTGGTAGTTTAAACTGGCTTATGTTTGATATGAAGAAAAAAAACAACCTGTGAGGCAAGATTAGTTATTTCACATTGGTTATTTTCACATAATGCACATTGGTTATTTCACTTAAGGGACCAAAGATGCAGCGCAGTGAATAAGCTGACAGCAGTCAGCGAAGCAGAGCTGAGCAAGACGTTATTATACCCTTAATTGGCTCCCTAATGCCATGTTTGGATTAAAAAAATCCTATATGAGATGTGGTGCGTGGGCCGGAGCATTGTCGTAATGGATCTATCAGTTGCAACTATCCAGCCCACATATCACTGCTTATCCAGCCCACATATCACAGCTCATCCAGGAATTTTTTCTTGAAACATAAAATTGGACAGGTGTCTCTCCCCTACTTCTCAGACATGGCTCCCTGTGACTTTTGGCTTTCTCTAATACTCATGTGTCACTCAATGTGATGAGATTTCAAGATGTAGAAAGAATCCAGATGAAGTGCCTGATGGAGATAACAAAAATAGCTTCCAGAAATGTTCCTACCAGTGGAAGTACTATGGGAAGAAGTGTGTAAACTCGGAAGGGGTCAATTTCAAAGAGAATTAACTCAACGTCTTTATACTGGCTTAGAAGACTCACAGAGTTTGTGTACAACCAGTTTCTTGGAGGGTAATTTTTACCGATGTGCTAGTCTATCTTAATAGATTCTAACACTAGAGCTAAGTAGACCAACAGCCAGTTAGGCGCTATCTATAGCTGTTCTTAACAAACCACCTGAGGAAAGGTACAAATAACTTGGATAGATTTTTTATGTGAATTTTTTTTAGAGTATTTACTAGGCAACCTCTCCCGCTAAGCCTACTCTTTTGGATTTCCAACTGCCAAGGAATTTTCAATGTGCCAGAAAGGATGTTTATTACCAGTTGAACAGAAGTGAGCAGGTGGTGGTCTTCAGACGCCGCACAGGCCACAATAGACTCAGGTACCATCTATTCAATAAACTGAAAGTAGGTACTACTGACGAATGCACCTGTGGTACTGGGAAAATGAGCACTGAACATCCATATGCTGCAAAATTACCCGACATACGAGGATCAGAGAAAGCACATGTAGCCATCACCAGTACCAACACTAGACAATCTCTATGGCAGTGTCAACAGCCTCAGGATGACCACCGCTTTCTTTGAACAAATTCAAGTCGACATCTGACAGCATACAAAAAGAAAAAGAACTAAATAGGTAAGTTAGTTGGTTTTTATCAGTGGAAGATTGATACTTTTTTTATCAGCCTTCACACAGGCATGTAGCACAGCGTTAAGTATTTTTTTTTTTTTTTTGGGGGGGGGGGGGGGGGGGGGGCTTTTGCCTTATTTCTCTATTCCCCAAGGCAGTGTGCATTGCACTATGATTTTATTTTGTGCCTGTCGGCCCAGTGCATCCGACTTTATCATGGATTTTCTTTAAGGGTTTGCCTCCTCAGGGTAACGGCTGGTGCTGTGATTTGGGAGCAAACCCAGCACATTTGGATTGTAAGCCATGTCACTTAACCACTAGCGCAAGCCGTCCCCTGTGTACAGTAATAATATGACTCATTCTTGTATAGATACACATTTGCCCATATGCAGTTTTGGAGGGTTCTGTACATGACGTGAGAATTAGATAACTGTAAATGAGAGCATAATATAAAAGGTAATTAACCGCGTGGACTGACCACTTCAGGATATAAAACTTCATTTCACTGCATTGCTCACCCTACCATTCACACAGGCCCAGAACCAGCATAGTGTGGAGTAGCCTTCTGGATTTGAAAGAAAGTTGAATTGAATTATGGCCTGTATATGATACATTAACAAAAATATGTTTAATAAGATGAAACTTCAGTGGTACTGTGGATTCAAGTCATCATCATGTCTTTTGCTCTCACGCCTCTGCCACTGTCAACCTCAGAGTCTTTGTAATGTCCCTTGTCCGTTTTCTGCTCAGTCTGTCTCTGCCTCTTTGGCCAGGTACCCTTCCAGTATCATTCTTTCTAGACCAATGTGATGTTTGATGTGACCAAAGTATGTTAATTTCCTAGACATGTGTGTAGTTTGCTAGCCAGTTTTCTTCTACACCCAGCTTCTGAAGGATTTCTGAGTTTCTTTTATTTTTGCTATCATGGTATTTTGAGCACCCACCTGTAGCATTTTAGCTCGAAGGATTCAATCTTTTTTCTAGGCTTTGTGTGGTTGACCATGTCTCACATCCGTACGTTGCCACTGGGAAGATGTAGGACTTCATGATCTTTATTTTTTTCATTTTGTTGTTAACCTCAAGACCACAATCTCTCTTCCATTTTGCGTTCCCTAGAAACAGGCTGTTTTCAAGGCAGCCTGGCTGACGAGATGTGGATCGACGTGATCCCCGTAGTAGTGAGCGCTACACAAATGAAGCCATCCATAGCACAACCACCTGGAGGATCCCAGTCCACCTTCATCAGCACGCTCGGGATGTCAGGGAAGTTACTACAACCCGCCACTTAACGTCCTTTTCAGGGCGCCCAAAAGAGTAAACTTACTCATTGTGGGCATTAAGCAAAACAATTTCTCTAGAATAATTTTAGGTCTTAGTCTTGTCGGTGTATATGAACAGATTTTGTTCCTCGCTTTGTCATTTAACCGACAGGATCATTCCAGCCCTGCAGCGCTCTTTGGGAGGACAACTGTACCATCTGCATATCTCGGAAAATGTTTGTGCTAAATCAAGCATGCATATTATACTCATGTGTGTATTATACGCCAAAGTTTGCTGTAATCACTTTTCAACATAGTCCCTATCACATTCAGTGTATGTGTGCCACTTCACTATTGCCTGAATTTTACGAGAAAAAGAGCTTTTCTGACTGACTACATAGCCATTCATGCTCATATGTTAATAAAACACATATTATGGTTCATTTTGTCACCTCATGTTTCCTGTGATATTTTTAGTATTCCCTTCCTCTCCTAGGAAACTACAGCCAAAGAGGTTGTAATGCTTGCACTTCAAGAGTTTGGTATTACAGATCCCAGCTGGTACGTACTCTTAGACTTCTGTCATTTGTTACTGACCAGTTCAATTTTAACTAATTTTGTTGAGGAACTGAAACGCTAGTTCAGTCAGGGACAACATACTGACCAGGACGTCATGCCAGGGTCAGGCACAATACACTGATCAAGACCACAATTTCTCTTCCATGTAGCGCTCCCTGAAAACAGGCTGTTTTCAAGGCAGCCTGGCTCTTCGTCTGTCTGCTTCGCCTCTGTGTACATGTGGGACAGGCAAACAATCTGCCGAGCATGTTTTGCAGGACTGTCCTCTGTATGTTCAGTTAAGGAGGATACACTAGTCAAATGATTCGACACAACAATCAAAGCTGTATGGGGCTAAAGAGCAACTGTGGTCAACGGTCGAGTTCATCACGGAAACTCGACTGATGGTGTAAACATCTATGATGCAATCACAAGAAGAAGAAGGCAGCCTGGCTGACGAGATGTGGATTGATGTGATCCCTGTAGTAGTGAGCACCACGCAGATGAATCCAAGCATAGCTCAACCGCCTGGAGGACCACGGCCCACCTTCATCAGCATGCTCGGGATGTGAGGAAAGGCACTACAACCTGCTACTTAACATCCTTTTCAGGGCGAACAAATAGGTAAACTTACTCATTGTGAGCATTAAGCAATAACTAATTTTGTTAGAATATCTCATAATGAAAGGTATATGAGATTAGTGAAAGGTATGTGAGATTAAATAATTTAGGTCCAATTTTTTGAGTTGCAATTTATTTTGTTTTAATAATGAAGAAACAAATGTATTTGAAAAAATAAGGTGAGGTTGCGGTGGTAATGTTGATTACAATGAGATGTAAAAAAAACATTTATAAATATGGTTCAGATACTATCCAAACTAGGGTGAAAACAAGAATGAAACCTATGTTAAACCTAAAGGTCTTCATCACGGAAAACAGATAACACAAATATGAGCTAACAAATCATAGAGAAACAGATGAATACACCAAAAAGAGATGTATAAGTATACTTAGCATGTGGACTTGTCAATGGTTAGATTGGAAGTGGACTTGTCAATGGTTAGATTGTGAGTAAACTTGTCAATGGATAGATTGTGAGTAAACTTGTCAATGGTTAGATTGAAAGTGGACTTATCAATGGTTAGATTGAAAGTGGACTTATCAATGGTTAGATTGTGAGTAGACTTGTCAATGGTTAGATTGGGAGTAGACTTGTCAATGGTTAGATTGTGAGTAAACTTGTCAATGGATAGATTGTGAGTAAACTTGTCAATGGTTAGATTGAAAGTGGACTTGTCAATGGTTAGATTGTGAGTAAACTTGTCAATGGATAGATTGTGAGTAAACTTGTCAATGGTTAGATTGAAAGTGGACTTGTCAATGGTTAGATTGAAAGTGGACTTGTCAATGGTTAGATTGTGAGTAAACTTGTCAATGGATAGATTGTGAGTAAACTTGTCAATGGTTAGATTGAAAGTGGACTTGTCAATGGTTAGATTGGGAGTAGACTTGTCAATGGTTAGATTGGGAGTAGACTTGTCAATGGTTAGATTGTGAGTAGACTTGTCAATGGTTAGATTGTGAGTAGACTTGTCAATGGTTAGATTGGGAGTAGACTTGTCAATTGTTAGATTGGGAGTGGACTTGTCAATGGTTAGATTGGGAGTAGACTTGTCAATGGTTAGATTGTGAGTAGGCTTGTCAATGGTTAGATTGGGAGTAGACTTGTCAATGGTTAGATTGCGAGTAGACTTGTCAATGGTTAGATTGTGAGTAGGCTTGTCAATGGTTAGATTGTGAGTAGACTTGTCAATGGTTAGATTGGGAGTAGACTTGTCAATGGTTAGATTGGGAGTGGACTTGTCAATGGTTAGATTGTGAGTAGACTTGTCAATGGTTAGATTGGGAGTAGACTTGTCAATGGTTAGATTGGGAGTAGACTTGTCAATGGTTAGATTGGGAGTGGACTTGTCAATGGTTAGATTGGGAGTAGACTTGTCAATGGTTAGATTGGGAGTGGACTTGTCAATGGTTAGATTGTGAGTAGACTTGTCAATGGTTAGATTGGGAGTAGACTTGTCAATGGTTAGATTGTGAGTAGGCTTGTCAATGGTTAGATTGTGAGTAGACTTGTCAATGGTTAGATTGCGAGTAGACTTGTCAATGGTTAGATTGCGAGTAGACTTGTCAATGGTTAGATTGTGAGTAGACTTGTCAATGGTTAGATTGTGACTAGACTTGTCAATGGTTAGATTGTGAGTAGGCTTGTCAATGGTTAGATTGTGAGTAGACTTGTCAATGGTTAGATTGGGAGTGGACTTGTCAATGGTTAGATTGGGAGTGGACTTGTCAATGGTTAGATTGTGAGTAGACTTGTCAATGGTTAGATTGGGAGTAGACTTGTCAATGGTTAGATTGGGAGTAGACTTGTCAATGGTTAGATTGGGAGTGGACTTGTCAATGGTTAGATTGTGAGTAGACTTGTCAATGGTTAGATTGGGAGTAGACTTGTCAATGGTTAGATTGGGAGTGGACTTGTCAATGGTTAGATTGTGAGTGGACTTGTCAATGGTTAGATTGCGAGTAGACTTGTCAATGGTTAGATTGTGAGTGGACTTGTCAATGGTTAGATTGGGAGTAGGCTTGTCAATGGTTAGATTGTGAGTAGACTTGTCAATGGTTAGATTGTGAGTGGACTTGTCAATGGTTAGATTGTGAGTAGGCTTGTCAATGGTTAGATTGTGAGTAGACTTGTCAATGGTTAGATTGCGAGTAGACTTGTCAATGGTTAGATTGCGAGTAGACTTGTCAATGGTTAGATTGCGAGTAGACTTGTCAATGGTTAGATTGTGAGTGGACTTGTCAATGGTTAGATTGTGAGTGGACTTGTCAATGGTTAGATTGTGAGTGGACTTGTCAATGGTTAGATTGCGAGTAGACTTGTCAATGGTTAGATTGTGAGTAGACTTGTCAATGGATTGTGAGTGTAGTTTATGTACATCTTTTGTTATGGTTGTGGATTAGGTGCGCAAGACAGGATAGGTGTGTATTTGTTGAAGACCATTGCACTGAAAGGTTTTGATTTATCGATTGATTTATTGATTATGGCATGTAGTTTCTATATTGTAATGTTCCAACTTGCATAAGGTGTGAGTTTTAGAATGCAGTATCAGGAAGGAATTAATTGTGGCATTTAACTTCTATATACTATTTTAGGATTGGAGATGCTATACCAAGTAAGAAGAACACAAATTGACTACTATTACAGCATTCTTCATAATACTCTGGATTTATAGGGATGTGGAGGAGAGACTGTCTGGTCAGGCAGAACATAATTCTTCTTCGTTCGTTCTCAATCTCCTGCTACCAAGCCATGAAAAGGGCTTTGCAAGTAGCAGGATGTAGTCCCTAGAACGGAATGCGTTGTGCCGTAGTTTACAGCTTTACTGGTGTTTATACCCATGACTCCATTAAAGAGACCGGTTTCAGAACCGCTCAACTACTCCCTCTTCTGTTGTTACAATAAAAGGCAGGTAAAGAAGAGAGTCCTTCAGCAGACTTAACCACTGGTTGGAAATGAAGTATTAAAGACTTAAGTATACTAAGCCAAAATTTATTTGAGTAGGAGAGGTCAGTTCCCTTCCTTGCTGCCTTTTCCTTCTCTGTTAGTCAAGTACCCATTTACAGCAGGGTTGACTATAGTGTCCCAGTTGTGGGAGATGAACCCTGTACCTCTGCCATGAAAAATGAGTGCTCTAACACTTGTTACAGTAATCTATCCTATTTGTTAATCTATCCTATTTGTAAAGTGATTGTACACTATTAATATAGTGATTCAAACAATTGTTCCTTCCATGAAATAACTTTATCTAACTGTCGTTATAGCAACTACTCCTTGCGAGAAGTCACAGTCGAGATGGAAAAGTTCATCAAGAGCAAGCGTCTGCCAGACAGTTTAAGTAATCTGCCAGAAAGGTTAAATCTAAATGGGCGGTAAGTGCTTTTTCTTGTCAGCTCATCTTTTTTTCCCCTCTTTATTTACAAACATTTTTGTTTGAGCATTTTAGCACCATATTTGCATTTATTTTGAGCTTCATTTTTTTTTTAGATACCATATAATCAGATCAAGAGGACTATGTTGCACATATCTTCATCACATATACAGTTTCTCACATTATGCCACCAGTCTGCACTATATTGTCAATATGCATACATGTCAACGTTTATGGGTTACCCAGAAGTTGTACGATTTAGCTCACTGCCGCCATGTACAGATTTTAACACGCACGCACCACCACCCCCTCTAAGAAACAGTATGTAAAATTGTGTGTGTGTGTGTATATATATATATAAATATTATATACACACACAGCGTATATATATATATATATATATATATATATATATATATATATATTCACACACACAGGGCATTTCAAAGTCATTTGAACAATTTTGGGTTGCTTTATTGTATTCATAAATTGTCCAATTAAGATGTAATTTCACACATATATAATGTAGCTGTTCCAAGTTCAGTTGCCAATGGTTATCTGCAATTAATATCCATCCTTAATGGGAGACTGTTACGTCACATCGACGGATAAGGTGTGTAAGTAACAGTGATCAACATCTTCTACGCTGGCCACCAAGGTCACCAGACCTCATACCATGTAACTTTGTTTTATGGGGATATGTTAAAGAAATTGTCTACAAACCACCACTCCCCTAAAATTAAAATGTCGCTGAACTGTAAGATTACATTACCACTGCAGTGCAAACCACTGATGAGAACATGCTGCAACACGTCTGGGAGGAGTTAGATTGTTGCATTGACATTTGTAGAGTAACAAAATACGCTCACATTGAACATTTGTGAGGTAACTTCGGGATAATCTTTGTAATTGACCTTTTACAGCCAACATTATATATGTGTGAAATTACAATGTAATTTGCCAATTTATATTAAAATATGAGCAAGCTGAAATTGTTCAAATATATTATAAATAAAATTAAGCCTGTATGTCTCTGTGTCATTTAAGAAAATAAAAAATTCAATTATAAAATTTTAAAAATCAATAAAAATCATTCCAAAATGCTTATTGGGAGCGTGGGGTAGGACAAAGAAGTTAGTGATGCGGCTTAAAAGCCAAACTTGCAGGGTTCAGATCCTCGAACCAACAAGGTCGTACCCCTATAGTAGGTAAACCCATTTTTACAATGCATGCTGAAGTTGGATACACTGTACCAATAGGTGCACAACACAGTAAATCGCACCCAACCCTATGAAAATACACAAACGCACACAATAACTTTTAAAATATAAAAATCCACATTCTGATAATCTGGGAATTACAGAAATCTAAAATGTATCGCAGCTGTTTTGCTATTTAAAATAAATATGCGATGATTTGTAACCCACTGTGGTTACATATTTCAAGAAACTCATTCTTAATTGCTGATGTTTTGGGAAATGTGTATGTTTTAAAGCTCATACTTGATCAGACATACATTTCTGCCCATTGTTTCACAGTCTAATCTAATTTGCTCTCCGCAACTTAATTTACAGGGGTGCATTTTGTTCATATAAGGTCGAGTTTGATATTGAGGTTTTCAGCGGCTGACGTTGACATGTATGAATTGGATCTCAATGTTGTCATATACTACTAGAAACCATACATATATCAGCTCCAGTAGTGTCTTATGTGGTATTGTTTATATATCCGGCCGTCTTGTCAACAACTCAGTATTGTAAATACGTATAGTGAGTAACAGTTCCATGTTGATCAGGAAGGAGGAGTGAGCCCTGTCTCTCATAGCTAGTGGAGTCAGTATTATGGTTTAACAGTAGAAGAGAAGAGTCAACACTTGTTACTCGGGTACAAGAAAATTCAAAAGTTACATTAATGAAAAATATGAGTTTAAAATGTGTTTTGTTCCATAGATTATCTGAGAATTAGGAATCTTGAGGCATGTTTCTGAAAGGTCACTATACACTTATTGTTTTAGCACCTTCAATTTGTATGTATATTAGGGGGGGGTTTATTTATTTTATTTTTTTTGGTCTGCATTTTATTAGGGAACTTTGATTTGCAAGGAAGTATATTGTACATAATTATGTTTGTTTTCTACTGCTCATGTACTCTTGTATTCAGTCTTCTGTCCTCCAGTTCACTCTATCATTTCATATCTTTCATCACTTTGTGGTCTTTGTTTTAAACTTTCTATGTCGATTATTGTACAGTGGGCACTTGATGTTTAATTTAGCTTGTGTTTGGGTTAGGTAAGGGACATGGGATCTAGAGTCCACTTGAACCCTGGTCTTTAATCTGACACGGTTGATTGATGCCAGTAGCCAAAGCCATTTGAATCCATGTCTGTACTTCACCCTGTGGTACCAGGATGGTTCAAAGGTGTGATGCAGACCATCTCTCTATCTCTTTTGGCCCATGCCGCGTGAACGTTTGTAGTTGCATGGTCACCAGAAAGAAACCATCCTCGTCCATCTGTCGTCAGCGATGTGGACCACATGGCTGGCCCATATGTACTTCTGTATTGATGCAGAGTCTATGACATCCCAGAACTCTCATTTAGTGGCAGATGTCAGCATTTAGAAAATATTTAGGACTCTTTACTCCATTGCACTTATGGTAGCACAGAGCTTTTCTGCATCTGAAGCCAGAAGTGGATAATAAACATAACAGCAATAACCACTTATAATCAGAGTAGTTAGAGAGCTTTTTCTCACAGCTGAGGGTTCATGTACCCGATTGTGGCACTATCAGGTCTACCTTGCTGTAAATTGATACCTGAATGATAACCAGGGTAGTCAAGGAAAGAAAGCTGAGATCTTGTAGAATGAAGTCTCTAACACTTCATCCCTGATGGTGGTGCTGTCTTTTCATTTACCCTTTTTTTATTTGAACTAACATCGTCAGATGACCAGATCACCTACTGCAGAAATACTCTGCTTTGCATAGAGTTTTCTATCGCTGAGTCCTTATCCGTTACATTAATCTTAATTTACATCCTGGACTATAAGCAGATTCCTAGATACTCAGCAGAAGGGGAAGGGTATGGATACTTTTGGTTCCTACAGACAGTTGGTTGTATATAACTAGATACCAACCAACATCAAGGTCCCACTTATTTGGTCACAATAATATTGATCAAGGCGAGAGATTTTTTATTTTATTTTGTATTTGGTATAAAAATCAAATATATATACTCACTGAATGGTCACTGCAATTAAAAGTGAGGGTACACAGACCAAAAAAACCCACAGATTATGACAATAAATGCACCTAATAACAATCAGATTGTTATGTGAGAGATGGTACTGCAAGAGGTAGATTCATTCATGTATCTTGGTAGTAATATAGACAAGATCAGAGGTACTGATATAGATATCAAGTAAAGAATACAAAAGGCGAGAGGGGCTGTTATTTCTTTATGAATTTTGTGGAGATTGAAAGAAATTATGTGCGCCACAAAAATACAGATCTCCAATGTGAAATCCATCCTATTGTATGACTGATGCGCTGAACAAAAAAAAGTACAGCTGAAAAGATCCAAGCTTTCATCAATGGATACTTGCAACAAATTTAGGGATTAAAATGGCATGATAAAATCATTAACATAGAACTGTGGGAAAGAACAGTACAGATGCCAGTGGGACTAGGGACTAGTCATTACAAGACAGTCAATGTTCTGGAATTCTCAAGGTAAGAGAAGTAGGAGCAGACCTAAACACTCGTGGAGAAGGGAAGTCCAGGCAGGACAGAGACGTGGGAGGAACTGGAAAGGATAGTGCATGATAGGAAGACTTAGCAAGTATTTGTTGAAGACCTATGCTCCGCAGGAATTTGAAGGGTGTTGATTGATTGATCAAGGATAGATAACATGATGGGTTGCAGTATATGTGTTATTAATATTATTTAGAAATTGTGCCATGAGAAACAGTGTTACAGAGTAAAATGTTTTTATGTCTTTGAGTTTTTTCAGTGGTAATCTGATGGTCTGAGGTCTACCGAAACATTGCAAGCCCCTAGTGAGATACCGTGAATGCAATATTTACCAATATGTTATAATCAATTTTATATCAAAGTAATTATTGTAGCCATCTCCTAGAACACTATAACTTAACATTTAAATACAAATGATATCTGTAAAACATATAAAGTATCTGATGACTAAGAGCAACAACAATATATACTCATTCTGGATTTATACATCAATAAAACTCTTCTTCTCTTATGCATATAATTTCCTCTCATGTCATGGTGGCCAAATATCATCAATAGTGGTGCTTTCTTGTTTCATGGTTTTGTTCATTTTTTTTTTCTCTTTTTGTATGGGGCTGCTGCAAGATATCTTAATTTTGTTCTTAAAAAATTGTTTGTCTTTGGCATCCAGTTTTTTTAATGTTTGGAATCGGCATGATTACTTTGAAACTCATCACTTCCCCTAAAAATTGCTTGTATTCCCTCCCTTCTCTTGCTCCCTCAAAATGAAAGTGCACAGTGACATCTATGTAACCATATATCAAGTATAATACAAAATATTACTGCCTGTATCAATATATACATTCATTATATTATCATTAATCTAATATATCACGTATCTTTGACAAGCAACAAATCCGATATGGCATCTAAAGTCTGGAAACATATGCAAAATACATAATAAATAGCTCATTGCAATACATTTATTCAATATGTTGTCCTCAATTATCAGTACAGAGCTCAACACGCTGTGTAAAATTACAATGAGCTGTGCTTTCTTGCAACATTTCCATCATGCAATGTGTTCGGTTAACTGATTTGTGTGTAAATTTTGCTGGGAAAACACTTTAATAAGGATAACTCTTATCAATCATTCTCTTCCTAACTTTCATTGACTGATGCATTAGACAACAAAAGGAGTGAGACCGAAAATGCATCAAAGGGAATGAGCTGAGAGCATTCAGCGATTCATAGCCAGCTGCTTGCATCACGGTCAGTGAGCCAGACCTGAGAAAGGCCCTATTTCGCCTCCAAGCAGCGGCCCAGGAAAGAGGCTGCAATAGTGTAGTCTGGTTAACAAAATAGGGATCGCAGTGAGAAGGCAAATCTGGTACTCAAAAAATCCAATTGAAATCGGATGTGTCTGGCCAAAAGGCAAAGATATCACAGCGTCGCTGTAAACTGCATCACATCCTTCTTTTCATGACAAATGCTGAAGAAGAAGAAGAAGAAAACAAAGACACCACAAGAAAAATAAGATGTTCACTTCTATATATTCAATAAGACCTAAGTGGGGACGGCGTGGATAAGTGGCACGGCTCACAATCCGAAGGTGCTGGGTTCGATCCCCATCACAGCACCGGCCGTTACCCCGGGGAAGCAAACCCTTAGAAAATGCAGGAGGAAGCAGACCCTTACATAAAATGCATGCTGAAGTCGGATGCATTGGGCCGATAGGCGCAAAATAAAAACCACAGTGCAACACACACTGCCTTGGAGATTAAAGAAATAAGGCGGACGCAAAAAAAAAAAAAAAAGAAGACCTGAAATATGCTGATGACCTTACACTGCTCTCAAACTAAACCAATACATTCAAGAGAAAACTGGTAGACTGAGTATATATTCCCAACAAGTGAGGCTTATTATTAGTGTACTGACTGGGTTCAATCCCCAATTGGTGCGGGATAATTTTCTATTTCAAACGGCTCTGGGGTTGACCAAGCCTAAAATTGTTTGGGTAGGAAAATGTGTCTGGCGTGATACTGATCACATTATCTCCATTGTCCCACTGGTCAAAGAAAAATATGGGCCTAACACCATATTATTCAATATGCCACATTGCCATGTAAATGGAACCCTTTACTTTTCTTTATATGAAACAACAAAGATAAAGGTATTCTCATAACATAACAGACACTGATATTGGAGAACAAGTGTTAGAGACTTGATTGTACTAGATATCAGCTTTTTCTGAGGGGGAGCTGACTAGTTCCCTTCCTTGCTGCTTGCCTTCCCTAACTGGAAGCTAGGTACCTATTGACCACTTCAGGGTAGGTTAGCATACCGAGACCAGGGATCAAATCTGGTCAAAATGGTTTATTATGGCCAGATACATGGACAAATGGGAAACAGAGCATATTGGCTACACAATAATGATGCTCATTACCAGTTGAACAGAAGAGAGCAGGTCGTGGTCTTCAGACTCAGCACAGGCCACAACAAACTGAGGTACCATCTATTCAGTAAACTGAAGACATGTGCTAGTGACAAATGACCTGTGGTACTGGGAAAATAACCCCTGACCATCTGCTGCAAAATTGCCTGACATACGAGGACCAGAGAAAGCACATGTGGCCATCACCAGTGCCAACACTAGACAAGCTCTATGGTAGTGTTGTGTGTTGACATCTGATAGCGTACGAATAAGAAGAAGAAGAAGAAGATATCTGGTCCTTTTGCTGGAAGAAGCAAACACTCTATCCATTTCCTACTCAGACACTTGAAATAAAATAGTCCCACAATATGTAGTTCTCACAGGCTCAACCACACCATTAGTTTTGTCACTTCTGTTTGACCTAGTTTTATGCTATCCTATTTAGATAGGTCTGTAGGTACTCAGCTTAGATGACAAGGGCCGATCGCGCCAACCGTTCATGAACACAACGAGTGGCAGAGTCCCAGGCTAAATTCAGATTTGACCTAATCAGGTGGTGCACAGACAGTGCAGTGTCAGGACCATGATGAAGAGGGTTGTATTCATCCATGATGTCAATGGCCTGCTTTAAGAGTTGGTGGGCTGGGACATCATCGGCAAGGCGGACCATATGTCCAAATAGAGCGAAACAATGACAATTTAGCATGGTGAATCATATATAAACCAAAAACACTTCCTTCTAGGCAAATGTTTATAAATATATATTTTAAAGGAAACTAGTGTAGGCAAAGCAGTTCTTCTAAATAGTCACAGAAAAATTCACGTGAAGAAAATGTGTTACATATTATAATAATATCTGTGGGATCCTTCTACACAGTTTTCAGTTATGTAATCAAGCTACATATAACTATTTGGTTCCCATGTGTCACACAAACTAATAATAGATCCTTCTACACAGTTTTCAATTATATAATCATAGCTACAAATAACTACTTGGTCCCCAGATGCCAAACTAGCTAATAATAGATGTTGAAGTTTTCCAGGACATTAGTTTTCGTAACATTTTTTGTATAGATAAAGAAAAATACATTTTGAAGTTAATCTTGTCTAGAATAAAATCTAGAGGAAAATATAGCTCCTGAAACAAAATATTAATCTGGATTTAAAATAAATTAGCTTTTTGTCGTGCCTGAATGTTGTGCATCAGTTATCTTCTCTAAGTCTCATTTTGTATTTGAAGTTCAGTTTTTCTGTCACTTTGGAGTGTGTCTTGCATATGCATGATCTTCCTGTTTGTGAAATTCTTTGTATAACTGAGCTACACATTTTATCTTTTATTTGAGTAACCATTTGATCAAACATTCAGAATAATGGCAAGGCTTTTTTTTATCAGTTGATTTTTTTCCTCAAGTAGCATCTGATTAGCGTAGTGATAGAGTGCTCACTTTTAAGAGCATAGGGAAAAGGGTTCAACTCCCACAGGAGCGCTCACTTTTCGCATTTTAGGTACAGGGTCAACTCCCACTACAGGTACACTCCAGTCAATCCAGCTGTAAATAATTGGTACTTGGCTTACAGTTGGGGGAGGAAGGGAACTGTCACCTCACCTCGTACAAGCCATTGCTTTGTATACTGAAGTTTGTTTCATTTCATTCCTGACCAGCGGTTTTGTCTGCTGTGGGAATCCCTTTAGAAAGTGCTGGAGATCCATTATGGATGACCTCCATGGGGGAAATAGATAGTGACTGATATGTTCTGATCTCAAACCTTCAAGGACAATTGTAGATCCTTTTGGTTTTTGTTATTAGCTTGATCAATTTCAATCTTAGGGACGTAACGTTTGTAATGGTCGGTCCTAGAGCTACTTTGATATTTGCGTACATTTCCTTTGATCATCCCGTGTCTGCTGCTTCTTCTATTGCGGCACAAAGGCTGAACCTGTATTTTTAATTACACATTTTCTTGTTTCCTTATTTGTTATTAGCTTGATCAATTTCAATCATAGTGGAGTAAAGTGTAGTAATGGTCGGTCCTAGGACTACTTTGATATTTGCGTACATTTCCTTTGAACATCCCATGTCTGCTGCTTCTTTTATTGCAGAGAAAAAGCTGAACGTGTATTTTTTATTGCACATTTTCTTGATTCCCGCTGCATTACTGCTTTGGTGTGTTGGAGGTGGTTTTTTAGTATCATGTCAAGGTTTATTTTTGTAATTTCGGAGCGTCTGTTATATATAAATATATATTTATAATATGGCTAATAAAATTAATTTTCAAACTGTTTAATAGATTTTAAATAGACAGAAAAGGAAAAAAGATTAATCCAAGGACTAAATTTAACTTTCTGAATTTTAATATATCTAATAGGATGATCTTAACAGTGTGATAACTTCCACTGGTTCTGCTTGCTTTTTCATACTTAATATATCTAATGAAAGCAATGGTCAGCCTGAGGCTGTTTGTATCTCTATAGTGCTTGTCCAGGAAAGATAATGGTAATGAAGGATAGTATGTGCTTTGTCTGTTCCTATTTGTCAGGAATATTTTTAGCAGTGTCTTTAATCTGCTAGGTGGGTGGTATCACAATGGGTTGTGACCTATGAGGAGTCTGCTGTTCATCAATTTTGTTGCTGTGCTTTCTACTTATTTCTTTATTTTCTGTATTTACTCTTAGTAAATCTTTTGTAAGGTGTAAGCTACTCTTGTATCTGGTTGAGCTAGTTCTTTCCCTAACGTTGACATTCTGTCAGTCTCTTGTGAATTCCACTATATGGACAGCTCTTTTCAATTTGTGACAGTATAAAGAACATTGCCTTTTAGTTTATATAGATCTGTATTGTGTGGCTCCTCAGTGCAGCTACCACTGACATTGTTGGGTTCTTGTGCACAGCAACCACTGACATTTCTTAACTCTTGAGTGCAGCAACCACTGACATTTCTTAGCTCTTGAGTGCAGCTACCACTGACATTGTTGGGTTCTTGTGCACAGCAACCACTGACATTTCTTAACTCTTGAGTGCAGCAACCACTGACATTTCTTAGCTCTTGAGTGCAGCAACCACTGACATTTCTTAGCTCTTGAGTGCAGCAACCACTGACATTTCTTAGCTCTTGAGTGCAGCTACCACTGACATTGTTGGGTTCTTGTGCACAGCAACCACTGACATTTCTTAACTCTTGAGTGCAGCAACCACTGATATTTCTTAGCTCTTGAGTGCAGCTACCACTGACATTGTTGGGTTCTTGTGCACAGCAACCACTGACATTTCTTAACTCTTGAGTGCAGCAACCACTGACATTTCTTAGCTCTAGAGTGCAGCTACCACTGACATTTCTTAGCTCTTGAGTGCAGCAACCACTGACATTTCTTAGCTCTTGAGTGCAGCTACCACTGACATTGTTGGGTTCTTGTGCACAGCAACCACTGACATTTCTTAACTCTTGAGTGCAGCAACCACTGACATTTCTTAGCTCTTGAGTGCAGCAACCACTGACATTTCTTAGCTCTTGAGTGCAGCAACCACTGACATTTCTTAGCTCTTGAGTGCAGCTACCACTGACATTGTTGGGTTCTTGTGCACAGCAACCACTGACATTTCTTAACTCTTGAGTGCAGCAACCACTGACATTTCTTAGCTCTTGAGTGCAGCTACCACTGACATTGTTGGGTTCTTGTGCACAGCAACCACTGACATTTCTTAACTCTTGAGTGCAGCAACCACTGACATTTCTTAGCTCTTGAGTGCAGCTACCACTGACATTTCTTAGCTCTTGAGTGCAGCAACCACTGACATTTCTTAACTCTTGAGTGCAGCTACCACTGACATTTCTTAGCTCTTGAGTGCAGCAACCACTGACATTTCTTAACTCTTGAGTGCAGCAACCACTGACATTGTTGGGTTCTTGTGCACAGCAACCACTGACATTTCTTAGCTCTTGAGTGCAGCAACCACTGACATTTCTTAGCTCTTGAGTGCAGCTACCACTGACATTGTTGGGTTCTTGTGCACAGCAACCACTGACATTTCTTAACTCTTGAGTGCAGCAACCACTGACAATTCTTAGCTCTTGAGTGCAGCAACCACTGACATTTCTTAGCTCTTGAGTGCAGCAACCACTGACATTTCTTAGCTCTTGAGTGCAGCAACCACTGACATTTCTTAGCTCTTGAGTGCAGCAACCACTGACATTTCTTAGCTCTTGAGTGCAGCAACCACTGACATTTCTTAGCTCTTGAGTGCAGCAACCACTGACATTTCTTAGCTCTTGAGTGCAGCAACCACTGACATTTCTTAGCTCTTGAGTGCAGCAACCACTGACATTTCTTAGCTCTTGAGTGCAGCTACCACTGACATTGTTGGGTTCTTGTGCACAGCAACCACTGACATTTCTTAACTCTTGAGTGCAGCAACCACTGATATTTCTTAGCTCTTGAGTGCAGCTACCACTGACATTGTTGGGTTCTTGTGCACAGCAACCACTGACATTTCTTAACTCTTGAGTGCAGCAACCACTGACATTTCTTAGCTCTAGAGTGCAGCTACCACTGACATTTCTTAGCTCTTGAGTGCAGCAACCACTGACATTTCTTAGCTCTTGAGTGCAGCTACCACTGACATTGTTGGGTTCTTGTGCACAGCAACCACTGACATTTCTTAACTCTTGAGTGCAGCAACCACTGACATTTCTTAGCTCTTGAGTGCAGCAACCACTGACATTTCTTAGCTCTTGAGTGCAGCAACCACTGACATTTCTTAGCTCTTGAGTGCAGCTACCACTGACATTGTTGGGTTCTTGTGCACAGCAACCACTGACATTTCTTAACTCTTGAGTGCAGCAACCACTGACATTTCTTAGCTCTTGAGTGCAGCTACCACTGACATTGTTGGGTTCTTGTGCACAGCAACCACTGACATTTCTTAACTCTTGAGTGCAGCAACCACTGACATTTCTTAGCTCTTGAGTGCAGCTACCACTGACATTTCTTAGCTCTTGAGTGCAGCAACCACTGACATTTCTTAACTCTTGAGTGCAGCTACCACTGACATTTCTTAGCTCTTGAGTGCAGCAACCACTGACATTTCTTAACTCTTGAGTGCAGCAACCACTGACATTGTTGGGTTCTTGTGCACAGCAACCACTGACATTTCTTAGCTCTTGAGTGCAGCAACCACTGACATTTCTTAGCTCTTGAGTGCAGCTACCACTGACATTGTTGGGTTCTTGTGCACAGCAACCACTGACATTTCTTAACTCTTGAGTGCAGCAACCACTGACAATTCTTAGCTCTTGAGTGCAGCAACCACTGACATTTCTTAGCTCTTGAGTGCAGCAACCACTGACATTTCTTAGCTCTTGAGTGCAGCAACCACTGACATTTCTTAGCTCTTGAGTGCAGCAACCACTGACATTTCTTAGCTCTTGAGTGCAGCAACCACTGACATTTCTTAGCTCTTGAGTGCAGCAACCACTGACATTTCTTAGCTCTTGAGTGCAGCAACCACTGACATTTCTTAGCTCTTGAGTGCAGCAACCACTGACATTTCTTAGCTCTTGAGTGCAGCAACCACTGACATTTCTTAGCTCTTGAGTGCAGCAACCACTGACATTTCTTAGCTCTTGAGTGCAGCAACCACTGACATTTCTTAGCTCTTGAGTGCAGCAACCACTGACATTTCTTAGCTCTTGAGTGCAGCAACCACTGACATTTCTTAGCTCTTGAGTGCAGCAACCACTGACATTTCTTAGCTCTTGAGTGCAGCAACCACTGACATTTCTTAGCTCTTGAGTGCAGCAACCACTGACATTTCTTAGCTCTTGAGTGCAGCAACCACTGACATTTCTTAGCTCTTGAGTGCAGCAACCACTGACATTTCTTAACTCTTGAGTGCAGCAACCACTGACATTTCTTAGCTCTTGAGTGCAGCAACCACTCACATTTCTTAGCTCTTCAGTGCAGCAACCACTCACATTTTTTGCTTCCTCATTGCAGCAAGCACTGACATTGTTTGGCACCTCAGTGCAGCAACCACTGACATTGTTTGGCACCTCAGTTCAGCAACCACTGACATTGTTTGGCACCTCATTGCAGCAAGCACTGACATTGTTTGGCACCTCAGTGCAGCAACCACTGACATTGTTTGGCACCTCAGTTCAGCAACATCTGACATTGTTTGGCACCTCAGTTCAGCAACATCTGACATTGTTTGGCACCTCAGTTCAGCAACCACTGACATTGTTTGACTCCTCAGTTCAGCAACCACTGACATTGTTTGGCACCTCAGTTCAGCAACCACTGACATTGTTTGGCACCTCGGTGCAGCAACCACTGACATTGTTTGGCACCTCAGTTCAGCAACCACTGACATTGTTTGGCACCTCAGTTCAGCAACCACTGACATTGTTTGGCATCTCAGTTCAGCAACCACTGACATTGTTTGGCACCTCAGTTCAGCAACCACTGACATTGTTTGGCACCTCAGTTCAGCAACCACTGACATTGTTTGGCACCTCAGTGCAGTAATGACTGCCATTTCTTGTATTTGTGATGCTTTTTATATTGGTACATGCCTTATCATGTGCCATTAGGACTTCTGCTGCAGTTCTTTAGGCCTTTTAAGATATTATACATTTTTCCTGTAAAACATTTAGAGGTGATCCGAGATGTAAAGACATATTCTGGTGAAGTGGATGAACATTGAAATGTAATGAAAAGCTAAGCTCATGGATATGGAAATTATTGTTTTATATTTCAGCATTATGTTGACTAATTAACACATTAACTACCAGATTTAAAAAATACCCTGCGGTTGAATTAATTTGTGTTTTCAACTAGAGGTGTGTCAATAATTTCAGCTGTAGTTTTCTCATTCTTAACATTTTTTTAAATGATATACATCATTTTAAAGATAAATGAATGTGATTTTTAAATAACTAAATACATTGGCATATTTATATGATTTTGTAAGTATTAGAATTATGATAATGTGACTGTGGAGATAAAAAAAAAAACTATTGACAAAATAATATAAAAATGTCCAATTACAGCCAAATCCTGGTGTTCAGATTAGATGTTAGGAAATATTTTTTTAGTCAGAGAGTTGTGAATGCTTGGAATGCATTGCCATCGGAGGTAGTAGAGGCAGGAACAGTTAATGCATTTAAGAATAAATTGGATGTGCATAGCTTTTAGAGTAACTTAATTTGAATGAAACTGGTTGTATATAGACTTTGCAGAGTCTTCTAAACCAGTATAAAGACGTTAAGTTAAGAACATGCAACTATTCAAATGTTTATACTTGTTTTCATTTATCTAGCTACTTCCACTTCTCTGTGAGCCATTCACTTTTTGCTGTGCTAAATATTTTTTTAAAACTTCATACAAAATTTAAAACTTACAAATATACTACAATAACATTGATTTTAAAACATGTAGATATTGTTATGGTTTGGAAAGGTCATTTCCTGTAGCATTAAAAAAATTTGTATAAGATTTTGATGTATTAGTCTTTTTTTATATTTTTTTTTCTAAATAATCAAAATTTGCTGCTGGTACCGGCTTCTTGCCTTAATTGATAAATCTAAAATCCGCCTTCAGCGGAATGCAGTAGCAAATAAGTTAATATATAAACCTGCCCCTAATAAGCAATTCAGTACTCCAAAGTGGCCACCAAATCTTGAATATGCAGCAATAACTGGACAGACATACAAACGTCTTTGTAGCCCTTCCAGGGATGGAAATGTTTCATTAAACTAAACAGTATAACCATATCTGACATTAGAAAGCACAAATCTATTTCGATCTGTCATAAATTTCTGATTGCAGGCAGATTGAAAATACTAACTACGTATATAGCACAAAAAAGAAAATAGCATCTCCCCACATTATCAGACGACATAAGTGGACAGATAAAATGAGATGAAGAAATATTCTATTCTTTATTCTACTGTTGCAAAGATGCAAGTGTGGCATGTGTTCGAGTACAATATAATAATTGCACTTTTGATGAATGTTTGCATTAATTTGCTTTCCTAATGATTTACCACAATAACTTGTTTTGATG